>CAXKVI010000001.1:46425830-46798219 GCA_964058755.1 Campiglossa producta | reverse complement strand
AATCCCGTATTATGCAGTCCCGAAGTCAATATGTTAGCGTCACTATCCTACTGTTTTTATTTTAAGTATTATTGTTATTGTTAAAATTTGTTTACAAATACGGTTTTTAGTTGTTTCGGTATCATGCAGTCCCGAAGTTAATAGGTTAGCATCACTATCCTACTGTTTTTTATTTAAGTATTGTTGTTATTGTTAAAATTTGTTTACAAATACGGTATTTTAGTTGTTTATACATTTTTTGTTCATCATTTTCGCTTCTACTTGTTTATTGTTTGAAATGCTAAATTAGTCGACAAGGTGCACTCAAAAGTGTAAGTTAAATGTATGAAGTTTATGTTTTATGTTTTTGGTTTTAATATATGTATGTCTTTAACATTGTCTTCCAGTCCCGAAGATGACTACAGAATGTAGTCGAAATATCGACACCAAAGAAACTGACAAATATATATTATATATATAAAAACAAACATTTTTGTTGTTTTTTATTTTATATATATGTATGGCCTAGAGCTCGATAGAATTTCTTAATAAAATAAAATATAAAAAAAATATTATAAAAAAATAAAATATAATAAAATTCAACTAAATCTAAAAGTCAAACAAAAGAAAAAAAAATGTTGGAATAAAAAAAATTTTAAAAATAAAATTAAATTAAATTTAAAAAAGTAAAATAAAATAAAATTAAAAAAATAAAATAAAAGATAAAATAAAAAATAAAATAAAATAAGACAACAAATTTTTAATTAAAATAAAATATATAATAAATTTAAAAAAAATAAAAAAAAGGAAAAGAAAATAATGAAATAAAATAAAATTAAAACAAATAAAATTTAATTAAATTAAATAAAATGAAATAACTTAGTTGTTGTTATTATTGGTCATATGCGGTCTGGCCAAATTTTTTTAAGATTTTGAGACATACCTAAAAAAACTACGTACCCCGTTTTTCGAAGTTAGCCTCCAAAATTTAGTTATGGGATTTCGAAGTTCGCAAACAGACACTTTTCATTATGTTTTTGCAATTGCTGTATCTAAAAAATTAAAAAAAGGAAAAAATGTGGGCGTGGTCTACTTGATCGCCTTGTTCGATTGTTATCCCCTTTTTGTTTCAAAAGTTGTCAAAGGCGTCAAAAGTTAGATCTTCGAAAAAATTATAAGCCGTAGGCTTACAAAATTTGTCAACTGATTTCGAAAAACTTCATGCCGTTGTAAAAAAAAGCATACGAATCGATCAAGGAAGTCAAGCTGGGTATCAAACGAAAGGTGCTAAGCAGTCTTGCCATAAAAATGTAATTAATTAAAATATCTCATCTGGTTTTGAATATATCTTCTAAGATGTCAGACAGAAAACAGATGAGTAGGAGGTTCTGTCAGGTTTACTTTTGGCCGGGAAAACATCTGCCTGGTCTGCAAGTATTAAATAAAATAAAAGAAAAAAAATAAAGTGAATTAAATTAAAATAAAAAAAATTGCGCACACAACCTCTAGTATTTCGTGCTATTTGTCTATTTTTCCAAAAAAATTATACATATTGGAAACCATGGAAACATACAACGATAGGCGAATACGACATGCCTTGTGAATTACCCAAATGTTTCTCCTGTGTGTCCTATGTCTCATTCATACTCTTTGGTAAGATACAACTTCACTGCATTGAAGCTTTACTCCACATGCACCTAAATGAACACATTAGGAGGGGAGCAACTATTTTTTAACTCAAAACATTTCCCATTGACCGATAAAAGTTTATCTACCTGAACATTTATTTTTAATTACTGTCATTACAATACAGTTAGCACTTTTTCCAACAACTTTTCTTAGTTTCGAACTTTTCTTCAAGAGCGCAAGTCATGCACCAACAACAACAACAACAATCCCAACTATTTCACTGAATTAATTTTGCTACAGTTGTATTTGAGAGTTTTGTGATATCTTGTCAAACTTGAAATTTTTTGTTTTTGTATCATGCGACACTCATCCCCATAGCAGACAGCTAGTTTAGCTAACAAGAAAGCGTGACAGTGACCGACAAAGCACCAAGTACCACCACCAAAAAATACGGCAAAAGCTTAAGAAACTGACAGAATAATGGAAGCAATAAAAACGACAACGACAGCTACGCGATGAAGATGATGGCAACAACAAAGCTTACCAGCAGCCATAAAAAAAACCACGATACTCCATCCTCTTACTTGCCAACTTGATCATGGATTAACCAAAACTATAATGTAATCCCTGTCAGAGGCAATACTCACTTTGAACAAAAATAGTAACACTATAGAATGAAGAGAAGATGAAGAGTTGAGTAAATCTGGTCATTATCTTGTACTCAGTTTCAGTAAGTTGTGCTGAGTTGGAAGAAGCGTTTGACTCGGCGGGGAAATCATATTTGAAGACATGCATGGATGAAGGGGGTATGTCGCATTTTGAGTGAAACGAGAAAATCGGCTTTAAAGTTTTGCTTAAACATTTGAGGTTTTTTCGAATGTTTATGGAAAACTGACAAAAAAATTATGCAAAGCCATAAAAGACGTTGCATAATATGCATTAAAAATTATAAATTTATATTTAGTGTTTTATATGAAAAAAACGGAACATACCCCCTTCTTCCACAATTAATATTGAAAAGTTGTGGACATACCCCCTTCATCCATGAATTATCTTCTACAATTTTCACGATAGGCAGATTCTGATAAGACAGAAATATAGATCTGCATAAACACTATTCGCCAATGCCAAAAACAGAAATTGAGTGAGAATGCGACATACCCCCTTCATCCATGCATGTCTTCATTTCTTGTTCAATTATGATGCATATGTTATGACCACCGCGATCTGTACTTCTCGAAGCCTCTGACAGTATGTCTATGGAAAGTATGTTGTTGAATTTTGGATTGAAAATACATTTTTTGGAATTATTCCTCGTAATCAAGCAAAACCGGGTATAGGCATGCATATATTAGTTACTCGAACGAGAAAACTAAATGATAATGTCACAAGCCAAACTAAAAGCTGAGAATTTTATGGTCATTCATGCCATAATAGTGTTTATAACCAATACAGATATAACGATAATCCCAATTAGTTAGCTAATTAGGACAAATCTGTCATACCTACTAATGGCAGTTATTAAAGCGTGAAAAGTAAGATTAAATACCAACAAACGAAGAAAGAAGCTGAGAATTTTGAAGTCATTAAAGTTATCAAGTTTTGTATAGCCAAAACAGATAGGACGATGATCCCGATTAACAATATAATTCAGAAATATTTTTCCACAGCTGGGTAAAACCATATATCTTCCGTTCAAATTATAGTTATTTTAACTTCTTACCGAGAAGCTAAACATTTTGTGTTTATTATCAACACATATGCAACGATAATCCCAACTAGTAATCCTTCCTAATGAGATACATATCTGTCATCTGTCATACAAAATGCAGTTACTCAAGCGTGTAAATTAATGCTATGGATACACACACGGAGATTACCTCCAATAAATCTTCTTTAATCAGATCCAAATTTTACGCTGATACACACAAAATTGAATATTAACAATCAGCGCACTAGATGGCTTTGGTTGTAGTACTTGCGGTTTAAAATTAGATGTCGCTCTTTTTTAGTGACATCTAGTATCCAGTAGCGACAAACTCGTAATTTTGGTAGTGGTCGTTGCGATGTTTGTTTATTTATCGATGACAGTAGCGGTCAAATAGTTATGATATCTGCTCAAATCTTCTTAATTTTTGGGAGTTTATAATGAAGATTATGCTCAAGTTAACTCCCGAAAGCGGAGATAAGTAATTCGGAATTTGCGCTAATGTATCAGCCGTATAAAGGATAATGTCCTCAAACTAAGAAAGGTGCTGAAGATTTTGTGGACCCAAAGCCAAAACATATATGACGATGGTCTGGACTAATAAGTTAATTTCGAAATATTTTTCCACATCTGTCATACAAATGACAGTTATTTGAACTTCTTAGCAGGAAGCTGGAAATTTTGTTGGCATTCAAGTTAACATGGTGTTTATAGCCAACAAATATGCAACATAATCTCAATTAGTAATCTAGTTACGAAATATTTGTCATCTGTCATTATTATTATTATTATTATTATTATTAAAATCCCTTGTCACCTGTCATACAATATCAGTTATTCAACCGCGAAAACGAATGTCGTACAATGGGTTTTAAAACCAAAACAAATAGGACGATCATCCGGATTAACAAGATAATTCAGAAATAATTTTTCACAGCCATAATTTTTCTGCCATGAAAATTATAGTTATTCAAGCGCGAAAACTGAGATATAATACGACAAGAGGGTAAGGGTTTTGTGGTCACGCAAGGTAATATCGTTTTCAAACGACTGGTACCTAGGTCCCGAGAAATTTTCTGAACGTTAAATTTCTCGAGTACAGCTGAGATTCAGGGGCAAAAAAATTTCCATAATTTGTTTTAATTTGTATTGCATAACCACTATTTTATCTGGATAAGCGCTGTAGTGTGTTAACTCATTCATGCACCATATAATTGAATGTATATACATATACATTAGAGTGGTTCAAAATTTTTTTTTTTTTTTGGAAAATCTAAAACGCTACCCCGAAATATGGTTCCTTGTGACAAAAAAAGAGGCTGCTATTTTTTTTTAAAGGTGCTTTAGAGGTCACGCTACTCGTTTTTATAAAAAAAGAGATGTTTGCAAATTTAATTTAATTTTAACATGTTTAAGTGCAGTAAAAATTTGCGTTTTTGTGTGTTGTTATTCTGTTTTCATTGACGAATATTCCAGCATTTCAATAGCCTTCTTGGATGAGTAGAAAAGGTTTAACTCCTGAAAATATGTTTCGAAATTGAAAACGGTGCAACTAAAACGCCTACACTGACCCCATTGCGCATTGATTTTTTGGATATATTTCGCATCTAGAAGGTTTATGACATCGCTGATTATGAATCCGATGTCAGTTTTTATACCCAGCGTACTAGTACTAGTACAAGGGTATATTAATTTTGTTCACATAACGGTAGTTTATAACGGCACAAAATAATCGAGATAGATATAGAGTTCCATATATGAAAGTTCTTAGTTTGAAAAGAGGATTTCATTCAGGCATGTCCGTCTGTCTGTCCGTCCGTCCGTCTGTGTACACGATAACTTGAGTAAAAATTGAGATATTTGCATGAAATTTTATATACAGGTTACTCTTTGGCCAAGGTAGGTTGCTATTGAAAATGGGCGAAATCGGATGATAACCACGCCCCCTTTTTCGATATCGAAAATTTCGAAAATCACACAAATTGACATATCTCGGTAACTGAAATGGCTAAAATGATGTAATTTTATAGGTGAATCCAACCGGCCATCCTCTTATGATTTTTCCAAAAAAAATTTATAGTGGGCGTGGCACCGCCCACTTTTAACCCTAGAAAGATAATCTGCGTCAAATTGACGCGTGTGCTTATGAAAATAGCGAAAGTGTGTTGCTCTCCGTTTTAGTTATCTCAGTCGTGAAGTAGAACTTTCGAATGACACACGCGTTGCGGATGTAAGTGTTGCCAGTTTCGAAATATAACGGCTAGGTGGGTCAAAATGACGCATGATTATCTTTTATGTAACTTTTAAGATTTTTAGCTTTATGGATAATTGGAATAATGGAAATTGCGGATCCCCACGAAAATTATGAAGACGAACAGCCAGCACAGCACCCAAAAAGCGGAAATACTGCTGCTGTCCCTCAAACATAAGACGAAAGGCAAGTGCTTTGTGCAATGTATGCAAAAAGTCATTTTCCGCGAGCATAATGTCGACATGTGTCCAAACTGTATCTGACGGATTTTTCTAAAATATTCATTCTTAAACTTTAAAATAAATCTTCTTTATTTATTCTTTAAATTAATTTGGCCCATGCAAGGCAGAAAATTAGTTATTTTTCACTTAAGAAATGTGGTTCCTAAGTTTTGTAAAAAATTGAGGAAGATGAATTGTTTTTGTGTTTTTTTTGCAAGAAATGAATTATAAAATATTTCAATTGTTGTTATTTGACTTTTATATATATGTTAGAATATATTCCATAACATTTTGCTCCAATTTAATGAGTAAGTATTATAATATACCCAATTCTAACTCGTGCGTCAATTTTACGCATGATTATCTTTTACGTATGTCAAAATATGATTATCTTTCTAGGGCTAAGGGTGGAATTTTTGAAAATTTGACTGGTCGTAACTTTTAAACTGATTAAGATGGAACGATGAAATTTGACAAAATGCATACTAGTATCACTGGGAGTATATCCGATGAAATTGGATAAAATCGCCCCCCAACCATGCCCACTTTCGATATCGAAAATTTCGAAAAACACACAATTTGAGATATCTCGGTAACTGAAATGGCTAAAATGATATAATTTCATAGGTGAATCACCCTGGTCATCCTCTTATGCTTTCTCCATAAATTTTTTATAGTGGGCGTGTCACCGCCCACTTTTAAGGGTGGATTTTTTGAAAATTTGACTGGTCGTAACTTTTAAACCGGCTAAGATAGAACGATGAAATTTGGCACAACGCATACTAGTATCGTTGGGAGTATATCTGATGAAATTGGATAAAATCGCCCTCCAACCATGCCAACTTTCGATATCGAAAATCACATAAATTGAAATAATTCGGTAACGGAAATTAGGTAAATCCTCCTAGGGTCTAATGATTCTTATCCCGTTCTAAAAACTACCGCTGGGTACTGAATTTTCGGTTCACCCGAACTTAGACTTCCTTACTTGTCTTAAATTCAAAATGGTGGGACCAATATGGCGGTGATTTTTTTGAAAACTAATTGGATTTTATTGAAACTTGGTACTCGGGGGTTTATGCGTTGTCTGATTACGAATCCGATATCGGTTTTTTTAAATTCAAAATGGTGGATCCAATATCGTGGTGCATTTTTGAAATCTAATTCGACTGTGTGAAACTCGTCACTTATGGATTTATGACATCGATTTATATGAACTAGTATCGCTTGTGATCGAAAATTCGACCAATAAAAACTTTAGAGGGTCGAGGGGTCGCTAGTCCCGTACCCCCATCCTTAAATTTCGGGGACGCCCTGAAAATATACCGTCAGTTTTTTTCAATTTCCTTTCCATCAGTGCATATTTCATTTATATATATTAATATATAATATATAAGATGCCAGTTTTGCCAAACTTGCATAGGAATCCGATGTCAATAAATACGCCACATGAAAACCTTTAGGAACCTCCTGTGAGCGAACCGTTCAAAGTGAATTTTCTTTCAATTTTTGAATCTTTTTACAAAATATTTTTGCATACTCTTAAAGTGGAAGCTTTGAAGCTTCCAAAATGGTATGCCATGTGCGATTATTTTAACTATTAAAATAATTACAGCCACTTACAATTTACTAAATTGTATACGTGTTACTGTGTATGTGTGTGCACATTGAAAAAAATGCTATTTTTCCCCATACAAAATGTATGGGAAAGGGCGAAAAAATGGCCACCCCTAAGGGTTAAGTTAGAGCGCTAATTTTTTGCAAGGCTTAATTTCTCATCAATACCTAACATTTTAGGGGGTAAGACCAAGACGACATTTTTTTTAATCACCCTAATATACATACATACATACATACATACATACATACATATATGGACAGGTGGCTGACACAAACTATCGTTTTCTCACGTACGAGTATGTTCAGAGGTATTGTGAAAATTCTTTTTACAAAAATTCAATGTAACCATAAATAAAGCGTACATAACTAACAAAAGCAAAGAAATCCAAAAGTTCATGTGTAAGTGAAAATGATTAGGGAGCTAAAAAGATTGCAAAGAGAAAAATGAGAAATTTTAATAAAAGACGGCAATGAGCCATAGCTTTAGTCACAACAACAACAAGCACTGTAAGTACAACAAGTTTTTGTTACAAAAAAATAGTAAAAGTTGTGGCAAGATAATAAAGCTACTTTATTATTTAAGTCATACCTACAACATATATATTTTCTGGTTCTTTCTAAGTTCATCACGCTTTCGTTATGCATAATCTCACACCTTGTAGCTGTGCTAAGTGACGATGTTCAATTACTCAAACCTATCTTTCCTTAAACGTACTTTTGTCATCAAATATCGTTACAAACTCTCACTATGGTAACTTAATATGTAAAGCTTGCATATGTAGAAGTAGTTAATTAGTTCGTTTGTAGCACAGTGTTACATCTATTCTGTAAAAGAAGCGTTGCCAGATCAAATTTTTTACTACTTTCCAAATATTGTTATTTTACTTTTACTTACAATTTTTGTTGTTGTTTTAACTACACACATTTTTTGTAACCGAGCTGATTACTACATAACAAACATACGTGCCAAAACGAACAGAATACGATTTTGCAAATAAATCTGCTCCAGCGCCATCTATCTCGAAAAATATATGTAGCATATCGTCCCCTTTTTGCGTTTTTATCGTAACCACCATTTTTTCGAAATTTACTTTTTGATGCAAATTTGTTCATCATCCCTTAGCGCATCATCTGGAAAAAAATTATAGCTGAAATCCTTACAGTTATGTCAAAAAATGGCTATCTTTTTTATCGTATCCACCAATTCATAAATGAAAAAATAAAAAAAAAATTAAAAAAATGCTCTCCTGTAAAATTTGGGTTTTGGCGTTTACGATAAAAACGCAAAAAGGGGACGATATGTCGAGAGCATTCAATCAAATAATAAAATTTGAAAATATGGCAAAATCCGTTCAGTAGTTTTTGAGAAATTTCGTTACACCAATTTTATTTAAATAGATTGAAAATATTACAGTCGAGCTGTGCTTACCAAAGAAAGCGGGGTTTAATAAGGCCTTTTGAGATAAGGCCTTTAAGGCCTTATATCGCTATCGATTGAGAAAAAAGCCTTTATTAAGAATAAGGTCTTATTTCACTTGAAATGTGAAATAAGGTTCTAAAGGTTTTATTTCACTTTGTGGCAAGTGCCTGGTATAGGAGACAACAACCAAGAAAAGCTAATAATCCATACCAATTTACTAAACTAGACTAAAATTTTGTCCAAAAGGGGAAAGTGGGGCATCAAAAGAGTCGTATTCACGAGTAGATTAAGAATCCGAAAGCGGAAATTAATTTGCATGCTAAGTCCTTCTGCGTAATACACCCTTCTACGTAGGCGGCCTTCGGCAGCGCTTATTATAAATAACCCTGGGCTACGCCATGCCAAGTCCGGGTGGTTGCCTGAACCGTGGCATATTTTTACCAGTACCTAGACGATAACACTTTGTTTGGTATTTTTCGAGGTATAGTATTAGATGATGACTAAAGATTTAGGTCGATCGCTTAAATGACGACTTAAATCGGCGTAAACCTCGAAAGGTGGTAGCCCCGCTAAAACATCCTATATGAAAACACTTACATATGTAATCCAAATGGTTCAAGTCATTATCGGGATATTACTATTATTATATTACTATTATAGGATAAGGTGGCAACCCCCAAGAAGTGAGAGTTTAGATTGTAGTAGATCCCTGTAAATACGTTGGAGTACCCATACTAATCCAAAGAAAATCCAATACCATATTTAAAAAGGTGTTCCATAGGAGAGGGATAGCGGAACACCTACTCGAACTCTCGCTTTACATTTGAGTACCCTATGGAGTACTAATTGTATATACATAGGTGGTCCAATTCTATGTGACATCGCCATGTTAATTGGACCACCTTTTTTGTATGAAATTGGACTATTATTGGAGTACTCCGTTATTGGAATACTCTACATTTCTATTGGTAAAAGTGTTTGCCCTTTTTTGCAGGGATAGCCTATATACAAAATTTCAAAGGAATGGGTCAAAAGTTCTAGAGATAATAGTAGATATATTTATCAAATGAAGTTGGCAGCCGTATGCGGTAACTGTACTTACAAATACTTTTGTCGAAGTACAACGTACAATTCCTTTCGTTTTGTGACCATACTGGCATATCTTATTTCATTTAAAAACACAGATGGGTGGGAACCTATCCTAAGTGGCATAACTAAAGTAGAAGATTTTGAAATTTTCGATAGAGTAGCGGAGATGGAAATAAATAAATGACTATACTACCTAGAAAGACTCTAGATGTAGAAAACTAGCTTCTTTAAATTTTAAAGATTAGACCATTAAGTAATTGAAATTATTGCGAGTTATTTAATTAATATGACCATTAACAACAAACAGGCCATAAAAAGGCTGAGCAAAGAATAGAACAAGATTTTACAATTTTTTTGCATGAACAGTTTCCTATAGCCTTGCATTGGAATCATTCCACCCACAAACAATGACTTTTAAAATGTTGCATAGTGTAATTGGTAGCATTGAATTTCACTACTTTGGCTGCTCATCTTCAAAGTCATTGTCGCCAACTATGTACGTATGAATGTATGAGTGTGTCTTCCATCTACTCTTTTTGCTGCCTTTATCTTTGGTCGAGTGATATTGAAACGCTTTTGATTATACTCAATTTAAGTGAAATGGCTGGTCGTGTTCTCTTGGCATTGAAAGGACGACTTTAAGCCAACTGTTTTCCCCAAACTCTAGGTAGTCTTTTGTATCTTTAGAGATATGTATGTGGCTACAATGGTTTTTGTGGGTGTTAATTTTGCAAGCTTTGCAAGGACTTCATTGTGCATTTATTAAAATTGTTAATTTCTTCTTCCTTTTGGTAACCGATTTTGTTGATAAGAAATGTGGGACATCTGCGCCAACATTACTGCCCACATACTTACATACAATGGCAACAGTTTGTATGTACATTAGGGTGATTCAAAAAAAATGTCCACTAGATCTTACCCCCTAAAAAGTTAGGTATTGATGAGAAAATAAGCCTTGCAAAAAATTAGCGCTCTAACTTAACCCTTAGGGGTGGCTATTTTTTTTCGCCCTTTCCATACATTTTGTATGGGGAAAATGGTACTTTTTTCAAAGTGAATTTTCTTTCAATTTTTGAAACTTTTTAAAATATTTTTACATACTCTTAAAGTTGAAGCTTTGAAGCTTCCAAAATGGTAAGCCATGTGCAATTATCTTAACTACTAAGATAATTACAGCCATTTGAAAATGGCTGAGTTTTGTACTATAGCACACACATACAAAGTAACACGTATAAAATTTAGTAAACTTTAAGAGGCTGTAATTATTTTAATAGTTAAGATATTCGCACATGGCTTACCATTTTGGAAGCTTCAAAGCTTCAACTTTAAGAGTATGTAAAAATATTTTCAAAAAAGTTTCAAAAATTGAAAGAAAATTCACTTTGAAAAAAGTACAATTTTTCCCCATACAAAATGTATGGGAAAGGGCGAAAAAAATAGCCACCCCTAAGGGTTAAGTTAGAGCGCTAATTTTTTGCAAGGCTTATTTTCTCGTCAATACCTAAAGTTTCAGGGGGTAAGACCGAAAAAATAACCAAATTTTTTTTATTTGAATCACCCTGATGTACATATATATATTAGTTGTATATGTATGTAAGTATGTAGATGCGAGTGTTTTGCTCGTCTTTGAATGAGTTGCCGTAGACACTTTGTTAATCATACAATAACATCATTATCATCCTGTGGTGATGCATTCATCTTTATTATATAGCCAATTTCTTCCTATGAAGTCCAACAATGTAGGTGTAAAGTAAACTTTTTGTTGCTCATTGAAAATAATCACTCATACGCCCTGCTGATCTCTTACCGTTTTGGTACATACCTACTGTGATTTCTTTATTTACTTTTAAATTGAAGAGTCGAAATTATCTTGTGATAAGAAGTGCTCATAGAGTATATAATAGAAATTCAGACAAAAATAGACAGATAAAAACAAGGAAGGAATTCTATGTTCGGGTAAACCGAACGTTTCATCAGGAATATTTCCTATACCCCCATGAAACCTGCTAAGTTGTATCATTCTACTATAGTCAGTTTTAAAATTATGACCAGCCGAATTTTCAAAAACGCCTCCTGAAAATGCACGGCCACGTCCGCTTTCAAAGTTTAACAGAAAATCACAATAGGGCGACAAGGAGGATTTACCTACCAAATTATACTATGGGTTTTAGCTATTTACCTTACAGAATTACATATGTCAATTTATGTATACTCCATATAATGCTAGTATACGTTGTGCCAAATTTCATGATTCTACCGTAATCAGTTTAAAAGTTATGACCACTCAAATTTTCAAAAATGCCTCCCATAAAAGTGGGCTGTGTCACGCCCATTTATCAAAATTTATCAAAAAACCATAATAAAATGACCAATCCCCCTGGTCAGTCTATAAAATTATATCGTTTTAGCTATTTCAGCTACCGAGATATGTCAATTTATGTGATTTTCGAAATTTTCGATATCGGAAAATGGGGCGTGGTCATCTTCCGATTTTGCCTATTTTCAATAAAAATCTACCTTGGCCAGAAATTTGTATACCAAATGTCATGCAAATATTTAAATTTTTACTCGAATTATGCCAATTTGTGTGATTTTCGAAATTTTCGATGTCGAAAATGGGGCGTGGTTGGGGCAAAGTTCGTGGAAAAAAAATTCCGTTAAGAAAAACGATGTCTAAAGGCTTCCACCCCCTAGTTTTATATATTTCAACGTTTCGATGTGGGAAAAAAGTGGCAAAGTCTATTCTAACGATTCGATAGCTTTAACTGGAAAAGGTAAACATTACAAATGTGGTTTTAGGTTGGAACACAGCTCATCAGCTTCTCGTCTCGAGAGGAGTTGTGTTCCTTCAAGAAATTTAAGAAGCGTGGCATGATTTTCGGTAATGGAAAATTTAAACAGAACAAATGATGAGAGGAGCTTTCTCTTTAGAAGGACTTTTCAGCAAGCAAAACCTATTTCGATATGTTTTAATAGCATAAAGCTAGCGGACGTGGATCCTTTGTCCCGGTAAGTTTAAGCTGTAGGTTTCTTACTTCGAAATCAGCAAAAAAAAATGCTTCATTTTGACGACAAGTTTCTAAAGACAGTTTCAATTCAATAAATTTCTCATTTACTTCTCTCTTTTACCTCAATTAATTCATGTATCAGCGAATATTAATAAATAAGCCCAGCTGCTCTGATTCTTACCAACTAACCCCATGAGGGATGTTGATTACCGGTTTTAATAAACGTAAATAGGTTTGTGTGTAAGAACTTCAGTCGACAAGAATAGAAATCTCTCGCAAACTAACTAGTAAACAGAGAGCATTTGAATATTTCCCAGTATTTTGCCAAAGCTTTTTGTACTAAAAGCTCAACGCAGGGTTGGATTACGCCTTGTTTGGTGGGGCCCTCAATTTTAGCGGTTTGTAAAATCTGATAAACAATTTTTGAACACGTCGAATTACAACAACAATAAGTCACAGACAAAATGCATAGCGCCATCAAGACAATCCTCGTGCCTTTTGACTCGTTGCTTCTATGTGACTTTGAGGATACCACCATTCCCCCTACCCTAAAACGATGGCCCGCGAATGATCTGAGTTGTCAATCAAGGGGCTCCACATGGTGGTGTTCTATCCTCGCTACTTTTTAATTTTCAAATCTCCAAACTACCTTCCTCCGTAAAAGATAACCCCCTTATTCATAAACGACATAAAAGGTTTAATAAGCTATTATTAATCAAAATTTGTATGAAAACGTCATTTTAAAAAGGGGGTTAGTTTATATCCCTTTTTTAACATATGTAGATGACTATGCAGATAAGACATCAAATCAGGGCAACGTGTCTCTAACCTCTAACGAGTTTTTGCCGAGCTTCTCTTCCAATTTGTGGTGTGTTGCTTTTGCGTTTTTTCCTAAAAGTTGGCGGGACGTACATTTGTTTGCCGACTCCGAACGGCATCTGCAAAGCAAATGATTTTTTTCTGAGAAGCTTATCATGGCAGAAATACACCCGGAGAGTTTGCCAAACCACTTGTGATAGGCCGAGCAAACTACCGCTACACCACGGCGGTCGCCGGCATAGAGCGCAAATGAAAGAATGTTATCAGGCATTCAGGTCGTTTGCACCATGCTACAGACTGTCAACTACGACCAGACCCGGCATCTTTTAATAAGACCGTCTATAGCCAATTTCCACTGGCAGACCATTAAAAACATCCACACAGAGTTGGTATGCTCCTTTATCAGATCCGGCCCGGTAAACGTGGTCATTCAAGCAAGAGCACCACCTATAGGTAGGATACGCGATTAACTCTGACTCAAGTTCGATTTCAATACTGCGACGACAATGTTATGTTAAGACACCAATAATATTCTTAACTGGTCAACGGAGCAGACACTTCTGCTGGGTAATGGACGTGCCGATTAGGACGAAGTACTGCTACAACAATATTTAGTTTTGTTACATTGCTCAAACTAGTTGGAAAAAAACGAAATTTGTACCTACCAACAAACATTAAAATCTTTGGAGAATACTACACCTTTTTCAGTTTATATTCAGAAAGTTACACTTGATATTCAGAATTTACAATTGATGTTCAGAAAATTCCAATTAATATTCAGAATTTCCATTTCATATTCAGAAAATTACAATTCATATTCAGAATTTCCATTTGATATTCAGAAAAATACAATTAATATTCAGAAAGTTCCATTTGTTACTCAGAAAATTAAAATTAATAACCAGAAAATTACAATTGATATTCAGAAAGTTACAATTCATATTTAGAAAATCTCTTTGTACTCCGCATTTCAAATTTTTTCATATAAATTTGGATTTCTGAATATCAATTTTAATTTTCTGAATATCAATTTTAATTTTCTGAATATTAATTTTAATTTTCTGAATAACAAATGGAACTTTCTGAATATCAATTTGAATTTTCTGAATATCAAATGAAATTTCTGAATATTAATTGGAATTTTCTGAATATCAATTGTAAATTCTGAATATCAATTGTAATTTTCTGAATATAAATTGTAACTTTCTGAATATAAACTGAAAAAGGTGTAGAGCCACGGTTGCCACAGTTGGTAGTTTTCTACCAAACATGGTAGTTTTTTATTACTTTTTAGAATTGGGTAGTTTTTTTTTGCAAGTGGCAACCGTGACTTGGCTGACTAATTACAACTAATTGACTACAGCGATCAGGGTTGCCACTTTGGAAATTTTTTCCTACCAACCCAACTAAAACCTACCAAAATGACCTTTTTCCTACCAATATTTTTCACAGCATCAACATTTTTTATGAGTTTTTTTCCTCGTCCGCAAATCTTACCTATATCTGGGGTTTCTAAAATTATATTATAGGGCTGATACATTAGCGCAAATTCCAAATTTACTTCGTTTTTTGGGATTTAACTTGAGCATAATCTTCATTATAAATTCCCGAAAATAAAGAAGATTTGAGCAGTTTTAAAAAATTTGCACTGGCAACACTCTGTAGATAATAAACAACTGCAAGAAACACAAGGAAATTAAGGTTAGCTGACTGATAGATGTCGCGCTGGTTTGTAAAATGCAACTATCGGCAGCTAGATGTCGCCGAGGTATGTAGGTAAAAATATGGTGCATTAACAACCAAAGTAGTAATCCTCAATTAAGCTACTTTGCTGAAGAAACTATGAAACTAAAAGTTTTATCTCCCCGATTATACGGAAAAGTTTCCAGGAAAATTTGTATGCGACCTTTTACGCTGTGTTAGAAAAAAGAATTTCAAATACATGGCCACACTCAAAGAAGAATTTCCTTATTTCGAGGAAAAATATCCCTTACTTAAAGAAATTTAAGGAAAAAGGTCTTTTAATTGATGAAAAAAGTCTTTAAATTAAGGAATATTTTACTTAGTTTCACGGGTAGAAAATCTGTTAAATTTAGCCTAGGGCCTGCCTAGATTTTCCCTTTTAAAACCATGGACCTGCCAATGAAAGTTTACGCAGGCCCTTGTATGTTTGTTAATGCTTTTTAATAAAGGGCCTGTGGGGTAATGCAAATATAGGCCCTGCCTAGTTTTTCCAAGGCAATGCCAGCTAAGAAATAAAATATTTCATTGCCTTTCACGCAGCATTGAATCCGGGCACGTTTACATCACATTCTTCGCTCTGTCCATTTGGCTATTCCAATCATTGAAATATTTTCGGCAAATGAACAACTTTAATTAAATTTTATAATCGTGGAAAAACTATACTGGCGCTGGATTGGAAAAACTAGGCCGCTCCAATATAGAAAAAATATTCAGGCCCTGGATTGGAAAAACTGACCAGGTGCAAGGTATGCAAAACTAGGCAGCCCCCTTACAGAATATACCATAAATTGCCCGTAAATTGAAAACCATACGCTTTCCATTCCAGAGCCCTGGCAGGCCCAAGGCAGAATTGTCTATTGTAGGAAAATCTAGCCAGCGCCTAGATTAGGAATAGATTTGCCTAGATTATTGTCTACCGGGGTTACCATGTCTTTGGAGCCAAAATAAGGAAATTTTTTTCTGAGTGACAAATGTGAAAAGTTTATCAGATTGATATTTTTCCCTACAAATAAACCCACCCTCTTTGTTCACTAACCCGGAAAATTAATAATGATTTCAAAGGTCCAAATTTGTTAAGATCATCATCATTTTTTGCCACTTTACCTTCTAGGCGATTTTGGCGGTTGCCTATCAAAACATGCCAGTCATCCCTTTTTAGCCATAACTGGAGCCAATTGGAAGCCCCAAGGGAGGTCAAGTCATCCTCCACCTGTTTTTTCCATATAAGTCAAGGTCTCCCGCTTCCTCTGCTGCAAAATTCTGGTGACGATAGGAAAAACTTCTTCGATTCCATAGTAAAGCTCGTACTGCTCATCGTTAAATCTCCTACAATACTCGCCGTTGGCATCACGGGAGGGGTTGTAAATGATTCCGAGCCATACACCAATCCAATGAAAACACATGATAATAAGTTCTGGATTAAAAGTGTTCATACATCTTTGCTATGGAAACCTCTTCTTCTTCGCACAAGAATGAGACTTGGCTGTGAAGAATTTGTCTTTGCAGCGATGTAGATTGTTACTCATACGCCATGGTATACATGATAATTTAATGAAGAGAACCTAGCAACGCGCCTACTAAGCACACGGCTAAAAAAATGAACCTAAATTTTAAACCCGTATAAAGTTTAATCAATTTTTCAAACCTTTTTGTACAATATTTCAAACCGTCCAAATACCTACAAAGATTTTCAATTTCTTTTGGTTTCGATTTAAAATCTAAATGAAAAAGAAGTTTAAATTTTTTATTTTTGGTTTGTTTGAATATAATTGAATTTTGCCCACAAGATTTTCATGTGCGTCATAGCTCAGCGGTAGAGCAGTCGGCTGTGACTCCTGAGCGTTTTCGTTTGAATCCTGCCAGCTGCCACATTTTTTTAGTTTTATTTTATTCTTAAAACTTTTCGGTCTAAAATGTAAACTTTTGTGTTTGAAAATTCAAATTTATTTTTGAAAGCTTATTCAAGATTGAATTTTGCCAACAACATTTATGAGTGCGATGTAGCTCAGTGGTAGAGCAGACGGGCATGATGCGGGGAGTCTTGGTTCGAATTCCCGCCAACGGACAAAAAATTTATTTTATCTTTAAAAAATTATTAAAACATTTCTTGTTTATAATTGAAACCAGGGCACGAAAATAAACTGTACAAAATACTTTTCATTTCCTCATCGAGTAGCATGTCATTTAAATTTTGTACAGTTTATTACTTTTTGGAAACGTTTGCCTTTTGTTTGTGACAATTCCAACAAAAAAAATTTATAAACACAAACGTTTCAATTGATTGAAGAAAAATATAAGTGTTTGAATGTATGTTCATAGAGAACAAAATATTTTTTTTTATTTTGTTTTTTATTTTGGATGTAAATTTCAAAAAATGTATTTTACAGTTTTCAAAGTGAACTCAGCTTTTGGATTTTGTTTTGTACTGAACTATGAAAGTAATAAACAAAACGAAATAGTACCGTACAATAAAGTTTATTTTCGTACACTGATTGAAACCCGATTCATTTAGCCAATTTTCATGAAAACTGGTCTATATTGAATTTGAATCCAAATTTGGTTTGGTCATATATGTAGTCCAAAAATGTTTAAAATTTAGGTTGAAATTTTTAGCTGTGCACCTACAACTGCATATTATTGATCAAACGAAGGAAAGATTTCTAATAGTTTAGCTTCTTACATTGTGGCTACGGATATACAGGCCAACGACAATATAAAAAACAGAGTCTAGAAACAAAATAAATAAGTGCGAATATTGAGTCTGCGTAAAGAAGAAGACATAATGAGTTTGACGAAAATCTACCTACGTTATTATCCGCCAGGTATACTTGGAGCTCTTAATTTACTCTATAAATTGGTTTTAAAATTTCACAAATCTTAGGTTTAGCGCTCAGCTGCCGCACTGCAGAGGGTAAGGATGAGCTTCATCATATAGACATGCTGAATTTAAAGCCTAAGTAAGGATTTTACACTTAACTCAATAAAAAATATCTAAAAAATGTTTTTTTTTTAGTACACGAATTGAAAAAGTCATGAAGAGCATAATAACTGACCAACAAAGAACAGAGAAAACTACCCAACAAGGCTTTAATAAGACAATCACTGACCTCCCTAATGAATTCAAGACAACTTCCACACTAGCAAAGGACTCAGCTCATGCCATAAATCAAAGTAAAATTGATGTTTTGCTTCTGCAAGAAATAATCAACAACTACGCTGAGCCGCTGCGTCAAGCCATAACAAAGCTACAACGCAAATTGCTAGAGCCCACGCAAAAGAAGTTTTATTCACATCGTCGTGTGAACCATATCTTGCCATTGACCAATGTCTGTTTTGATAGGAGTGGCACGCGTTGCTTGACTGGCAGCTATGATCGCATTTGTCGCATTATCAATACACAAGACGTTGAAAAGGAGCAATTGCTTAAGGGTCATGATAATGTGGTATTCTCGGTTGCCTACAATCAGCCTAAATGGTAGGTTCAAAAACTCTCACACTCTAGCGGTTCTTATATTCACTCATTTATATTTCACTCTAGCGACAAAGTGGTCACTGGCTCATTCGATGGCACCGCCAAAGTGTGGTTAGCTTCCGATGGTAAATCACTTTCTACGCTCTATGGACATACTGCCGAATTGGTAATGGCCGAATTTGATCCTATACAAGCGTCTATTGTAGCTACAGCTTCAATGGATTGCACAGCACGTCTATACGACATAGAGGCGGGCTTGGAGCTGCAGACGTTTCGTCATCATGGCGCTGAAGTTATCACATCGCGCTTCAGTCGCTGTGGTAATTTATTGCTTACAGCTTCTTTCGATGGTACAGCGGCGCTTGTGGATATTAGAAGTAGCAGGTAATTTTCGAACAAATAGTATAAAAAATACTAAATTATCTGTTATTAGCGTCATCTCTCAACTGCGCGGCCACACTGCCGAGTTAAGTAATTGTGTTTGGAATTTTGCATGTGATCGCATTGCCACTTCATCGCTAGATAGCACAGCTCAACTGTGGGACATAAGGCGCCTAGATGAGCCATTATTTAACATAACGGGACATTGTGAGGAAGTGCTTGACGTGTGCTTCAATGTGACTGGTTGTCGTTTAGCCACCTGCAGTAGCGACTGCACAGCGCGCGTATGGAGTTTACATGGAGACTTGGAATTACTCTCAGTTATGGCAGGTCATACAGACGAGGTGTCAAAGGTACTTATGGAAATTTGTTCCTGTTGCATTCATTAACTAAAACTTTGCTTGTAGGTTTGTTTTAGTCCATCTGGCGCTCTGCTAATGACCGCCTCAGCGGATCACACCGCACGTTTATGGTTCACAGAAACTAGTCAATGTTCGCAAGTCTTAAGTGGTCACGATTCAGAGGTGTTTTCATGCGCCTTTAGCTATGCGGGTGATATTATAGTCACAGCTTCAAAGGATAACACATGTAGACTGTGGAGATGATATGACTGGTATACGGTTGGATTTTGTGATATTGATGATTAATCTTTCAAATATGGACAAGTAAGGAATTATATAGCAAATAAAACTAAAATAAAACAGATACATGTGGGTCTACCTCTTCAGCAGCGAAGCGTCCAGGGATCTTTCAAGCCTTCGTTACATTCATTTGCGACTAAGCACCACAAAGCACATCAGTGCTTTAAAGAAAATTATTTTTTTCATGACTGAACGTCACGTTCTTGCGCAAAGTGTCGACAACACTGGCAACATCGCGCGTTCGTTGAATAAAATGTTCCCAAGCCAAGCATGCAATATTGTTGCTTATTTTCTGCTGAAGAGCAGCAACAGAGAATCAATGATATAACATGTTTGCAATATTGCAGTAATTGAAGCATCATCGAGAATAACGCTCTAAATAAATACCATTTTTTGCCAAAACTATGAGGCCTATAAGCTATTCCGACGAACGGAAAACTCAATAGAAATCACCAAATTTATCTGCTGTGCCCGAATCGTGTCATCCGTGATCGTACAACTCGTCACGTACAACTTCTATCGTAGTTTTGGATTTTTACATACGTGACAGAGTGATTGAAGGTATTCAAAACTTTTTGAATTGTAAAATAACTTACGTTTCCTTTGCTATTGTATCTAACAAGCCCATTTCGCTTATACGTCAATCGTGTATCTCGGAATTTTCTCTCGTCTGGTTTTCGATTCGTGATCGTATGTAATGATTCAACCCCGGAATTCTAATAATTTTACTAATTTCTATCGGGTTTCGACTTTCGACGGAATTGTTAATATGCTCCTATACACTTTTTACCTCTTAAATAGAACCTAAAAAAAAGCAGTCAGCGATTAAAGGTTCTCGATAATACGGTTTTTTTGTCTTCCTGAACAATTTTGATGTCGTCACTTAGAAAGTTATGATGCTGCTTCAATTTTTGAGCGGCTCGAACTGCCCCCCTATGTTTCCTGGCATTATTCCACTTCTGACTTATGCGATTTTGCAACAAATACCTTCCCTTAGTCAGAGTTTATTTTGTAAGATAGAGAGAGATTTCTTTTTTGTTGATATTTCAACTCATTCGGACTTAAATTATCCTGTATTTTTGGAGCAGCTTCAACATACGCCTGCTGGGCAATCTGAAAAAAGAACACAAATTTGTGTATTGCGTATAGTGGCAGAGGTAAAAGAAATTGCATATTTATATAAGCTCAAGGATGATTTACACGGGTCGATTTTCTGATCGATTATTGTCGTTCCACTACGTTCTACCTTTAAATACAAGGTGTGAATCGATCGAATTGCTATTTACACGGTGGATCGAAAAAAATCGACTAGAAAAAACGGCCCATTTAAATCAGCCTTTACTTGAAAAAACTTGAAATATGGAATAAAAAAAAAAACAAATCTTTTTGGTTTTTTACATATAATCTTTGTATTTTTTTAGTCATCATTCATTTAATAACATTCACTACAAACACGAGTGTATATCTTATTACCATTTCTTTTGCTTTGTTTTTTTTTTTATTTTTTAATTACTTATTTTATTTATCATTTGTTTTACTCACTTATATATTATTACATTTTATTTTTTCTTATTTTTTTAAGCTTCTCATCAACTACTGTTATACATTTTATACTCAAATTACAAATACCGTACGTACACAATATACATATGTAAGTAATATAGTTCCTGACAGTATGGAAAAATTATAAAATCTTTATTTTTTCTGCTTTTTCTTTTTACTTATATTTTAACATAGTTTTGTTGCATTTTTTGTGGAGGATTTGTGTTTTTTCTTTACTTTGTTTGTAAAACATGCTTTTGTATTTCGTCAAAATTCCAGGTATTCAAAAAAAAAAATAAAATTTATAAAATTAAAATGTAAAATCGAATTTATAAAAAAATGTGTAAAAGTGCTGTTACTAAAAAAGATTTGTTTGTGTTCGTTTATAAATGATTTAAACAGAAAGTTGCTATTTGTTATTGAACAGCTTCAAACGAGTTTCCTTTCCTTTGCGCTCCTTCCTTTTGGTTGTTCTTTTCCTTGTAGTTCTTTGAGGTTATGTGCTAATTTTTTGTCTACAATCGAACATAGTTTCATATACCTTTCTGCGCGAAATTTTCAAAAATTATAATTTTTTTAGAACAAACCACTTTTCCAGCATTGCTTTACGAATTTTGTTAGAAAAAAATTAACTCTGTCCTCCTTCTATTTTAGTACATGAAACAACACTACCAAAACATAGGTATCAATAACAACAACAGGTTTATAATAGGATTACACACACACATATCGCTTAGTGGCTCTTCATACAACTCGTTGTAGACACATTTGTTGGTGTTTTTCAGGCAGGTGCTTAAAGACGGAAGATTCAAATGTGTTTTGTAGGTTTGTATTTTAGTTGAGCGATTAGCAGAAATACCTTTGTTTGTTGTAAGTTGCATGTATGTTTGTATGTATTTCGGTAGTGTATGTAGTATTTGTATTTAGTATTAAAGCATTTTGTTATTGTTTCCATTGGTCATCTAGTTTTCGTGTTGGCCTCTGCCGTCTGCTGTGTAGGAACGCACGCCAGGTTCTCATCAACACCAACCGTTGTTATATCAAATGCGTTTTTGCTTTCTTCTTAGCTCACCATATGTAATCAAAAACCAAATTTCAAAAACATATGCATGTTGTAAAGCTTTTTATAACTCATCATATTGGATCATTTTAGGTTCTGAGCGCCAAAGTGCCTCTATGTAAATAAAACCGCCATGTTGTATGCGACATGCGCTTCCTTTTTTGTAAACGCGTTAAAACTCAGTTTTTAGTAGACGCGTATTATCTTCATTTTTAAATCTGCATTTATTCAACCCTTAGCTTTGTTTGTGTATTTAGTTTGCGGGTTTTTGTTTGAGTTATTTGCATGTTTTATTTCTGGTATCATATTTTTAGTTTACATTTTGGTTTCTGTGTATATTTTTGTTTTTGTTTTGTTTTAATCTATTTGGTTATTTCAGTAAAATTTGCACTTTATCAAAGTAATAACCGATTTCCTTTTTTATTTTTAAATGTTTATTTTTGTTTGTTTTTCTAATATTTTATTTGCTTAGGTGGTTCAATGAGATGGGCTCTGTAAGTATACATTGGAAGAAGAGAAGACAAAAAATTAACACACATATTGATTTGAAAGTAAACATTAATTTTTTTAAGTATTTTGAAGCACAAACATTTTAGTAAAGGGTTTATATGCTGATGATGGGATTGGGAGACATGCATGCAGTATGTAGAAACTGAAAAAATAATCGCAAATATAACCTATATCTTTAGTGTAAAACATGAAACGGTTGTGAATTGCTTAACAAATTAAAAAAAGCTTTTAATAAGAAGACCATTAATTTTATATTCAACACTGCTCACGTCAACTGCCCTTTAACTGATACTGTGCAAGTTTGATCAAGTTGCGTCATTATTTTGTGTCTAAGAGCAGTTTTAATATATATGGAAAAAGTGAATTTGGTGTGATGATTACTTCCAATTCTTTGGGTAAAAAGGGCCATGGAAGATAATTCTGTTTGAAAACATTTTTAAAAATCACTCAGATTTTTTTCAAAGAACGCCCTAGCTTACAATTTTTTTTCAATACTAGCTGACCCGGCAGACGTTGTTCTGCCACAAATTTACTTCCCTGCATGTTTCCCTAACCCGATCCCTATATCTATCTCAATTCCTGCTGCTATCTCTACCCCCATCCCTATCCCTACCTAGGTTCTGAGAGGCAATAAGAAAAATCTGATGGGTGTTGTAATTCATGTCTAGCAGGGTTTTAAATAAAAAAGGATATTGTGGCCTATTGTGGCTGGATTAATATATTTTAAAATTTGAATGAAAAAAATCGGGCCTGTGGATCGGCTGTTTTCTCTTACAAAATTTCGAGCTAGAATTTTATATATATCGTAGAATTAGCCCCCTCTGATTATACTGTACAGCAGCCGGCTGGGTATGGGACCAAACCCACTTTTTAGAAGAGATTAAGACATAAGTTCCCCATTTTTTCGAAGTTAGCCTCCAAAATGTTGTTTCGCGCTCTCGAAGTTGGATGTTCGAATGTGGTTTCCTAATTGTTTTGTTTGAAAAATTGCAAAAGGCAAAATGTGGCCGTGGTCTTCTTAACTCTCTTGATTTATTGGTGCACTTTTTCTATTTAAAAGTGCATATAGAAATGCTACACAGGGCCAAAATGAGATCTTCGAAAAAAAGAAAAGCTTTATATATTTAATTATATATTTATTTATACATACATACGTTTGCAAATTAAAAATGTACACTAATCAAGTAAGAGGGGCAAGAAGGACACGCCCACATTTAACCTTTTCAATTTTTTAAACAAAAGAATTGGAAAACTAAAACTTCGAAAGTCCCAACTTCGACCTTCGAAAGTCCGTAACTAATTTTTGGAGGCTAAAGAAAGAATGGTTGGGTGGTGACATATTTGGGTGATATGAATAGGTCGCAAAAAAATATATATATATTAAGGCGCCTCACGCTCCATACAAAAAAAAATGGACACCCTGTTTCCATCGGAATTATAAACTTCAATGTATTCTAAGACCTTGGTCAAAATATTTCGAAAAAATATTAAGATTTACTGGAGCTAAACCGCGTTAAAAAAACGCTAAAAATATCCTTTTTTATGTATAAAAAGAGTATGAAAATATATTTTTTAATAAAAAGCAACTGAGATGATGAATTAGCTGGAGTACAAAAGGTAAGCATAAAAAAGTTTGAAAATTTTATAAACGCAATCCAAATATTGAGATGTATGATGCTGTTTTTGGTCATATTTCGAGGGGTAGGTTTGTGGAAAACTTTAATAACTCAGCCAATTATTGACGTATTTGGACGATTAGGGTATCATTTGAAAGGTATTTTCGAGACGTTGTCATTTCTGCAAAATTTAACCCTTTTTGGCCCAATTTTCCACATTGCGAATATTAGCACACAGTTATACAGTTACCAAATTTACAAACTTTTTTATGCTTACTTTTTGTACTCCAGCTAATTCATCCTCTCAGGTGCTTTTTATTAAAAAATATATTTTCATACTCTTTTTATACATAAAAAAGGATATTTTTTAACGCGGTTTAGCTCCAGTAAATCTTAATATTTTTTCGAAATATTTTGGGAGAGTCCTTAAAAAAGAGTGAATTTTAAAATTCCGGTGGAAACACTGCAACTTTTTTTGGCGAGGCGTCTTAATATATATATTAAAGAGCATTGAAAACCCCTATTATTTGGTATACAAAAATTTAAATAAACCAGAACCGAAGGTACAAAGATAGAGGCATATTACGATATATATGGTTATAACATCGAATTTGCTGGCCTTGTACGCTTCGAAGATAATCCCAAACATACTAAACTCTGTAATTTTTATTTATTTCTAGTTAAAGCACTAGCCGTTCTTGGAGTTCTGAGCACTATTCTGTAGCGGATTCTAAGGGAATTCGAATTCAGAAGTTATGTTTGAACAAGACCCTTGAGTTACTTTGGGTTTGTTTTCGTTCCTAGTTAAAGCACTAGTCGTTCTTCTAGTTCTGGGCCCTATTCATCTGCATGACTTCCTTGTTAGATTGGTATCCACTTTTTGTTTTAAAAGTTGTCAAAGGCGTCAAAAGTTAGATCTTCGAAAAAAGTAAAAGCCGTATGTTTGAAAAATGTTTCAACTGATTTCGAAAAACTTAATGCCGTTATAAATTAACGCCCACATTTTTTATTTTTTAGTTTTTTACAAGCAATTGGAAAAGCAAGATTAAAATGGTCTAACTTCGAAAGCCCATATTTAAATTTTGGAGGCTAACTTTGAAAAACGGGGTACGTAGTTTTTTTATGTGTCTCAATCTCTTCATAAAAGTTGCATGCCAAACCAGATTAAGTCCTTCATAACATAATTCTGAAGAATTGCAGTTATTCGTTTCCGTGTTTGCTATGGGAGTTAAACGACTTTGATATGCATCGACTCATATGCTGAGTAACTGAGTTAGGTTCTCATAATTAGACATTGAAGAAATACACATACAATGCACAAGGATATATGTAAGAGCACATAACATTTATTCACAAGCACTCTGTGTACATAAAAATAACCACGGCCAAATTAAAATACCATGTTTTGCACAAGCATGCTTTACTTCAAAATCCTTTTTAACGATAAAGCTGTCTCTTCTAGCCCATTTGTAGGACATGAAAAATAAAATTATGAAGCATATTTCTTTTAATTGTACTTAAACCGTTTGATAAAAATCAAAATACTAAAAGAAAAAAGAAACAATTAAGTTTTAAATGAACGAAAAAAGAGGAGAATACATATATTCAAGCCCCGATCTTTGGTAACCAAGTTATAAAAAAAATTGGAGTATATCTATTATTTCGTAAAGGAATTTTCATGTATACTAATTTTTGGATATATGTAGCCCTCGTTCTCAATAGAACATTTATTACAAAGGCTGTTGAACACGCCATATTTGTTAGAGTTGTTATTATTTTAAAGTATAAGACTATGTATTGCTTCAGCTTGGTTACATAAGAATGTGGCTTACGTACTTATTTATAAATTGGTATGAGAAAATGTAGGCAATTGTTATTTAGAGGCATTGGGCCCGTAGTCATGGAAAAAATCAAGTATGATTTGTTGCTGTTGTTGTTGTTAACAGCAAAAAAACACTCCACGGAGGTTTTGATGAGTGATGCCGAAATTGACAGTCCTTGGCCGGATATGAACCCGGTACGCTGCGGTACTTCCTTGCGGTAGGGCCCGACTGTTGTGGTAGCGATTTGGTATGAGTGAGGAAGGAGAAGATGGGTAATGAGAGGTGAGAGGCATCATATCGAGTTGCACGTCAATTACCTATGTGCATATTAGTCGCCTCTTACGACCGGTATGCCTACCTCGGGCATATTCTAAATCCCTAACCCGCAGGGGCTTGCTCGTGTTTTTAGTAGTCGCCATACCCTTTCTAACATCTTTTTTTTTGCAAAATTTGTCTTGCTTAAGGTTAATTTTTGGTATACGTTACAACAACAACTAGGGCGTTTTTGAATCAAATTTTGAAATTATTAAAAAGAAATCAGAGTTAAGGCATTTAAAAAAGTTCAAACACAGAACGTTTTTGAAAAATACATATTTCCAGATAGTGCGATCTTTCACTCAGCCGTCGATATCGTTGTAAGGAATTTAGGCAGCTCACAGCTTTTCATAATTTTTTCCAAGTATATAAAAAACTCCGGCGTCATTCGGGCTACTACCGGAGCTTGCCGGATCGTCCTGTGATTGCAAACGGAATGTTGTTTGTAACATTAATTTTATTTCTAAGACAGCCGGTCCTTAATATCGCAACGTCTTGGATGTTATCTGATTAAGGGCCGGTTTTTCAGTGCAAGTTGAAGCTTCAGTGCGAGTTCAAACTTAGTTTAAACGGTCAATTGGTATGAGATAAACTCTAGTCAACTTTGTCTGTGGTTTAAACTTGCACTGATAAACCGGGCCTAAGGACTGTTAATTGAGTATACATAACTAAAAACTGGTACAGAAGGTTCTACGAAGTAAAATAAATAGAGTGGGGCCATCATAATAACGTAGGTCGAAGGCGTTTCTGAAGACATTCATTTTCGTAAATGTCAGTAGCATTGTTTCCCATTATGACGAATATTCACAAATGGCCAGCGAAATTAAAACTTTTCTATCTGGATAGATAGGTTTCATCGTCGATAACTACGCAAAAGTTTCTGTTTGCCATTACCATTTCTGTTCTTGATACGAACTAGCTGCAAATGTGTGGTTATATCTTTTTTGGCAACATCTTTTGTAGATACGGAGCGATTCTTCCTAATTATGGCTACTACATTCTTCTCCAACTGGACGTCTGCTGAGCATTTCGCTAGGCCACTTCTAGGTTTGTCTTTCAGCGACCCACTTCCCCTTACTCATAAAACCGTGCCTCGAGCAGTGTCATAAGATGATCCACTGAGTTGCGCCAACTTTTTGTATGTGATATTAGGATTGTTAGTCCAAATGTGTACAATTTTTTTCGAGCTACATACATGATTTTCCGTCGTTATATTTGAAAATCGAGACAGTTTTAAAAATGTAATAAAACAATAGTGGTATTCATGTAATCGTAGAAGTTAACGAAATGTGTATTTTTATACGTTTACGCACCCTGTTATATGAACGTACCTGTAAATAGCCTCGTAAACTTGTCAGCTAGTTACGTTCGCTTAACGCAAAATTAGTAATAAGTTTGGCTGTGAAGCGTTCGTTAATACATACAGTTGTCGGCCAAAACTTTTTGCTCACTGCTTTCTCAACGAACTGTTCTATGCTGTTGTGTTTGCAAGGTTGCATTTTTTTACAGCATTGAGTTTACGAGCATTTACGCACCGAAATCAATTGATAACTTTACGAAGATTGTGTAAACTTCGCTCCATACAAATTTTGACAGTTCAATTACGCATTTGGTAAACATATACCTTTACGAGCTTTACGCGCTGTATACACGATTACATGAGTACCCTTAATAGTCCAAAAAGAATTTGTTCAAAGCCTACCTACTGTTAACATTTTATGGGGAGTTATAAATTTGCATAACTTTCCGTACCAGTCCTTAGGTTGCGTATTATCAAAAAAATATCATAAAATAGACATAAGAATGAGAACATTTTTGCAGCGCGCTGAGTAATCATAAGAAAGAAATAGCTAAAAGAAAACTATATATAATAAATAAGCATAATAAAATGATTTATATAAAGCATATTTTGCAGCACAGATAGAAAAAGATATCGTAAAGAAGATGAAATGAGAAGCAATAAATAAATAAAGCACTTGGTTGCGAGTTAGAAATTAAAAAGTGAGTTTCGTACTTCACATTCCTGATCGGGATAGATTTCCTTGAACGTTCTCTCGATGACTGAATATCTGCAAAGGAAAATAGTATATTGAAACACTCATTTAATAACAGTAATTTAACAATAATACTTACTTTGACTGTAAGCCACCGCCTGGAGGAAGACCTTCAATATCTTTATTCTGCAATGCTTGCAATAAATCAAAATATTGCGTTATTTGATTGCATTCAATCTCATCTGTAAGAAAAAAGAAAGAGAAGAAAATGAGATGAGTTGGTTTAAACACTTTATTTCATTTATAATAGAAAACCGTAAATAATATACAGTTTTTGTTATTTTAAGCTAAGTATTAGTGATGCATTATTTGCTATTATAATTTTATTATGCATTTATCATTTAATTTAATTTTAATTTTATTACATACTTAAGTTAGGTGTGCCTTTAATACGATGCGCGTTTAATTTAAAAAAGTTAGCTATAGACTTTCTATTCTTTGAGGGATTAAAAGACCACTATTTACGAAACATACATGCAGCACAGCAATAAGAAAGTTAATTTACAAAATACAATAAAGTATGTATATTAGGGTGATTCAAAAAAATATGGAATTGGTCTAACCCCCTAAAAAGTTAGGTATTGATGAGAAAATGAGTGTTGTAAAAAATTAACGCTGTGACCAGGGTTGTGCATTTTTGCACTACCACTAATTTTTTAGTGATAATTTTTTCAGTGATAGTTAAAATCAAAAACCAATGTCACTAAAAAATTGGTGATAGCAATTTTTGATTTTATTTCTTATTATTTTCGGACCCGGTTTTTGGTAAAATTTTGTTAAATTGAGTTAAAGGGAGTCTTTCTGAATGTTTATGCGAAGTTTCGTTGGAAAATTCGCAATGGTAGGGTATTATTATAAAGTCGACCCCCACTAGTACTAAAGATTTAGTGATAGTGATTTTTGATTTTAATTATCACTGAAGAAATTATCACTAAAAAATTAGTGCAAAAATGCCCAACCCTGGCTGTAACTTAACCCTTAGCGGTGGCTATTTTTTCGCCCTTTCACATACATTTTGTATGGGGAAAATGAAATTTTTTCAAAGTGATTTTTCTCATAATTTTTAAATTTTTTTTTTTTTTTTCAAAAAACCTTTACATATTCTTGAAAGGGAGGCTTTAAAGTTTCCAAAACGGTAAGCGTGTGTAAGTGTGCGGTTATGTTAACTATTAAAATAATTACAACCATTTAAAAATTACTGAGTTTTGTACTATTGCACACACACAAAATAACATATACAAAATTTAATACATTTTAAATGGTTGTAATTATTTTAATAGTTAAGATAATCGCACACGGTTTGAAGACGTCACAGCCTCCACTTTAAGAATACGTAAACGTTTTTTTTTTTTTTTAATTCAAAAATTATGAGAAATCGCTTTGAAAAAAATTATATTTTTCCCCATACAAAATGTAAGGGAAAAATAGCCACCCTTAAGGGTTAAGTTACAGCGCTAATTTTTGCAAGGCTTATTTTCTCATCAATACCTAACTTTTCAGGGGGTAAGACCAAAAAAAACATTTTTTTTTTATTTGAATCGCCCTAATGTACATCTAGCCGTATACGCGAAAAAGACGTGAACGATTTACATTAAAAAAAAAAATTAACTTCTGTAAAATTTGTTTTTTTTTTCTTGTCGCTTGCATTAATTTTACGGGAAAATACAATTTCTTTTGTTACTATACTCTAATTTTGTATTAGAATTGATAATTGAATTTAAGAAAACGTAAATTAGATTTTGTAAATTGTAATCAGTTTACTATTTATGCAGACTATTCTAACCAAGGACTGAACCGAAACCGAAACCGTAACCGATTAAAACCGATTCATTTTTCAAAACCGAAACCGTAACCGTTATTTTTATCTGAAAAAGAACGAAACCGAAACCGTTTCAAAAGGCGGAACCGGTTCCAAACGGTTTCGAATTTTTTTAATGTCTCACTTCTTTAAGTGAGCACAAACAGGTACCCTGAAAACTTTCAGGGAGGATTGTCGAGCAAGGTTACAAAATACACGTTTTAACCTTAGTATAAACATTCTGAAAGAGGAAATTTCACTATAGTTGAATGAAGCGATCGAAAAAAATTTACGAAATACGAAAAATAAATGTTCAGGTTTAACTCAGAAAGCACCACTCATATTAATGTTTTTGACGATTTATACATTTCATTTAATATTTTTTTTAATAAAAAAGTAAATTTTAAGAATTTGTTTTGCAGAAATTTCATCCATGCATAGCGTTAATAAAATGTATTATTACATTAGAGAAATCCCATCATGGCCGCAGGAAAAAAGTTATGAAAATTCAGATTTATTTCGAAGCTATATAGGTACTTGACTATTTTAGTAGTAAAATTTACTTTGTTTGTGTTTTTATTTGGTAACCGAAACCGGAACGAAACCGTAACCGAAACCGAAATAAATGTTGTAGAGCGAAACCGGAACCGAAACCGAAACACGTTGCAAAACCGAAACCGAAACCGGAACGTTATTTTAATCGGTTTCAGACCTTGATTCTAACTTCCAATTTATATGTCAAAACCATTTAACACTTTCTGAGATCCCATTTGTAAACGGTATAGGACAAGTGTCTACGAGAGCGCTTTTGAGTTCGATGAAATTTTGAAGAAAAAGAAAATTGTATCGGCAAAAATCATTATTTAGAATATAATTTCTAGAGAACGAGTGAACTTCAGTTCGGCTATGTTCGGACACCAAATTTCAGCACGGCTTCGGCTTGCGTCTAACAATTCAAAATATAAAATTACTTAATAAATTCGATAGTTTTCTAATAATCTCCTTTAAGCTCGACTTTTTTAAGTTTTTTTAAGCCCGACTGGCTAGTACAGCGGTTTTCTATTTTTTTTATTTGTTTTAGTTTGTCGAGAGGACTTATACAAAGATCAAACTGTCAAACTTTGTTACCCGAATCTCCCTAAAATTTTATATTTATAGAGCTCTGCGTGACTACTGAACATTCGGCGTACATAACTTGGTAAACAACTTTTTAACCATTGAATCTGATCAGAGCAGAGTCCCCATAGCAGTAGTCAAGAAAATAATGCCGAATCAGCGCATGAAATTCAGTATTTTCACGTAAAGAGAGTGAGCACAAATTTTGCCCTCTTTTTTGTTCAGTACTTTACAGATCTGGCTTTTGTGTACCACTGAATATTTTAAGTGCAAAATTGGGGGATAAATTAAAACTTAAAAGCCACTACATAAAGTTGTAAGCCATTACAATAATGCATGCACTTAGATTTAACTTATCCCAACAAACATTCAGGCCGAAACTCCAGCCTCAAGTTGAGAACTAAAGGGTCAATTACATAAAGCTTTGTTAACCTCGCCTGACATTTGCAACCTCAAAACTTTGCGCTCAGCTTCAGAGGTATGCTACAATGAACGCTTTGGTGCTTCTCTTTTATACATTTGTTTTCGTTATTTTTTTCTTTGAATTCAGAGTATTTTGGTAAATTTATTAATTCAATAGATAAAAAATGAATTAATTATTATTTCCTCCAAATTTTAATTCTTAAATTCAACTTATCTGTCAAAGCCAAAGTCCGAGGTAAAGTTGATATAAAGTAGTATGTAATTGACCCTTAACGGGGTTCTCAATAACGGGGTTCTCGAATAACAGCGTTCTCAACCAACAGGCCATTTTTTTACGGCAAAAAGGTTGATTCACAAATTTCGAAAGGTATAGTTCTCAACCCGAACTCAAATGGGATTCTCTAGTTGGACTAAAGGTATGAGTGCGATACTGAATATAATATAAAACGCTGTGAATTAGTGACACAAATTTTTATTTACATAAATTAGTCGCTAGTCAAAGGCTGGAGATTGGAGAATGATGTTGGATATCAACTTGAAAACTATAAAGTTATCAAAATATCTTTAAGGTGGGAGAATAATTGGAGTATTTTGTTGAGTACAGCTTGAGAACCATAAAGTTTTTCAAAGGTTTGAGAAATAGTTGGTCGATGTTTGTTGGGATGTAGTATATAAAATTTACGAAAACAAGAATGTATAATAAATTTGTATTAATTAGTATTAAGTATACATTTGCAATAGCAATAATAAATAATTTTAAATGTGAGTAAATATATTTTTAACACTAATAAAAATCTTAGCTTAGCATACAAAATAAAAACGAATTTTGATTTAACGTACCTTATGCTCACGCTTCTTTCTTAAAACGCGCTGTTTCTCAAAACCGTAAAATTAACGCTATGCGAGAGGTCGAAACAAACTCTTAAAAAATTATTTTAAAAAAAATTATATTGAAAAACTGCAAACAATAAATAAGCAAAAATGAAAATGAATGAAAACATTTCAAATAAATAGAAAGTATGCAAAAAAAAACGCAAAGCTATCTGAAAGAAATATGCGAGCAGTGCAAAGTTGTCTACTTTTACATAGATATAAAATCACAACTCATTGGTTTTTCTATTTTTTAATTTAAAATAGGAATTTATTTCGTAATTTGCAAATATGTTTGTATGTATGTTTGTATGAGTTTGGGCGACGCATCAAAATTCATTTTTACATTTTTGTTTTGTTGAGTATTACATAACTATTACTAAATTCATAAGTTCTTGCTAGTTTTGATATAAGTTTGTATGTACGTTTGTGTTTTTTCTAGAGTATAATACTAACTTGTATATAAAAGAAAATTCCGTTAATTTTCGTATTAATAGTATGTATATATGTACATTATAGTAAATATCGATTACTTTTAATTTACAGTTATATTTATAGTTTTTTCTTAACACTTTATTCGCTTTTGATATTTTATGTCATAAGTACTTAGTTATTTTTTTTTATTAATGTAACTCGCTTATATAAAATATTTTCTAGCATAGTTTCCTTTTTTTATTCGGTTTCTTCAACATTCAAAAGTAATTCTGAAATTTCTCAAAGAAATAAAATAAAGCATTACGTGAGCATAAGGACGATGTTAAATGATTGCTAAATTATTGTGTTTTGTTATGTAATTTACTAAAGGTAAGTAGGTTTGTGTGCTGCGTAGTTGTAGTTGGGATTTCACAATGTGAAAGCGGCCATTCCATGTCGAATCGTCAAATGGTCGGAATCGACTTTTTCCAATTTGTATAAATTTTGATTGGGAGATTCATTTTATCATAAAACAAAGTTCTGATAAAGTAAACATTTTAAAGGTTTTATTTCAATATTTCGCACAGTACTGCATATAAAAATATCTATTATCTTTAAAAAGGGTACATTGTGTAAAACTTCACATATAAAAAATTTAGAAAATGTTCGAAATCAAAATTAAATTTTACCATTAAATTACACTACATGAAAAATATAAGTTTTTTCTGGGTGTGGGACCAACCCAACTTTTTTGAAAAGACTAAGTCAATAGTAAAAAAATGACATTCCCCGTTTTTCGAAGTTAGCCTTAAAAATTCAGATACGGGCTTTCGAAGTTTGAAGTGCGACCCTGGGTTTCCTAATTGTTTTGTTTAAAAAGTTGAAAAAGGTTGAATGTGGGCGTGGGCTTCTTGCTCCTCTTTCTTGATTGGTGTACTTTTTTATTTGAAAATGTATGTATGAAGAATAAATTTTTATATTATATAATTAAAAATATGCGGCTTTTAATTTTCACACAGCACCACTTACATCAAGCACTTAGAGACCCACTTTCGAACTTCGAAAAATGGGAAACGCCATTTTTTTACTTATGTCTTACTCTCTTCAAAAAATTTGTTTTGGTCCCATTTCCAGTCAGCTGCTGGACAAAATATTTTTTATATATCACCTCTGTTATCCTCAAGTTATCCTTAAATTTTTTAAGAGGGTGTTTTTTAACTTTAGATCTAAGTTCAATTGATTGTTCTAAAGTTCATTTGATATATTCCAATGTAAAATTGAGGATTTCCTAAATCTAATTGATGCTTTAGAAAGTACTGCTTGAAAAGGTGTATCCGTAGAATTAATTATATTCCTCAAATCGGAAACTCTCCAAAAAAAAAATTATTTCAACCATTTCACGATTATACATGGTATGACCCAAATAAAAATATTTCTAATAAATTTGCTTAGTACGAACTAACAGCAAAATATTTAAGAGGTAGCAACTGCGTAATAGTAAATTTCCCTAAAGTGTTTAACTTTGGACAGCCATTTTCGCCATCTACGGTGAGCGCTGACCGGAACTTTATCCAAGAGAAATCGTTCGGTGATTTATCAAATAAAGTTATGGAAACCGTCCACCGGATATGCTAGGATGGCCGTAATTGAGCAAGCGTAATACTGTTGATCAATAAACATAAGCTCTAATGTAATAATATTGTGTAGAATATAATATAACCAGTAACTTTTAGCTTGTGATTTCGAATCCATTTTGCTTTCAAATCCACTTTCAAATAAAGAATCTATTTGGTTTTGATTCCCTTCCAAATCAAAGATACATACTTTGGATTCACACAACCCTGCTTTTAACAGGTTACAGTTTCATAAAAAATATACTTAAAATCGAAAGTGTGGGCGTATTACCGGTATGCACTTTGGATATATATGTCAAGATAATAATAATAATAATAGGCCCAACGGATTTCCAATATTCCGACCAACCGCACTAGGAGCGCATCCGCATAACGTGCTTATTAAATTTGTAAAGTGTTTGAAAGGCAGATGTTTGTTAAGCGCCGAGATCTCAAACTGCTCAGCTACAGAAAATATGTTTCATCTTATCGTCTATATGTTTACAGAGATATCGTTCAACACAGAGTAAGAAAAGTATTATCCGAAACTGGTAATTTCGGATGTCAATTTATTTTGAATATAGAGGTGGGTGGTTTGCAAAATTGTAATAATACCTATAATTCAATTATATTACCCAGGTTTTACTGTGACTAAAATGGTTTGATCATTATTTAATTATAACTTCGCAACAACAATACCTCTCCGTTAATGTTTTATACTCTTTAAAGTAAATATTGTTTATTTTATGTACTTATATTTGCATCCTTTCTTTACCATTTAAATGATATTTGCGATGCGTTCTACTTAATTTTTTTTTTATTTTAATTAATTCACAAATTCGCCTAGACTTAAAAACACAAATGTTTTTGCTAAATTCCGAAAAAAATTCTAATTTCTTTCCAGCAAGCTTTTCTGTAAATTTTAATTTTTTTTTTTTTTTTTCAAAATAAAAAAAGAAGTAAAACTTTTCTGATACTAAATTTTCCTATAATTTTTCGAGTAAACTTTTATAACAGTGAAAATGTAAATGGAAATTATGAGGAACCTTCCAGGCGTATCGATTAGGGCTCTTTAAATTATTTAGTTCGAATATTCGAAGCTTCGGTTGTCAATATTTTTACTATTCGAATATTCGATGAGATACTGTTATTCAAATATTCGATAAACTGCTAATATTCGATGGAGTACAATTATTCAATTTTTCGATGAAGAACGATTATTCGAATATTCTATGGAAGAAAATTATTCGGTTACTTGTTATAGTTTTCTTTTTTATTGAAAAAGTTGTACCCGTCAAGGATTCGAATATCTGCGAATATTCGATGAAGCACAATTATTCGAATATTGGTATTCGAATTTTACAATTCAAATACTGACTTATTCGAAAAGTGCGAATATTCAAATATCAAGAGCTGTAAACCGGTGGCGAGTAATATGTCGGACTTATATAGAAAGCGGAGAAAATATTCTACAATTTCGATATAAAAAGTATTATCACTTACAGAAAGCATCGCGTAAACAAGCTCCACCCTTTCGTTGTGACTAGCATTCAGAGCAAAAGATGAATTGTTTATGATTTTTACCTTCCCAAGAAACACAGTCTCTAACGTTAGAGAAATTTTCATTGATACATTAGATAACTAGTGTAATGCTCGAGTCGAGAAAGATACTAGAAGACTACACTAGAAAACGACTCTAGAATGATTAGAAAAATAATGCGAATTCAATTCACATTAGAATCCCATTAGAGAGTGACATTAGAACTCGATTGGAGAACTATGATTTTCTCAATTTGAGAATTATGTCCCATTTTATTTGAAAACAGTTTAGTTCTCAAGCGTTCCTCGAGCGGTCCTCTAACGTTAGAGGTTGGAGAATGAGGCTAGTTATCTAATCTTACTCTAATCGACATCTTCAGTGTTTGTTGGTTGCTTATTGGATTATTGCAATTACTTTAAAAATTGCTATGAGCTAGACTTCACAGCAAGTACTTGACGTGTATGAAATATGTCTGTCTTTTAGTAAGTGCTTAAGAAATGTACATACATATGTGTTATAGGGAACTATAATACATACTGTTTAAACTCAAAGGAATAATGCTTGGCAGTCATTGTAGCTAACTTTAAAACAAAGCGGTGAGGACTAACAAATGAGACATAATCGTATACGGGATTTTTTTTTAATCTTGGCTAGATAATATGCGTTTTCGCAAAGCATTGATAAGGAACTATATAATATTAATACTTGTTAAACTCATGTTTATAAGATAAATGACTAGATATATTTGGTATAAATTTGCTAAGCAATCAATTTGCTATAAATCTGTTTACTGATTTATCTAACTCAGGTAATATGTTGTTGGATGTAATGTAAATGTAATGTAATGATGCTATCTAACTAACTTATAAAATAGTATTTTTTTCCTAAAAAGACTGTTTTTCATAATTGCCATTTTGCACACGTTTTTGGCCTATTACTTTATGGTACTTTACATACCCACTTTATATACATATATTAAATACTTTAAATAGCGGATTCTTTGAATTAATACGCTGTCGATAACTCTGCAAAGCTGGTTGGAAGTTGAATAACTTTATAGTCCAACCAGTTTCCTATTTCTTGGCTTTATGGCATATTACTATTATTAAAAACAAAAAATTCGTCTTAAACAACCTCTAGTTAGTTTCTCGATTTGCTTCTCCAACCGTTTGTCGGCTTCAATGGCATCTTCGGCTGGTTTCGGTGCGCCAGGAAAAGCGATTATAATTATACTCATATTATCTCGGCTACCCTGTAAGTATGAAAATAAATAACCGTTTAGAATTTAAGTTTTGAAGCAAAGATTGAAAGGAAAAATATTATAAATGAAACAGATGTGAAACTTCTGCATTCGTGCGTCGCTGGAACAAGTGACGTGAGGCAAATACAAATACAGGTTGGATTTTATTTGTTTTTTTCTATACCCATGGACTTTAACTAGCTAGTAAGGGTTTCACTTCTATGAGATTACTATCATATTTACCTTGTGCAAACAAGTATCAACGACTTGATTTGCTATATGCACTAAATCGGTTGTTACTCTCAGCCTCGAATGGACAAAACTGCATACATCTTCATTTGTCATAACATCCCATATACCATCACAGGCTAAAACTAAAAACTCATCTGTATCCTGACGACTTTGGCAAAATATTTCGGGTTCTGGCGATACCAACTGCTCACACTGTCCCTTCTCCTTAACATTCTTAAAATCATAATCACCCAATGCACGTGACACCGCCAATGTACCATTTACACGTTTTATCATAACACTACCGCCTGCATTATGTATACGTTCCTTTTCCTCAGGCAGTACGGGTTTGTGATCTTGAGTTGCAAATACCGGTACACCTTGTCGACATAGTACAGCACGCGAATCACCACAATTAGCAATATAAACTTGTGTAGGCGATATGAATGCACATACGGCTGTTGTACCACCACATTTTTCTGCATCTTGCGTTAATTCAGGTAATTCTCGCATAACTTCATCGATGTGTAGAAAACCGGTACGTATACCCTTCACGTGATCACCATTCTTAAATTCATCCGTACTAGTGATACTATCAAGTAAATGCGAAGCGCAATGTTCGGATACTTTGCAACCAGCGTGTCCATCGAAAACGGCAAAGAAACTCCAATCTTCGAGTCCACTACCAAGTCCGGCGCGTGCATAGTATGCATCTTCCATTTCGCAGCGCCATCCTTGCATTGAGCTAACACCGAAAAGTAGTTTATTACCTTCTCCATGATCGTTATGTTTTTGTGTTTTTGGCTTATCCAGAAAACCGCCCATCGCCTTTGTGCATGCTGTGTTAAATGGTGCGCGGGTAGCAAAATAGCGGAGACGTTCGTTAGATCGATCGCTCTTCTTTGTGTATATACAGTTGATGATGATTGATATATATCGCGTTTGTAGGTGCGTATACTATGTTTTTTCAAATTAGAACTGTTGACTATCAATGAATTTTTGTGCGTGCTTTTGTGAGATCGCTTTGGGAATCGGTCGTAGCGTAATTGTCTGCAAGAAAAAGAGAACGAATTCATGAAATAGATAAAAACAAAAATAGCTGAGCTAATGTATCGGGTGAGGTGAAGAGATTTAATTGGAGACTAGAGGTTAATGCTTGCCGATCTTTCAAATTATTAGGACAATTTATCTCACTCTCAACCAATTTTCTAAAGTTTGAGAACATGTCCTAACAGCATTTTAAAAATTGTGGATCAGAGATAGGGGCAGAGCGTGTTTTTACCAATGATACAACATGCGCTCGCGTGTGTCCATGTGTTAGTGTGCGAAAATGAGATTTCGTGCCGGGCTCGTGTGTGTTCGTGCTGAATCCGAAATAAAAAAAGACGCGAATTGAATAAATTTTTTGTTGAGATCGGTTGTTTTTTAATCAAATTCTTAGAGCATTTCTAATAAAAATCTGAAGTAGATTAGAGGGGGTTGATTTGTAGAGAAGGGAAAACCCCGAAAAATGGCCTTGTGGATAATTTTCTACGGTTCAATCTAATAAACCTTGATAAAAAACTATAGATTTTTCGTACGTGTCTTGGCGTGTTGTGTTTTAGTGATTTTTTCCTTGTGCATGTTAGTGCATGCTTTCGAAAATATCTTTCGTGCCCGTGCCGTGTCGCAAAAATTATGCATGCGCCCATCTCTATTGTAATCCCCCTCTCCTTAGCTTTGGATTTTTCATTCGGATACTCTTAACCCTTTTCGTAATCATTTTTTATCTATTAATCTTGTCTTTACTTTTCGGTATCTTTTTTTGTTGTGGTTGTTGTTATAGTACTTCACCCTGCTTGGTCACGTGTTCATCCTAAACCCCTTTTTCTCCAACTTTCCATCTTTTCCGATGCACCTTTCCATTTCTCTTTCCCAACAAACCATGAAGCTAGATTTCGATTGGAGGTACATTCGAGAACTAGCCCCATTCTCCAATCTCTAGCGTTAGAGGACGACTCGAGAAGCACTCGAGAATCACATCTAGGGAATCCAATTTCCAGGATTTCTAGCCTCTCGGGATTTACGGGATTTGAAAGTTCAATCCCGGGATCCCGGGATTGTCCCGATTTTTTTTTTTTTTGCTAAAAATGGCACCCCATATCTATGTAATAAAGTAGACTAAATTATAGTAATTCATTTAAGTATGTATGTATGTTTTTATTAAGGCAGTCATTTTTATAACGAACGAAAAGAAACATTAAATTTGTAACTCAAAGTTACTATTCAGGCACTTGAAACATAAGTTGTTTGTACTACTGGTAAACATAGCCAAATATATGATTAACATCGACTTACATATCGTCGGGAAAAGTACAAAACCGCACATCGCACTTCTGCAAAACCGCACATTCGACATTTCTGTCAAAAATAAGATTTGCCTACCAGGGCTTCTGGGTACCCGGATCCATTCATTAGTAACAAAGAAGTAGTTTTGTGTAAAGAATGTCAAAAAAACGACATTTGAATTTGACCCACCACATAGGGGCTTGTACAAAAGTTAATCAGTTTTCAGTGTCTCCTGTAAAATTTGTGCGGCTTTGTACTTTTTCCGACGATATGTAAGAACAAAAAAAAATGTACATTAAATTTGTAAATAAAATATAAAAAAAAAACCTCTAACGAGATTTTTAGCCGAGCTTCTCTTTCCAACTTGTGGTGTGTTGCTTTTTAGTTTTCCGACAAATTGGCGGGACCTACAGTTTTTTGCCGACTCCGAACGGTACTTGCAAAGCAAATGAATTTTTTGCTGAGAAGCTTCTCATGGCAGAAATACACCCGGAGAGTTTGCCAAACTACTGCCGAGGGGCGACCCCGTTTAGAAAAATTGTTTTTCTAAATAATTTTTGATGTTACTTTTGCCGGGCATCGAACCGCCACGACTTGGTGTAGAAGGCCGAACACTTAACCGCTACACCACGGCGGTCGCCATAATAAAATATATGTATTCAGAAATTTGGTACAATTTTTTTGTACCACAGGTACAAATAGCATATCTGATACATTAATAGCGACTTATGTATATAAATGACTAAAAATTCTTAAGCGATAGTGGCGAAAACTACGTACATAGTTATGTTTTTTTATACCTTTCATGAACATGAAATGGTATTATAACTTTGGTCCGATGTTTGTAAATATGAGAAGAAGAAGAGATAGACCCATCAATAAGTATACCGAAATGATCAGGATGACGAGATGAGTTGATTTAGCCATGTCCGTCTGTCCGTCTGTCTGTTTGAACGCAAACTAGTCCCTCAATTTTTGAGATATCTGGCTGAAATTTTGTATGTGGCCACCATTTTGTAATATAGGAATCATTTGTCGGAACTGACAAGATCGGACCAGTATAACATATAGCCCCCATACAACCGATTGTTCAGATATAAGGTTTTTTGGCCAAAACTTCTGCAATTAAAAAGTTAGGAACGTAAAATTTTGCAACTCGAGTACTTTCTATTTATGTAGTGTATATAGTGAAAATCAACAAGATCGGGCAAATGTAACATATAGCCCCCATACAACCGATTGTTCAGATATAAGGTTTTTTGGCCAAAACTTCTGCAATTAAAAAGTTAGGCACGTAAAATTTTGCAACTCGAGTAATTTCTATTTATGTAGTGTATATAGTGAAAATCAACAAGATCGGGCAAACGTAACATATAGCCCCCATACAACCGATTGTTCAGATATAAGGTTTTTTGGCCAAAACTTCCGCAATTAAAAAGTTAGGAACGTAAAATTTTGCAACTCGAGTACTTTCTATTTATGTAGTGTATATAGTGAAAATCAACAAGATCGGGCAAATGTAACATATAGCCCCCATACAACCGATTGTTCAGATATAAGGTTTTTTGGCCAAAACTTCTGCAATTAAAAAGTTAGGAACGTAAAATTTTGCAACTCGAGTACTTTCTATTTATGTAGTGTATATAGTGAAAATCAACAAGATCGGGCAAATGTAACATATAGCCCCCATACAACCGATTGTTCAGATATAAGGTTTTTTGGCCAAAACTTCTGCAATTAAAAAGTTAGGAACGTAAAATTTTGCATCTCGAGTACTTTCTATTTATGTAGTGTATATAGTGAAAATCAACAAGATCGAGAAAATGTAACATATAGCCCCCATACAACCGATTGCTCAGATATGAGGTTTTTTTGGCCAAAACTTCTACAATTAAAAAGTTAGGAACATAAAATTTTGCAACTTGAGTACTTTCAATTTATGTAGTGTGTAGAGGAAAATCAAGAAGATCGGGTAAATATAACATATATGTAGCCCCATACAACCGGTTGTTCCGATATAAGGTTTTTTGGCCAATACATCCGCATTTAAAAAGTTAGGAACGTAAAATATTGCACCTTTAGTACTTTCTACATATGTAATGTGTATAGTGTAAGTCAGTACAATTGAACCATACAATCGATTGTTCCGATAACTCGGATTCTATTATTTTGTAAGTTTTTTTAAAATTATAACAAAGATGTGTAATGTGTATAGTAAATATAGTTAAATTGAAACAGGCTGTACTGGGGATCGAACAGTGAAAATCGTGACGCTTATTCATGAAAGGTATATAGCCTTCGGCACAGCCGAAGACAGCTTTCCTTACTTGTTTTTAATTAAATTTTTTCCATTTGGTCTCCGACAATTGAGGTATGCATAGTAATTATACAAATTTCATTGTATATAAAATAAAAAGGAATGCCATTGGACTTAGAGAAAAATTGTGATCTTAAAGAAATTATTGCATTAATAGTGTCATCTTCTTCCGAGGGAATCGTGACGCGTTAGACAGGGTCACTTCGAAATGTATTGCTCTTGGCCGAGTCATTACAAAAAAAAAAAGCAACCCGGGTCGTTTCGGTACGAAGGGTATTGTACAGGTACAAATACCGTTCTCGCAGAACCGGCAATACGTGAAACGTATCTCTTAACGTGGACCTGAATTTGTTACATATATAAATACAAGATAACTTAAATGTACTTAAAAATTTATTTTCGGTGAACCCGGGATTTAGGTCTAGTAATCCCGGGATTTTCGGGACTTAAAAAACCACGGGGTCCCGGGATTGGATTCCCTAATCACAGCTTTCTCCAACAAAATGGGACATAATTCTCAAATCGAGAAAACCATAGTTTTCGACTCGAATTCTAATGTCATTCTCTAATGGGATTCTAATGTGAATTTGCAAATGCTCGCCTTTTGGGTAGTTATCTAACCTATCTCGAGTCGAGTTCTAGTGTAGTTCTCTACTGTTGCAGTTAGTTATTGAATTACCCTAGTTATCTAACGTAAAGACGAACATTTCTCTAACGTTAGAGACTGTGTTTGTTGGGTTTCTTATCCTAATCCATAAGGTTACGCTAGGCCTTTTGCCTTCACTTTCCTAATTCGTATACTTATTTTTATTCTCAACTTTATCCTTTATTTTTGCCTTCCTTTACCCGTATCCTTATCGTTATCCATATCCATAACCTTAAGTTGCCAATAACAATAATGACAATAACGAAAGCTTAACCATATAAAACAGCTGATCCAACCAATCTTATGGAAATAAATCTCAGTGATTTATGATGACAAATCATAGCTGTTTTATATGGATATGTTAAGGGTAGCGTTATGGAATAACAATTCTGCCTTTATTCCTTTTTTAAGTAGTCTCAGGAACTATTGTTTTTTTTTCTCTGGGGTCGTGCCAAAATTAATTCGAATCGAACGGGTTCGACTCCAACCATTTGACGATTTGAAATGACTATAAGTTCAGGGACCAAATCCAATCATGACGAGTCGAAAATTTCTTTTGACAGATGCTGTGGTGAATAACCTCACTTTTCCTGTCGGATTATTTTTTCATAATCTTACTAATATTATAAATGTGAATGTAGCGATGTTTGGATGTGCAGACGTTTACTTCTGTTCCTCAATAACGTGAGAATGGCAAGACGCATTTTGTTGAAATTTGGTGGGCAGACAGCTAATAGCCTGGAAGGAGATATAGGCAATTTTTTTTTTTTTTTCGGGGGTCCGGCCATGCTAGTTTTTTTATAAATATTATTTTCTAAGAGTATATTTGCTACATATCCATCTTCTTTGTGGTGAAAACTACACGAGATTTAGGTCCATTGTCGAAGTCCTATGCTCCACAAGGAGATCAGGACGGCAGTAAGTAAGTAAGCAGGGGCCCTGCAAAAACCATTGGATCACATTTTGTAATATTCGAGTGGTCCAATTGTAATCCTTTGTAATGCCTTCAGCTTAATGAAAGTCATCATTGCTCGTGGTTTATCGAGAAAAATCACGACATGATCGCTCTGACAGTAGATACTCCAAGGAGTAACAACATTAGAGTACATTGCAAAGTTGTCTGGCTGTAGGTACTCCTTGGAGTACCAGAAACAAAGCGAATATTGGCAGGAGGCGCGTTTTCTTGCTTATGCGCCCATACTTTTTATTTTCATTCAGGGGTCTTCGTATAAGTTTTCTGAACACAGTTGAGTACAATTCCGAATTTATTTCAACAACTTTCAATGGTAAGGACTTAAAAGGATGATTTTTACTCTTTCTTCCGAACATTTTATCCCCTTGGGGAAAAGTTTTAAAAGGAGGAACTTTACGTTTTTTGTTATGCTTTGACAAATTCGGAACCGAACTCACATCTCTGATGGCATTGTACACCATTTTTCTCGAAAACATACCATAGCCTACACGGCTAGTTTCTTGTATTGCTGGTTCTACGAGAACGGTACCAGTACTTGTGCTGTACCCATCGTGCCGAAACGACCCGGGCCGTTTTCTTATATCGACCCGGCCAAGAGCAATACACTCGGGTGACCCTGTCTGACATTTAGGCAGGGCTACACCTCGCTACAACAACAACAACAACAAAACATACCAAAATTCTTGAAATTTTGCCCTTGATTGGTCGCTGATTAAAAAGGGTTCTTTTTTGTCAAACCGACCAGTATTTTCTTCCAGAAAATTTAAAATTTAAGTATCAGAGAAGAGGTTATTTATTAAATATTAACCAAAAAAACTATTAACTTTTTCAACCAATCGCAAGTAATAGCGAAGGAAACTAAGTGCGCTAAATCGATGTCCAATGCACTTTAGACGGATGTAAAGAAAAACTTAGCAAAAACAAATATCAAAGAATTATAACAGAAATTCGTTTGTCATTTGAAGAGAGCAATACAATACTATTCCCAGTGGGAAAGTAGGTAATGCATTACCTTTTTCCATGCATGAAAAGATGTATGAATTTTGTTATAAGAAAAGATCACACCAAAAGCAAGGAAGGGAGTAATGTGTCGCTCAATTTTTGATTTGTAGATTCCCAGTGGGAAAGTAGGTAATGCATTACCTTTTTCCATGCATGAAAAGATGTATGAATTTTGTTATAAGAAAAGATCACACCAAAAGCAAGGAAGGGAGTAATGTGTCGCTCAATTTTTGATTTGTAGATTTAAAAAAAAATTGTTTTTCGTGCATGAAAAGATGTACGAATTTTGTTATAAGAAAAGATCACACCAAAAGCAAGGAAGGGAGTAATGTGTCGCTCAATCTTTGATTTGTAGTTTAAAAAAAAATGTTTTTCATACATGAAAAGATGTACGAATTTTGATGTTAGAAAAGATCATACCAAAAGCAAGGAAGGGAGTAATGTGTCGCTCTATTTTAATTTGTAGTTTGAAAACTTCAAAAAAAAAAAAAAATAGACAACTTTCAAACATAAAAAAAATACAATTTAAATTCATTTTGAAACTGCTGCTCGTTACGCACATCTTCATCGCTTTTTCTGCTGCTGTGAGGCTTTTCAGAAGTCGAGAGTCGACTGGACTGTTTGCTCCTGATGCCGGTGCCTTTGTGGTTTTTTTATTATATTTTTTTTGGTGCACTCATCTTGGTCGTAGCCCATGACGAGCTCGTCATTCAAACATTTAAAATAGGACCTTAACTCTTCCCCCGCTGTAGAGCCTCACTGGGTCTTAATGTCCTTGTTACTCCACAAGGAAATTTATAAAATGTTATGCAAAATTAAATATGTCCCTTGTAAAGCATCTTTTCATTCAAGAAAGGCAATGCAAGATATAATGTATCCCTTGTAGTGCATATTTTCATTCTTGAAAAGTAATGCATCTTTTCATTTATAAAAAGTAATATAAAAAGTAATGTAAACATGTATCTTTAGTTTTGTAGGCGAGCGACACATTACTTTTCCTATGACATCGCTGTAGAAAAATTCATGCATGTTTTCATGTATAGTCTATAGGAGCTATACATTACTTTATGCATTGCTGTACATTACCTTTTCCCACTGGGTTGTTAAGCCTCAAATTTTTTATTTTATTATGACGTTTTTAAGCAATATAAAATGTGTCAGTATATAAGTCAAATAGAAAAAAATATTCAAAAAATTTAAAATATGAAAAATTAAAAAAAAAATCAAAAAATATTTTCCAATTCACACTGAACGTTTAGGTGGATGCCTGGACGCTGTAAAATGGCAGGAAATGAGATAGTAGATTAGCCTGCTATAGGGGCACATTCGCTCCGCTTTTACAGTCCTTATTTTAAACAATTCTAGCAATAGTTATAATCGCAAATTGAAGAAAAATAAAAAGAATTTATTTGATTGAAAAAACCAAACAGAAAAGTCGTGGCAAAAATAAATGAGTATGAGAATTGCTTAAAAATGTCATTAGTGTCATTAACGGTTTTACCTGTAGTATTTATATCATGGTATTTCTTGACTAAAAAAAATCATAGTAACTCAAATGTATAGCGTTAAAGAACTCCACATAAGTACACAAGTTCATTTCGCATTGAACAATAACAACTAGAATATAATCAAGTCAAAATACTAAAGTTATTTTTGCTTCAAAATGCTGCCACATAAACGTGTGCGGTACGAAGCGCTATGCTCTTGAGGTGAGACGACGTCACTTTGAAAAATCAATGATTACACAATTCAAGAAATGCGAGCGCAATTTATTCTGTTTTTATTTCATTTTTTTTTTTTTTTTTTTTCATTGCAACAATCAGCTTCCGCAATTACCCAGGAATAATAGCCGGCCCTATTACTAATGGTGAATGGGTGAATGTGAATGCGTTTGCACAAATCATTCGAAGCCAACCAAACAATTTACTAAATAAAAAATAGAGAAGAAAGAAATATACTTGACGGCAGGCGACTAACTGGCTGACAAATTGCAACGCACACATGTTTTATATATATTGACATATGGTTTGAATTTGATATAAGTTGTACCTAAGTAGATATACATTTTTTATGCAAACACTTGTTTCTTCCACTTTTAATTTATGCCCTCTTAGGTATTTTTATCGTTGTGGTTAATCTATTTTTTTCAACTCTAATTTTTATTTATGCATAATTCACATCAGTTTAATTTCCACACTCTACCTTTTATTTAAAAAAAAAAATATTGTTTCGTTCTTTACAGTTAAGCAAAATAAATGAATAATTTTGTATACAAAAAAGAAAACCACAGCACACTCGCTTCGACGCTCGAAGATGAATAACAATTCCGAAAGTACTTTTGCTGTTTTGCTCTTCTCACGTTTTTGTTGATTTGAGTCACAGGCGCTGCGCACTATGGGGTGTTTTAGAGAAATTAAACAAAAAAATATATTTCGGGAACGAAAAAGTTTTTATAAAAATTATTTCGACGTGCCATACGAAAACTAACACTTTTCAAAATTTTTACGAAAACTAACACTTTTCAAATTCTGTTATTAGACTTGTGTCTGACGAAAACTAACACTTTTGACTAGTACATTTTCTTCAGAGAAAAACTGAAAATGTTACATTTCGTCAGACACAAAATAAAAGTGTTAGTTTTCTTCAGACACAAAATTTTGGTGTTAGTTTTCGTATTGCACATCGTTTTGTGGTTTGCTTGTAATGCTAAACACAACTGAACAAAATTAAATACTTACTTTGGGGACTTCTATACAACCTTGATTTAACAAGCGTAACATCTCTAAAAAAATCTGAAAATTGGCATGGAGCTGTTAAATAATGATTACGGTTAGTAATCGGTTAGATTATTTTCTAAAAAGAATTGTAATGATTATTTATTGTGCGTTTGAAATATTGGGATTACGTAATAATTACGATTATAAAGAATCAAAAAATAATCATGATTACTCTAGATTACTGAAAAGAATCAAAAATAATCAAAATAAATAATTGATTCTTTTCAGCGATTCTTTTTGATTATTTTTGATTACTTTCAATCCAAAATACCAAACAACTAATCATGATTATTTTTTGATTCTTTATAATCGTAATCATTACGTAATCTAGTTGGGACCAAGATAATCGTAATGTAATCAATTATTTCACTATCAAATACAAAATAATCAGATTACTAATCATTACAGTTCTCAAGTTGATATCCAACACAATTCTCCAATTTTTGTCCAACCTTAGATAACTTTGTAGTTGTCAAGTTGATATCCAACATCATTCTCCAAGTATTCTCCAAACTTAGAGATATTTTTATAACGTTGCAGTTCTCAAGTTGGTATCAAACATATTCTCCAATCTCCAGCTTCTCATATTTAAATTAAATTTAAAGAGCTTAGACTAAAATTTATGTAAATAAAAATTTTTGTCAACTAATTCATGGCGTTTAACAGCCTCATTCTCTTTGGCGAACGATAACCAAAACGAGCGATAGTTGGACTTGACGTTTTGTCTAGCAGTTACATTCTAATTAGATTTCGAAATTATTTGTCAAATTTAAGTGCTGCCGTATGTAGGTAATTTATGCAAGAGCTTATAAGAATCAGTTTAGTTTTTTAAAATTTTTCTTTTTGGCTGGTTGACATAAAAATTTCGGATTCTAACTAGAATGTGACTGCTAGACGAAACGTAAAGACCAACTATCGTTCGTTTTGGTTATCGTTCGCCAAAGAGAATGAGGCTGTTAACTTAGAAAAATCATGGTATATTATTTTTCGGTATTTATTTTCAGTCGCATTCATACCCTCGAGTCCAATTTGAGAATTCCATTAGAGTACAAGTTGAGAACTATCCCTTTCTCAACTTGGGAACAGTGTTTTTTTTCATATAAAAAATACGCTTTTGCTTGAGAACACTGTCGTTCTCAAGTTGTTTCGGTGTACTATTGTCTACTATTGTTGTTGTTGTAACGGAGTGTAGCCCAGCCCAACGTGTACTTATCCTTAGCCTAAACTGCCATCAATGTCTTCTAACGGGAGTCCGAGGAAACTAGCTGTTTCTACAGGGTTGGACCAAAGGGAGATGGGTGTTAGAAGAGTGGGCTCCGCAGAGCAAGTGAATAGATGGTTGATATTATGTGAGGACGAGCCGCATGCCAGACATTCATTCGCCACGTCGGGGTTCAGTCTGGACAAGTAGGAGTTTAATCTACTACAATATCCAGAACATAATTGAGACAGAGTGACCCTTGTCTCTCGAGGAAGATTACGCTCCTCTACAGGAATGTGAGGTGTTGAGGTATGCAAAACAGCATTCACCGGACAGAGCTCGACCTGGTGGCCAACAGACGTGTCATGGATATGCTTCAAGGTCCGGCTATGCACCTCTGGAAAAAACGGTGTTGTTACAAGGTGCCGGATTTCATCAAAATGTTTACGTAGATGTGTCCTTATGGTCCTAGGAGGCGGTGTTAGCTCAAGCAGTTGCCTATTAGGATGCTGTGGTTTGCAACAATTCAAGAGGTACTGCTTGTTTAGCATTTCATTGTGCTCCTTAACTGGGAGCATTTCCGCCTCATGATGTAAATGAGGAATAGGAGACATAAGGACACACCCGTAGCGGTGTTTTGGCTGGCCTGCAACTGACTCCAATGAACGCTTGAAAGCCCCGGCGACTATATCGGCGACGCATAGTTCAGGATCGGCCGACCAATTGCCTTATAAGCTACCAACGTTTCTTTGTCTTTACCCCAAGTACTGCCGGCTAGTGACTTGAGGATTTTGTTGCGGCTTTGTATTTTAGAGACAACTGCAGCTGAATGGGCAGCGAAAGTGTGCATAGTGTCGAAAGTCACTCCTAAGATTTTGGGGTGGGCGACAGTAACTAGGTAATTTGTAATCGCCTACGTAGATTTCTATCTCCATGCCCACTTGCGCCATCCAAGTCGTGAATAATGTCACCAAGGACTTTGCTGGCGACAATGTCAAGCTCCGAGCGGTGAAAAATTCGAAAAGAGAGGGGAGAGTAGAGCGACAGTAGAGAACTACATTAAACTCGATTAGAACCTGTAATTCTCTCTCGGTAGAATAGAGATAGATAGATAGAGAATAGATAGATAGTTTAGAGAACCAGGCAAAAACACAAATAACAGTAGATTCCCATTAGAGAATTACATTAAAATTCGACTAAAGAAAATGGTTTTCTCGATTTGAGAATTATGTTTCTCCAGTGTTTCTCGAGCCTTCGTCCAACCTCAAACGTTAGAAGACGCCTAATGGGATTCTAATGAGAATTTATTTGCATTATTTTTCTAATCATTCTATTCATTTTCTAGTGTAGTTCTCTAGTCTCTTTTTCAACTAGAGAGTTACACTAGTTATCTAATGTGCCAACAAATCATGAAGTAATGTAGATATCGATTAGAGGTTAATTAGAATTCTCTAATCTTCAACGATAGAGAACGACTCGAAAAGCACTTTAGAAACACAGTGTTCTAAAAAAAGGGGACATAATTCTCAAATCGCAAAAAAAATGCATAGTTCTTTAATCGAGTTCTAATGTCATTCGCTAATGGTATTCATATATGAATCGAACTTGCGTTGTTTCTCGAATCATTCTCGAGTCGATTTCGTTAGAGAACGACTCGAGAATCACTTTAGAAACAACCGAGTTCTAATGTCATTTTCTAATGGGATTTGGAAATCCAAATTTCTCTAATGTTAGAGAATGTGTTTGCTGGGGATCTCTGCATCTATAGTTTCGATAGGAAAATTTGTTGCTGACATCAAATTTGTTGTAATAACAACCGTATCTTTGTGAGAGACATGTCGCAAATAGAGAGCATAAAGTGATGTTGTAGAAAGGAGTGCAAAAAAGCACTTTAACAAATATTTAAAAAAATAGATAGTACAATTTGTTGCTCTTTTTTAGAGAAAAGTTGTAGGGGTTTCTGATCAGATGTACATACATACATAAATACATACACACGTATGAAGATATAAGTAAGTAAATATGTGCATATGGGGTACTCATATAAATAGTAAACGAATAAAAATGTGTGCTATTGATGTGAGCACTACTATACATAGTACCTATATATTTATATTGTACAATGTGTATGAATGTAAAAAACACGAGTATGACAACAGTCGCAATAGCCAGTCAGTATTTGCACTTGAGAGAAATTAATGTTCTTGCACTCATTCAAATCTAAACACGTTATTAGTCACAGCCGGTATTGCAATTGCAATCTTAATAACATATGTATGTACATACATTACATTGTCTTAGCACAATTTCATTCATTAACGCACAATTGTGTAATACTACGATAATAGTCATTTAAAAATTAAATTATAATTTCTGACTTTTTTAAGAATTTTTATATAAAAAATATCTATTATCATATATAATATAAAATAAAATAATGCAAATTAATGAAATCAACGGAAAATATGTTTAACACTAAATTTAAACAATATAGGTAATATATATAAACTAAATCCATGTTTGTAGCAAAAATATTAAAAGAAAAAAACTATTTAGAGAAGAATGGTGGCATTAAAAGCGTGCTTTATTAACATTGGCTTCATACCGGGATTATGCAGATAGCAGTTTTTTATAGCAGAATAGAGTAAAAGGGCTTACCGACCATCAATTCAGTTTTTTTTTTAGTTTTTGAAGTATTTTTGGTGGTATCAAGTGATAACAGAACTATAGAAACTAGGATCGCCCGTGGTCGAAATTCGACCATTTTAAATTTTTTTCAACTCTCTCTTAATATACATATCTCCCTTTCACAACAAAACCAAGTAAGTCGCTCCCCCGTGACAAATGCAAATTTGGATTAAGTGATACCATACATTAGGGTGGTGCAGCAAAGTAGTACAGCAGAATAGCTGACGACAATACATTAGGATATATCTACAACAGATTTATATGCACAAAAACCCGGTATGGGCTTATATTGCGATATATAATGTTACTTTTTTATCGTAACCTGGTGAAATTTTACTTTTAAAAATACCATATCGTTAAAAATGTAAACTGTTTAATGGACAAAAAAACTAAATATAGAAGTGCTCTGCGAAAAACCTTGGAAAAATAAATGGAAAAAGCTTAGCACATCAAAATATAAAAGTAGAAAAGGTGTTTTCATACAAAAAAGTGGAGTTACTCATGTAAAACGGTACTTTAATCAAAGTTCGTATGGTATTTCCCTCCAAAAAAGGCGATTAGTCCAGGGTTAATCGCAGAGGAATAGTAGACTACTATTTTTTTAGTCTCTTTTAGATGGAATAAATTGGTCGCATTTGTTAAGCATGTCCTTTGAAGAGACTAATTATACCCTTTTTATGCCAGAATGGGTATAAGTGTATACTACTGGCAGGACACCTGTCTTCGATTCTCGGCGAAGGCAAAAATTTAAAAACGTTTTTTTTTTTTTTTAATTTTTATGTTTTAAAGCAAGGAAAACTAAAAAAAAATCAGAGTTCTGACAATCGAGGTGTCTACCATGACGCCAGCAACTACTTATACTTGTCAGTTCTAATTACAGTTTTGCTCTAAATGAGACAATTGGGGATATTTTTCTGGCCAATCTTCAATTGTATGAAAAGTATATTTTCTGCTTATAAAACATACTTTTAACCACCTAAAAATTTCACAAGTGTAGTGCAGTAAAGTAGTACTACAGAGTTAGGGTATTAATATATAATACTGCAATTTTTCCTAAGGTAATGAAAACATGCACCAACTGAAATTATTATGTTTCGGCTTGTAGTAATGCTACAGATTTTTTTTAACAACATTTGAAAGCTACAAACTCCTGCTTTACATTCCTATGCATGAATTTTATTATTTTTCTTTTAAACAAATTTTTTTTAAAGCTATTTTTTGAAAATTACAATTCTGATGTTGGGATCAAAATTTTTAATTCGATATAACTAACTTCACTTTTTTGTATAAAAAATACATTTTCTGCTTAGAAAATATACTTTTCCAATATTTTATTTCTCTAAAAATTTGATACGTAAAAAACTATTTAAAAATCGAAAAAGCTTAGCACATTAAATTATCAAAATAAAAAATGTGGTTTCATACAAAAAAGTGGAGTTACTTATGTAAAAAGGTGCATTAGTAAAAGAAGCCAGAAGTGAAGCTGGATTTCTTAGCTTACAGATGTTGTTTAGATGCCGAAGATGATATGATTTGGTACATTCTGTTGTTTCTTTTTTGGCGCAAAAATAAAAGCAAGTGGCAACTGCTGGATCATTGCATAGATATGTACGTGTGTGTGTAAGGGAATGGGCGGATGGTTGTGGCTTTGGGAGTTTTATAAGAGTGCTGAATAGTGGTGTACAGTTCGGGTGTAACAGAATGTGGAGATAACAAAATAGCTGGAGAGTTTGGAGACCTCTTTTTTGTTTAATAACAAATAAACTAAAAAATTTTTTTTTGGCGAGACACCAGATTAGTCCATTCTAAGTTTCCAATATAAATTTTATAGAGATCTATCCATAAATACTATACGAAATTGGGTTATGACTGTTCGTATGGGGAGAGTGTTAGCCTATTAATATATAGATTGTTCAGTCACTTCAAGCTAGAATAGTGCTATAAAAAAGTTAAAACTAAAAATAAACAAGAGTTTGGAAAATGATGTTCCACTTTTTCGAGAATACTACGATTCTGAAGTGTTTTTCGAGTCTGCCTATACCGTTTGAGATTAGAGACCCCGAGTGTATTGCTCTTGGCCGGGTCGATATAAGAAAACGGCCCGGGTCGTTTCGGCACGATGGGTACAGCACAAGTACTGGTACCGTTCTCGTAGAACCGGCAATACAAGAAACTAGTATCTTATTAACCTGTAATCGGCATCTAAGTTTAGTGTTTGTTTGGATAATCAAATAGAACAAAATCATTTTGTATATTTTATTTGCATTCCAGCTTGCACAATACATCTGAGCTGAGTTTTATTTCCTCCGACACAAAAGCTGTCCCTATGGGCACCCTAATTGGGCAGCAGACAAGGGTCGACTGAGCGGGAAGAAACAGGTGGAGGATGAGTTGATCGTCCATGGCTGGCGTGCATGGAGGTTAGCTCCAGGTATGTCATGATCTCTTGATATCATGGACTTTGACCAGAGCGCCAACAGAAAAATTATACATACATACATATGCAAACAAAAATTTAAATAGCGTTCCGAATTCCTGATCCTGGGGCCAAAACGCGTCTTTCGAGCCCTCTCTCATAATTTTAGCTAACTTTCAATCAGTTGGCCCCTAAAGAAAACAAATACCATATATAAGCCAAAGAGGATAGTGATGGAGTTCAGACTTTAAGAATATGATGGCGAATGCCGGGCACTACTAAAAGCCCAGTTTTACCCATGAAGCGAGGATAAATAAAATAAGTATAAAAAGCTGCGCCACTAACACAACAAAAGTCCCACATATGATAGTAAGGGGCAATCCATGCTCATTCAAACGAACTCCAAACGTTCTTTCTCACACTACTTTTCTAATTATAGAAAACCATATGACAACATCACTAACCAATCGTGATCAGAGTAGAAAATTCAATCTTTTTTTTGCGCCCAAAATGTTAGACCTAGTAATCGGGGAACATACATACATAGTTTATGCTAATGCACAATTTTTCCGTTATCAATTTATTAAATTTAAGATTTATAATGCAATAGCAAATCGAATACATGTTTTCCATCAAGCCAGAATGCATGCAATATGGTTGGCACAAATAGAAGCATAAAATCTTTGGTTATGGTACTCTCAAGTACACCAACCAAAACGAAAACCATGCGCTTTTGTTTTCACATCAAGCTAATTAACATATAAGACGTTATAATACAAACTGGAAAAGATTATAATTTTTAAACATAGACGAAATTTGATGATCCCACAAGTGTACCCTTACATGACGCCTCCAAATCGTTGACCTAAACAGCAGAGCTTACCAAATTGACTTTGCCAACATTGGATACACATTGGCAATTGGTTCTTGTAAATTATGCACAAATATTAACAATTTTTATGTATAAACAAATTAAATACGTAATTATATTACTTGATTGCTGTTTTTAGCCGCTTTTATCAGCAATTATTTTAAGAAATATAAGCTGCACGCAAAAACACGATTACGGCAAAAATTTCACGAACGAGTAGAGGACAACGCAAAAAAATGGTGATTGATCAGTATTGCCAGTAGAAGTGAAATTTATAACGAGTAACGCAAAGTTGACAAATGATAGACGAATGATCCCTGCAGGACTCGATTACAGAAAATAGCCCACCAAACCAAGACTTTCGAAATAATCATATAGGCCCGTAGTCATAGTCAAAGTAATGGTGATTTCGTTTCATCAAAAAAATGAGCATTTTTGTTACACTCTTAAATTTTCCGTTTTCGTTTGCAAAATGAAGGTAAAACGTCAAACATGATATGTTTTCGTTTCCTAAAAATGTACACTTCAAGAGTGTAAAAAACTCACACTTTTTACCCTCTGAAGCTTTGACAGGGTAGCTGGTTGCACTGAAAATCAGGTGACGAAAATTTTATTTCATAGATAAATTTGGTGAAATAAATTGGATTTTGCAATAACAATTAAATATGGGTGAAAACGAAACCTAATTATTCAAGCACATAGCATAGCAAACGGGGCAGTGTTTTATGTTCGTTTTATCGATAACAGGTTCATGCAGAACGGGTACACTTTTATCACATCTTTATAGTGTTCTGAGCAAGAGTGTAAACATGTTCAACGTGAAAGTGTACATTTTTTTCGATGAAACGATATCAGCATTAAACATGATTTTAAGGTAGTTAAAGCTCTTTGGGTATTTGTTTCCTTTAGGGGTCAACTGCTAATAAATTAGCTAAAATTATGGGAGATAGTTCAAAAGACGGGTTTTGGCCGCAGGATCACGAATCCGGAAGCGCTTTTTTGATTTTTTGTTTTAGTGAAAAGTTATGGTCAAAAACCCGAAAAATGACACGGGTCCGACACCAAAATTGGGGCGGAATCCATGGTATTTATGTGCGAAACACCTTTTTGAGTTGGCGGCCTTCGGCCGCGCTTATAAAAGTAACCCTGGGCTACGCCATCACAAGTCCGGACGTGTGACATAACCGTGGCTACCGCCACTGCGCGACTTTTTTTGCACGTTTTTAGGGACAGCTTAATAAAATTACAATAACCACATGAAAACTTGAAACTTTGATTGCAAAATATTAAAAAAAAAAAGCGCTTCCGGATTCGTTATCCTGAGGCCGAATCCCGTATTTTGAGCTATCTCCCATCATTTTATCTAATTTATTAGCAGTTGACCCCTAAAGGAAACAAATACCGCTTTTTGACAGAACTTTAAATATGCTATCTGTCAAAATTGCTTTAACTAACTTAAAATCATATTTAACTTTGACTATGACTACGGGCCATAGACTTTAAAGGGTCGAATACATAAAGCTTTGTTAACCTCGCCTGACATTTGCTACCTCAAAACTTTGCGTCCAACTCCAGAGGTATGCTACAATGAACGCCTTGACGCTTCTCTTTTATACATTTGTTTTCGTTATTTATTTCCTTGCATTCAGAGTGTTTTGGGTTATTTATTAATTTAATAGAGAAAAAATGAATTAATTATTATTTTTTCCAACTTTTTATTCTTTAATTAAAGCAAACTCATCAACATCTGATTGTCAAAGCAAGCAAAATTTGAGAGTTTGCCAAATTTGAACCTTGCTTCAGCTTTGAGGTCTCCAATTTGCCATGCTTCGTTTAAATACCTACACTGAACTTTTCTGTCAAAGTCAAAGTTTGAGGTAAAGCCAAAATAAAGCCCTATGCAACTGACTCATAGGGGTCAGTTACATAAAACTTTATTTTGGCTTTACCTCAAACTTTGACTTTGACAGTAAAGTTCAGTATACGTATTTAAACCAAGCATGGCAAATTGGAGACCTCAAAGTTGAAGCGAGGTTGAAATTTGACAAACTCTCAAATTTTGTTTGCGTTTTTTTATATGGAGTTTGACATTTCTTGGCAGGTGAGTAGCGCGCTTTAAAACATATCTCAGCTTATTCATGTGTGTTTTAAGTGAGTTTTAAAAATGTGGTTCAAGTGTCACTGCATGGAACTGCCAGGTAAGTTTTGCTGCCCGTCTGTTTACAAATCGTTCAAGCAGCAGTAAAACTAGAAGCGCTGCAAGCCAAATCGCTGCACATGTTTAAAGGCATAAATTAATAAATAAATATAGTTTAAAAAAACTAAAACTCACGCTTTAGAGAGTATTGAACTAAAAATTTGAAAATAATTTTAAAAACCCTACACAGTAGTATTGTGGAAAAAGCGTGGTCCGCTTTGTTCCATAATCTTCGTTTTTTATTTAAATTATTTTTTAGTGCAATATTCTTTAAAAGCGCGTGTTTTCGCTTTTTAAACTATATTTATTTTTACTTTTTAGTTAAATGTGTTATGAAGTAATCGATATATATATCTAAGTATACCGCAGTGCAAACGAAACCTCTGGCCCTCCACTTTCGTTTGATACCCATATTGTAGGCAACTTTGAATTTTATTGGACAACCTCATTTTGACCGATAACTCAGTTATCGATAAATATATCGAAATATTACAAAGTCCAATAGAAACCTGTGGACCTTCCCTTTCGTTTGATACAGGCAGTAGGCATTATGACCGATAACTTAGTTATCGATAAATATATCGAAGTCCAAATGCAACCTTCTATCGTTTGACACCCATATTGAGGGCACATTTCAAGGTTTTTGTGACAGTCATATGCCACTATCGGGTAGACTGAAGTAGAGTTACATACAAACAAGCAAACATACATATGAATGTATGTACAAGTAAAGCTAATGAAAGCGCAGTAAAGAAACTAGCATTATGTGGGAAAAGCGTAGAGCGCTCGATATCCGAAAATTATGGCACAAAGCGGACCACGCTTTTCCAAAATACTACTGTGTAGGGTTTTTAAAATTATTTTCAAATTTTTAGTTCAATACTCTCTAAAAGCGTGAGTTTTAGTTTTTTTAAACTATATTTATTTTTTACTTTTTAGTCAAATGTCCTAGGAAATTATCGATAAATATATCGAAAAATACAGCAGTCCAAACGAAACCTCTGGACTTCCGCTTTCGTTTGATACCCATATTGTTAGGGATTTTTAAGGCATTTGGCCTCAGATTTTGACAATAACTCAGTTATCGATAAATTTATCGAAATATATCGAAGTCCAAATGAGACCTGGGGCCTTCACCTTTCGTTTGATACCCATATTGTAGGGATTTTTTTATGTTTTTGGGCAATCATATTTTGACCGATAACTCAGTTATCGATAAATTTATCGAAGTCCAAATGAAACCTGGGGCGCTCCCCTTTCGTTTGATACCCATATTGTAGGGAAATTTTAAGGTTTTCGGGCAATCATATTTTGACAATAACTCAGTTATCGATAAATTTATCGAAATATATCGATGTCCAAATGAAACCTGGGGCCTTCACCTTTCGTTTGATTCCCATATTGTAGGTATTTTTTCAGGTTTTTGGGCAATCTTATTTTGACCGATAACTCAGTTATCGATAAATTTATCGAAATATGTCGATGTGCAAATGAAACCTGGGGCCCTCCCCTTTCGTTTGATACCCATATTATAGGGAATTTTTGAGGTTTTTGGGCAATCATATTTTGACCGATAACTCAGTTATCGATAAATTTATCGAAATATGTCGATGTCCAAATGAAACCTGGGGCGTACCCCTTTCGTTTGATACCCATATTTTAGGGACATTTTACGGTTTTTGGGCCACTGGGGCTAATAATAATAATAATAGTAGTAGAGGTAAACGCACTTCGACCTATAGATCTATTGTGCCCTCATAGTCTCATAGCACATCTTCCAGGCCGATCACCTTCAGGAAATCCAGAATCAAAGTCGGCCTCAGTTGATGTATGTGCCTGCTCTCCAGAGTTGTGGATCCTAGGATGCTCGTATATATTTCTTGAGGTAAACGTGCAGATTCACGGCAAAGATAAGTATATACTTCGCTACACATGTTTTATACATTTTTATAATAGTAATTTGCAAGAAAATGGAAAATGCCGTAAACGTCAAAATTTCCTGACCAGGCATAAGAAATATATGCTCGTTTTTTTCTTGGAGTTTGACATTTCTTGGCAAGTGAGTAGCCCGCTTTACAAACGCTTAGAAAATGAGATCGTTAAAATGTTTTAATTTTTACCACGCTTTTATTAGGTTCACTTGTATGTTTGTTTGTTTGCTTGCTTGTATGTATGTAACTCTCGTTCGGTTTAAGCCACAGTGGCCCAAAAACCGTAAAATGTCCCTAAAATATGGGTATCAAACGAAAGGGGAACGCCCCTGGACTCATTTGGACATCGACATATTTCGATAAATTTATCGATAACTGAGTTATCGGTCAAAATATGATTGCCCAAAAACATAAAAAATTCCATACAATGTGGGTATCAAACGAAAGGGGCGGGTCCCAGGTTTCATTTGGACATCGACATATTTCGATAAATTTATCGATAATTGAGTTATCGGTCAAAATGTGGTTGCCCGAAAACCTAAAAAATTCCACACAATATGGGTATCAAACGAAAGGTGAAGGCCCCAGGTCTCTTTTGGACATCGACATATTTCGATAAATTTATCGATAACTGAGTTATCGGTCAAAATATGATTGCCCAAAAACCTAAAAAATTCCCTACAATATGGGTATCAAACGAAAGTAATAGCTCATCGATGATTATGTATGTACCAAAATCATTACGTATGCGTTGAATGCGGACGTCTCCTTTGCTAATTATAGAACCAGCAAAATCTTTTGGATAATGACCAGTGCGAAGATTTCCTGCATTGGCTTCGTTTTTGCTCAATGCCACCACCGCCACCACCCATAACGCGAGATTCCATGCCACCATTGTTGTTGTTTCGTCCACCAAAGGCACCACTTTGTTGTTGTAACGAGGTGTAGTCCTGCCCAACGCGTATTTTTCCTTAGCCTTAATTATCATCAATATCTTCTAACGGGAGTCCAAGGAAACTAGCAGTTTCAATATGGTTGGACCAAAGAGAGATAGGTGTTAGAAGAGTGGGCTCAGAAGAGCAAGAAAATAAGTTATTGGTATTGTGGGGGAACGAGCCGCATGCCGGACATACATTCGGCACATCAGGGTCCAGTCTGGATACGTAGGAGTTTAACCTGCTACAATATCTAGAGCGTAATTGAGCCAGAGTGACCCTTGTCTCTCGAGGAAGATGACGCTCCTATTTAGAAATGCCTGGTGTTGCGGCATGTAAGACATTGTTTAGCGGACAGAGCGCAGAGTAATGGCCAACTGACGTTGTATGGATATGCCCCAAGGCCTGCTTATGCACCTGTAGATCAAACGGCGTTGTTATATAATGCCGGATCTCATCAAAATGTTTACGTAAATGCGACCTTATGGTCCTAGGAACACGGCTAAAAAAATTAACCTAAATTTTAAACCCGTATAAAGTTTATTCAATTTTTCAAACTTTTTTGTACAATATTTCAAACCGTCCAAATACCTACAAAGATTTTCAATTTCTTTTGGTTTCGATTTAAAATCTAAATGAAAAAGCAGTCTAAATTTTTTATTTTTGGTTTGTTTGAATGTAATTGAATTTTGCTCACAAAAACTTCATGTGCGTCATAGCTCAGCGGTAGAACAGTCGGCTGTGACTCCTTAACGTTTTCGTTCGAATCTTGACAGCTGCCACTTTTTATACCTTTCATGAACATGAAATGGTATTATAACTTTGGTCCGATGTTTGTAAATATGAGAAGAAGAAGAGATAGACCCATCAATAAGTATACCGAAATGATCAGGATGACGAGATGAGTTGATTTAGCCATGTCCGTCTGTCCGTCTGTCCGTCTGTCTGTCTGTCTGTCTGTCTGTCTGTCTGTTTGAACGCAAACTAGTCCCTCAGTTTTTGAGATATTCGGCTGAAATTTGGTATGCGGCCACCATTTTCCAATATAGGAATCATTTGTCGGAACCAGCAAGATCGGACCAATATAACATATAGCTCCCATACAACCGATTATTCCGATAAACGGATTTTGGGCTATAACTCCTGTAATTAAACACGTAGGAACGTGAAATTTTGTAAGTATTGCTATTTTTATATGTGAAATATCGATGTTGAAACTCATAGAGATGGGATAAATATTTCACATAGCTCCCATACAATCGATTATTCCGATAAACGGATTTTGGGCTATAACTCCTGTAATTAAACACGTAGGAACGTGAAATTTTGGACGTATTGCTGTTTTTATATGTGAAATATCGATGTTGAAAATCCTGGAGATTGGATAAATATTTCACATAGCCCCCATACAATCGATTATTCCGATAAGCGGATTTTGGGCTATAAGTCCTGTAATTAAACACATAGGAACGCGAAGTTTTGGAAGCATCGCTATTTATATATGTAAAATATCGATGTTGAAAATCATTGAAATGGGATAAATATTTCACATAGCCCCCATACAATCGATTGTTCCGATAAACGGATTTTGGTAGATAACTCCTGTAATTGTTGCTATTTTAGAATGTGGAATGTCGATGTTAAAAATCAATGAGATTGGACCAATATAATTCATCGTCCCCATATAATCGATAGCTCCGATAATTTCGGTATGAGCTAAAGTTAAATTCACACAGGCTGTACTGGGGATCAAACAGTGAAAATCGTGACGCTTATTCATGAAAGGTATTTAGCCTTCGGCACAGCCGAAGACAGCTTTCCTTACTTGTTTTTAATTTTATTTTATTCTTAAAATTTTTCGGTCTAAAATTTAAACTTTTGGGTTTGAAAATTCAAATTTATTTTTGAAAGCTTATTCAAGATTGAATTTTGCCAACAACATTTATGTGTGCGATGTAGCTCAGTGGTAGAGCAGACGGGCATGATGCGGGGAGTCTTGGTTCGAATTCCCGCCAACGGACAAAAAATTTATTTTATTTTAAAAAAATTGTTAAAACATTCATTTAGCCAATTTTCTTGAAAACTGGCCTAGATTGAATTTGAAATCAAATTTGGTTTGGTCATATATGTAGTCCAAAAAAGTTTAAAGTTTAGGTTCAAATTTTTAACCGTGAAGCGGAATGAGTTCAAGCAGTTGTCTACTGGGATGCTGTGGTTTACAGCAATTCAGTAGGTACTGCTTGTTTAGCATTTCATTATGCTCCCTAACTTGAAGCATTTCCACCTCATTGTGTATATGAGATATAGGTGACGCACCCCGTAGCGGTTCTGAGCGCGGTGTTTTGACAGGCCTGAAGCTGACTCCAATGAACGTCTGCAAGCCCCGGCGACCATATCGGCGACGCATAGTTGAGGATCGGCCGACCAATTGCCTTGTACGTTACCAACAACGTTTCTTTGTCTTTACCCCAAGTACTGCCGGCTAGTGACTTAAGGATTTTGTTGCGGCTCTGTAATTTTGAGTCCAATTTGCTGCCCACGTCGTGAATAAGGTCGCCGAGGACTCTGTTGGCGACAATGTCAAGCTTCGGGCGGTGAAGAACTCTACTAGAGAGGGGAGATATCCATTTATTTTAGAGCACAGCTCATCAACGGAAGTACCAGTTGCCAATATCGTGCAATCGTCTGCGTAAGAAACAATCGTAACTTCTTCTAGTGGAGGAGGAAGCTTCGAAATATAGAAGTTAAGCAATAACGGGGAAAGGAAACCACCCCCTTTTTTGATCTTCCTGGCTTTAGATTTTTTGTTTCTGAACACAACAGACGACCGACGACCACTGAGATAATTGGCGGTCCAATGCTTGAGACAGGCGGGGGGGGGGGGGGGGGGGTGACGAGTCTTCCAGATCGGATACAAGCTGCCCATGATTTACTGTGTCAAAAGCTTGACTCAAATCGAGTGCAACTAGAACCGTCCTGTCATTAGGTCTGTTTTGATTTAGACCGTCAGTTATCTGAGTGTTTATGACATTTAGAGCAAATGTTGTGCTCCTACCTTTCCTGAAACCATGTTGGTGATCCGCTAACATCAAGTGTGATGTGTAGAGCGGGAGTAAGACCGCCTCAAGTGTCTTTACTACTGGCGAGAGGAGTGATATCGGACAATGTGACTCCCCAACGTTGGCTGGCTTGCCAGGCTTTAGTAGTGAGATCACAGTTGCCTGCTTCCATTTGTCGGGCATGACAGCTGTGGTCAAAGACAGATTGAAGACGGCAGTTAGGTATTTAACTCCTACTGCGCAGATGTGTTTGACCAAAGACCTAAGGTGTTGCTCCCATTTGGTTTGTTTGTGTACGTTAACCAGCCGTCTGATTTCCACGTTGAGATCACCGATCTGTGGGTCTGAGGGATCGATGTTGCGTATGAGGTCATGTTCGTTGGCCAAGACTGCGGCCTCAGCTGGGAAGTTTGGCCTAATATTTTTTATTCTACCAGCTGGTATAAAACGGGCTGTAGCCTTTTTAATGACCTCACGGATGTTTCGCTTACTAACGTGTACATCAATGGGAATGGGAAGATCACCAAAGGAGCTCTCCGTTCATGCCACCAGCACCAAAACCACCAACATTCATTATTCATTTTATTTCCACCAAAACCACTCATGGATTTATTAATTTACTTTTACGACGACTTCATCTTAATTTTTCTTCAAACGATTTGCAGAAAATGCGTGTCAGTTTCAAATACGTGGAATTAAGAAAATGCACCATTTGCAGTAATAATTTTATGCTCATATGACAGTCACTCCCTGCAAAAATCGAGAGCACCCTATTTCCTATCCAAAGAGTACTCCAATTGGGCAATCAGAGTACTCCAAATGTAATCCTTTTTCATATAAAAATTGTGCTCCAATTAACATTGCGATGTCCTAGGACTGGACCACCTACTCCAACCTTCGCTTTGTTTCTGCTACTCCATGGAGTACCTACTGTCAGAGTACTTTGCAATGTACTCCAATGTTGTCACTCCTTGGAGTATATATTGTCAGAGCGATAGTGTCGTGATTTTCGTCGCTAAGGCAGGAGCAATGATCGGCTTTCAAAAAGCTGAAGGTGGTCCGATTATGTAGACAAAGGATTACTATTGGAGTACTCCAATATCAGAAAATTGGAACACATAATCCAACGATTTTTGCAGGGCTATAGTCAGTATTTTGTCAATAGCGTATCAGCAATGTCAATTTTAGGTGTAAGTGTGTTAGTGAAAAGTTACAGCGTTTCTTGTAGGGCGTAATTATAAATAAATAAATAAATAAAAAATATCTCTTTACAAAAACAAAATATTAAAAAAGCTCTTCCGGATTCATGTCGTCATCTTTTTTCATGTCCTGATGCCAAAACACGCCTTTTGAGCGTTCACCCATAATTTTAGCTAATTTTTTAGTAGTTGGGTGCTAAAGGGAGCAAATACCCATTTGGAGTACTCTGATATTTCAATTGGAGTACTCTTTAGATATTGAGGGAACTCGATAGAAACTTATCAAAATTATCCCTTCCCATTAAATTTTGCAACAACCCTAATGTTACATTGCATTCCGGTAAATTTAGCAAAACTGCAAATTGCAGTAAAATAAAGCGTGGGCTCGTCCGAGTATACAATTTGGCAATCCGAGTTTACAATTTGGCAATCCGAGTATACAATTTGGCAAACTCTTGTATATGAGTTTTAATCCAGCTATTTTTTTCCAATATATATAATTGGCGCAGAATAAGCAAGTAAACATCTACGATTTCAACGCGGCACACTTGTGACAGCTGCTATTTGTTGTTATTGTCATGCCGCAAATTAAAGTAACGCCTCTAGGTGCTGGCCAAGATGTTGGACGCAGTTGTTTACTACTTTCAATGGGTGGCAAAAACATCATGCTTGACTGTGGCATGCATATGGGGTACAATGACGAGCGGCGCTTTCCTGACTTTTCCTATATAGTACCAGAAGGCCCGATTACTAGTCATATTGATTGTGTTATAATATCACACTTTCATTTGGGTGAGTAGCTAGCTTTTGTTTGTTGTATATGTTTGCTTATTCATAAATTGCAGATCACTGTGGCGCCTTGCCGTATATGTCCGAAATGATAGGCTATTCAGGTCCAATTTACATGACACATCCCACCAAAGCTATTGCACCCATCTTATTAGAAGATATGCGTAAAGTCGCTGTGGAGCGCAAAGGCGAATCAAATTTTTTCACTACACAAATGATTAAAGATTGCATGAAAAAGGTTACAGCGGTGACATTGCATCAAAGTGTAATGGTCGATAACGAGCTAGAGATTAAAGCTTACTACGCTGGACATGTACTGGGTGCTGCCATGTTTTGGTTGCGCGTTGGCTCACAATCAGTTGTCTATACGGGGGATTATAATATGACACCCGACAGACATTTAGGCGCTGCATGGATAGATAAATGCCGTCCAGATTTACTCATTTCCGAATCTACATATGCAACAACAATACGTGATTCGAAACGTTGTCGTGAACGTGACTTTCTCAAGAAGGTGCATGAATGTGTTGCTAGGGGAGGCAAGGTGCTCATACCAGTATTTGCATTGGGACGTGCTCAAGAGCTGTGTATATTGTTGGAAACATATTGGGAACGCATGAATTTGAAATTTCCCATATATTTTGCTGTGGGCTTAACGGAGAAGGCCAATACATACTATAAAATGTTCATTACATGGACTAATCAGAAGATACGTAAAACTTTTGTACAGCGTAATATGTTTGATTTTAAGCATATTAAACCATTCGATAAGGGTTACATTGATAATCCCGGTGCCATGGTTGTGTTTGCTACACCTGGCATGTTACACGCTGGCCTATCTTTGCAGATTTTTAAAAAATGGGCACCAAATGAAAACAATATGGTTATTATGCCTGGCTATTGTGTACAAGGTACGGTGGGCAATAAAATCCTGGGTGGCGCAAAAAAGGTCGAATTCGAAAATAGGCAAGTTGTGGAGGTGAAAATGGCTGTAGAGTATTTAAGCTTTTCCGCTCACGCTGATGCCAAAGGTAAGTCTGAAATGCTACACGTAACCTGTATCATTTTTGGTTTTGTTAAAAAAAAAACACATGCGTAACAGAATTAGACGACGACGATAGGCAACCACGTCTACAGTTTACATACATGCATAGTAGCAAAAAAGTTTACAAAAAATACCAAACTCTCTCGGGCTGGCTTTCAGCAAACAAACTGTTCTCGGAAAGTCTTGTAAAGTGGGTTTCTTTCATTCTCCTGAGGGGGGTTATCCCCGTCTTGCTGGCCCTTTTCGGTACACCATTCCATGTCATACTCAGTGCCTTATGAATTATGATACAGCTGTTCTTAAACTTCCCCCTTACCATGAGTATAATATATATTTCTCGTAACCCTGAGAGCGGATTCCATTATGAGTAGGGGTGTAAGAGTAGGTCGCCTCCCCGTTGGTGCACCCTGGGTAACGCTAAAAGACCTACATGGCTGGTTTCTTGTATTGCCGGTTCTACGAGAACGGTACCAGTACTTGTGCTGTACCCATCGTGCCGAAACGACCCGGGCCGTTTTCTTATATCGACCCGGCCAAGAGCAATACACTCGGGGTGACCCTGTCTGACTTTTAGGCAGGGCTACACCTCGCTACAACAAGAACAACAACATCAGTCGGTAGCTGCAAGAATTTATCCTCGTTATGCGAATCATTTTTTGTTTTCTTTAACTATCTCTATTTCTTTTAGACTGGTCGGTATGAAGATCTTCAATGAAGAGTTGTTGTTGTTGTAGCGAGGTGTATCCCTGCCTAAATGTCAGACAGGGTCACCCCGAGTGTATTGCTCTTGGCCGGGTCGATATAAGAAAACGGCCCGGGTCGTTTCGGCACGATGGGTACAGCACAAGTACTGGTGCCGTTCTCGTAGAACCGGCAATAAAAGAAACTAGCCGTGAAGGCTATGTAGGTCATTTAGCGTTACCCAGGGTGCACCAAATGGGAGGCGACCTACTTTTACAGAGTAGTCAGTTTTTCGTTTTTGGAGTATGAATACCGCTTTTGCTCTGATCAACAATCTTGGAATGTAGACCAGCTCCAGAATGGCTGAATAGATGCTGGCCGGTCTATCAGTAGATAACATACTGGGGACCGCGGCTTGGTAGTCAGTTTCAGGGCATGCGTATGGGAAAAGAGCTGCTAGCAGGATTTTAACTCGTTATTCTTCACTCATAATGTAGGTTCTATCTGCAAGCGTTGGCACCATGTTTGGTTTCTTTTGTTCATGGCCATTGCTATCTCTTTGCCTTCTAATCTATTTGTTGAATGCAGCTAGTTTTGCCGCATAGTCTTTTCAGCATCGAGTGCGCCTTGTCGCATTTAAAAGATTTCCCGGTTTCCTCATACCCGAAAGTTCTTGAGTCCACCGGGCGGTCCTCTTACCCTGGCTCTTGGATATACGGCAACTTCAGTTAAAGACATAGCCAATTATTTGATTGAGGACTTTGACTCTGTCTTCTAATTCCCTACAAGTAGTTGCCCTATAACACCGCTTAACCTAGGATAATGTTCTTTAATTATAGTCCTAAACATTTCTCACTTACATACTTCATTTTCTTATATCCCGCCAGGTATCATGCAATTAATACAAAATTGTGAACCCAAAAATGTTATGTTGGTACATGGCGAAGCTGAAAAAATGCAATTTTTACGCACTAAAATTATGGAAGAGTACAATATCGAAACATATATGCCAGCAAATGGCGAAACTTGCGTTATATCAACACCTGTAAAGATACCAGTTGACGCCTCGGTATCATTACTTAAAGCAGAGGCGCGTGTCTACAATGCACAACCACCAGATCCTAAACGTCGGCGACTCATACACGGTATACTCGTTATGAAAGATAATCGTATGATGTTACAAAATCTAACAGATACTTTAAAAGAATATGGCATCAATCGTCATGTAATGCGTTTCACATCAAAAGTAAAAATGGATGATCCTGGTCCACGCATGCGTACGTGTGAAAAACTCTATGCCTTGCTACAAGATAAATTAGTTGGTTGGACTGTTAATATGCAGGAAAGTTGTACAATTTGTGTGGAAACTGTGGAAATTAAAGTTGAGGAAGATGAAAATGATTTAAAGCATAAAACAATACTAATTACTTGGACTAATCAAGATGAAGATATAGGCGCTTATATATTACATTTACTGCAGAATACGTGTTGATTTGAATTTTGCTGTTGTTAGTGCATTTGGTTGTTATTTGAATTATTCAATAGAAGTAATTTAAGAACAAATTTGTATGATGATGCCTTCTCAAATAAATAATTGTGTTTATAATAGCCCTTAATGTTAATATTTAGGGGTGGATCAAGGCCTGAGCTTAGAATTGGAGTTTTTCTTGCTACTCTAGTAAAAGAAGTCATCGCAAGTGAATTCCTTCTTCATCCACCATACTACAAAACCGCAAAGTTAATATTAAAATATAGCAATTTGCATGTATTTATAATATTACTCTTGTAGAAAATACAAAGTCGTTAATTAGTATCAAAGTATTAAATTACATGTTTAAAAAAAAAATTGTTGCACTGGAAAACAACTGAACGCGCGTCCTTTAAAACAAGATAGATGACTAGTCAATTAGACCATATATGAATTTCATCATTGTTGATTCAAGTGAGTTTGTTTTGCCTGTGTGTCGGCGTTGATGCGTTTGACGCTATACTTTTACCATGGAAGAATCTGCTTTGTGTTAAGGCCGCACTTGATGTAGAGCCAGCATTCGTTGTAGTAGACGCACCACCAGCAGCAGCGGCGGCGGCAGCTGCAGCAGAAAATAGCAATGTATCCACAGAAGGCAACTTTTGATTGGCGGACGATGCTTGTGTCAGCAAGGGCATACTCATTGCAGTTATGGGATGTAAATAGAAATGATTTATGATTGCTTGGGTGGTGGTGGTCGTCGGTAGTATATTTGAGTTTGATTGATTTGGTGTTGTTGTTGAAACCAATTGTGTTGTAATTTGTGGTAACATGCTTTGTAATTCAGCAACAGTTTGATGAGATAATGTATTGCCGAGATTTGTTAGAATTTTTTGATTTTTTGTAGGTATCGTATATGGATTAATATTATAGGCATTTGTAGAAGCAACAGATGTGGATTGTATGTTATCTGTGTCAGTGGCCGATTGCAAGCCTGTTAAGGACATAATCGACGTTGGAGCTGCTGACATTTCAACGGATGCAGGCGACGAATACGGCGACGATTCTAATGAGGAACATAGCAAACGCTGATTCATGTCCTTGAGCGTAACTACAATGTAGAGAAGAAAAGGATATTTAGTATGTTGACTATAGATTAATAAGCAAGGTGCAAGCTATGGGAATAAGGCACCGGGACTTTTATTCCTTTTAAAATAAAAGTCCATGTACTAATTCTAAAATCATTTCAAAACACTTACTACATTCTTCTTTGATGCGTGTCGTCGAAGACAAATCCATTGGATCAAATTCGCTCTTTATCTTAAAATGTAACGCTGCTGTAGCTTCTGATGATGAAATCGCATTGTCTGTTTCCAGCGTAACCGAAGGTTGCTGTCCCACATTCCAACCGCACTCTTCCATTTCGAGGGCTTGTTCCATAATTAATTCTTCAGCAGATGTTATGCTTAAATCAGGAAAATTGCTTATAGCATAACGTGGATCAGCATGTATGATGGCTGTGTTCACAGTTGATTTTGTGCTGTTCACATCTACTTCAGTAATTTCACGTTTAATGGATGCCAACAATGTGGGTGTGGAAAACGTTGGAGCTTTTGGCACTTGTTTAGGCGATGGTTGCTTACGCTCGCGCTTAGGTTTAGCAGTCTTGCATGTTTCAACAACTTTACTTAATTTACTGACGCTTGTTATGGAAGGTGTTGTTTTTGTTAGTGGCTTTAAGTGTGGTGCCATTGATAAAGGAATCGTTGTCATTATGTTATTCATACTACGTGTTACTTCGGTTTTAATAATACCGGACATCGTGGATACAGTGATGGTTGGTGGTGGACGATGATCACTACTAAGTGATACCAGCGGTGGTGGTGGCTGCGGTTGTGTCGGCGTTGCAAAGGGCATTGGTTGCTGCTGCTGCTGCTGTTGTTTCTGTGGGACCTTCTTCTTGCGCTTGGCAACAGTTGGCGTCTTCGGTGTCGCACCAGTGGCTACACCCGCTTCACTAGCTATTTTACCATCTTGTTTCGGTTGCCCATTAATCGTCTCTGTGTTAGTGGTAGTCTGAGCGGCGTCTGCATTTGCTGCCTCCGTTGCTTTTGCTTTAGCAGTTTTTGTGGACTTTTTGGAACAATATGAGGGAATGTTTTCCAAATGTTCGCCAGTTTTATGATCTACTTTATGACGACGACGTGTATGTTTCAACCAATTAGGGAAATTGGTAAAGTCGCGTGGACAATAGTTACATTTGAATGGTCGTTCGCCGGTGTGAATGTTGGAGTGTTGCTTTAGCTTCGAGTTGCTGATAAATGATTTTTCGCAGACTGTGCATGCAAATGGTCTCTGTTCAAGGTGCACCAGATTGTGCACTTTGAGGCAACGTTCAGTTTTGTACATCTTGCCACATTTCTCGCAACGATACGAGCGCGTCTGTGCATGGTATTTTTGATGACGTTGAAGATGTGAACGTTCTTGAAACCTGTAGAGATAAGGGAAGAAACGTGTTAATAAAAAGAAATTAATAATTTTTTAGAGTAAATTATTCTATGACTTTGCAAATTCGCCCAACAATCGGCAATTGGGTAAGAGTTCTCTTCATTTTTAAAGAACACGATCTCAACTGTCAGTTTAAAATGGGTTTGATCACAACGAAATTAGTGAAAAGGTAACAAGATCCAAGTCCAAATTGAGCCAAAGTGACTCTAATCTTCTTTGGGAGATTGGTTCGACTATTCTAGGTCGTTTGAAGTAATAACAGAGAAGGCCATTTGGATAATCTTAGAGTTGTCAGTTTCGCAAAGACAACAATAACCCGGTATTGTGTATATATGTATTACCTCTTTTGACATTCCGGACATTCGTAAGGCTTCTCAGCGGTATGGATACGTGAGTGATGAGTCAAGTTAATTTTTTGTACAAATTTTTGGCCACATATATCACAGCCGTATTTCTTGTTATCACTATGAATTTTTCGATGCATCCACATGCTACCCAATTTGAGACTAAAGTGAAAGATAGAGAAGAAAATCAAAATTAATAAATTATTTTATATCAAGGAATCAAAAGAACTCACCATTTTCCGCAGTCAGGACATTTCTTCCAGGCATCTTTACGCGAATCCGTAGAACGATGCGTCTTTACGTGTTTCTTTAAGCCCGCTTCCTGCTCAAAATCACGATCACATACTGTGCAACGATAATGTATACGATGACCAATAGCCTCATGCGTAGCATATTCGCTACGTCCCTGCAGTATGAGACCATCACAGTCCAGGCACTTAAATAAAGGTTCGGCTACACTTGTAGCGCCAACTTCTTGAGATGCAACAATAGGCGCTTTGCTGCTACTGCTACTAGCACCCATTTTAGCGATTGAACTGGTTGTAGCATTTATTTGTGGATTATTATTGTTATTACTACTACTACCCTTACTGCTACTACTACTACTACTATTAATAATATTACTACAACTTGGTGCATTGGTTTCTGGTAATGTAAAAATATTGAAACTAGATGTTGATGAGATCGTTTTATTGTTGTTACTGACTACAACATGATTGATGCTGGTAGGTCTGGGTGTGGCGGCGGTGGGTGTGTTGGATGTATACTTCATGACTTTATTTGCGATAATTTGTATATTATTATCAACTGCTGCATCGTCCAACTGTGTAGCTCTTAGTAAATTATATGTCGTTTGTTGGCCCACTGCGTTGATGTCATCTTTCAAGTCCCTCTTGATTTTAGCTTTTGACGAATAACGTTGCTCGGAATTTCGTTGTTGCTCGTGTTGTTGTTGTTTTACCATAAGGCGCTTAATTGGTGATGGTGTAGGTGGTGGCGCCTCCGGCCTAAGGAATGTGCCACTAAAGTTAGGTTCTTGTTTTTCTTCTTTTATCACCACGCCACCAACCACTTTTGGAGCACCAAGCGAGATGTAATTTTTACCGCTACCACTAATCATTCTATTACTCTTGATCAATTCATATGCTGCCGCTGCATCGAGTATGGAATTCTCATCCAAGCCATCATCACTTAAACAACCAGTGTTCGTAAGTTGTTGTTGTAAATCATCACTTGCATTTGTTAAATCCAACTGCGAACCCTGTGCACTCTCATCCAGCACACGCCAAAAATCGGTACTCGAGAGGCTATTGTGTCCCAACATGGCTGCTGAATCGCCGCTTATGGTAACACAAGCAGACAAATCGATGTCCAATGATTCATCTTTTATATTAGAATCGAAATTGTTTAAACGCAAAAGTGAAGTTAGTATTTCATCGTTGGCTCCGAATTTGGTGGGTGTGCTTGGTGCTGCGGATCCTGCAGATTGTGTTGGTCTTGCTTTTCGCGGCATTTTTTTGTTACTTGGCGCTTCTTCTTTCATCATTCTCGTTTTGACCCTAGACACCACAATGTTGTTTTTGCTATTGTAGCACTTGAGGTTATGCGGTTTTTGCTTGTTATTGTAGCAAAGCGTGTTTTACAGTTTATAAACACGAAAAACACAATTCACTTTAGCGGTATATTCATAGTAGCATAAATGAAAATAAATTAAAACGTTATTTATATCCGTTTATTGATATATTTCAGAAAATTTATGTTTAATTACGGAATGACGCCTTGTTTATTTTGCCCACACAGACTTGGAAATGTTCAGAAAGTGTTTGCAGCACAAACGCCATTTTGACGAGTGCTGCCCAGTTGCGTTGGTCGTGCCATAAACATGCGTTCGCAGAAATGTGTAACATAATAAACATTGGTTTTGAAGTGAAACTTTTATTACTGGCTAATAAGTGAGTTTAATTAAATAAAAACGGATCTTAAACGGATAGGGGTAGGATTTAATTTGGAATACCACGAATTCTTCGCAAAATTTAGTATGCGACAATAGAATGATATACCCTTATAATAAATATACAAGGTTTAGCTTGCACAGAAGAGTATTTATCCAGTTATATCAGGCTAAATTTTAACTTAATGTTATGAAAACTTTGAACGACATACCAGGGATGCAACCGGATCCAGGACTTTTGAACGTTTTAATTTTTGGATTTTATCGCTATTTAGATCTAAGTGTGCGATATGTAATATACTCTTAATTTTAAACATACATACATTAATAGTACATTAACACCGCACCAAATTTGGTAAATTTGGCGAAAAATTGCAAATTTTGCGCTTTTTTCTATACAAATCTCATTTTCCAAATTTGGAATTCCGTCACATTTGGCCTCATTCGCCGAACAATACAATCAACAGTTTCTCAAAATAGCAACCCTGCCTGTGTTTCACATTTAGAATTGCCCAGCAAGTACCTTAATGGGTAACTTTAACATTATGAACAGCTGTAAAAAACAATTTCAACTATTTTTTTTAAGAAAATGGACCAATTCTACCAAGAAAAGACAGAAGCCTTCTTGTATCCTCATTTATTGTTACTTTACAGGTGTTTAAAACATCACGGTGGTGCATTTTCTTTCGGTGGGTTTGTGTTCTGGTAGAAGATTCTTGCAATGCAAATTTGCCAGTATAAACAGGCTCGAAATGAGTCATTCACATTAGCCAAATTTGGTGCAGTATAATAGTACAGTTACACCGCTCCAAATTTGGCAAATTTGGCGAAAAATTCCGAATTTGGCGCTTTTTTCCATACAAATCTCATTTTCCAAATTTGGAATTCCATTGCATTTGGCCTCATTCGGCGAACAATACAATCCACAAATCCTCAAAATAGCAACCCTGCATGTGTTCCACATTCAGAATTGCCCAGCAAGAACCTTAATTGTAATTAACGTGTGATAACTTTTGCATTATGAACAGCTGTAAATAACAATTTCACCCAGTTTTTTTAAGAAAATGGACTAATTGTACCGAGCAAAGACAGAAGACTTCTTGACTCTTCATTTATTATTACTCTACAGGTGTTTAAAACATCGCGGTGTTGCATTTTCTTTCGGTGGCTTTGTTTTCTGGTAGAAGATTCTGGCAGGGAAGGTTAGGCCAAATGCAAATTTGACAGTGTAAACAGGTTCGAAATGACTCATTCAAATTCGCCAAATTTGGTGCAGTGTAAATGTACTATAAATGTACTATAGTATAAAATTAATATTAAACAAAATATTTGAGTTATAATGATGATGACAGGTAACACGGAATTCCGGTACTACACTGCCGGAATGCACTAGATGAAAGAATGTGATGGGAAATCGTGACGTAAATATAAAACAGTTGATATTTACATCAGGATTTTCTATCACGTTTTCAAAGGCAACTTTACAAAGCTGACTGAATGTCATAGCACTGTCTAGCAGGGTAATCCAAAAATTATTTCGTGTTGTTGGAATGCATTAAGGGTCAGTTACATAAAACTTTATTTTGGCTTTACCTCAAACTTTGACTTTGACAGAAAAGTTCAGTATACGTATTTAAACCAAGCATGGCAAATTGGAGACCTCAAAGTTGAAGCGAGGTTGAAATTTGGCAAACTCTCAAATTTAGCTTGCTTTGCTTGCTTTGACAATCAGATGTTGATGAACTTGCTTTAATTAAAGAATAAAAAGTTGGAGGAAATAATAATTAATTCATTTTTTCTCTATTAAATTAATAAATTTACCAAAACGCCCTGAATACAAAGAAATAAATAACGAAAATAAATGTAGAAAAGAAAAGCGTCAAAGCGTTCATTGTAGCATACCTCTAAAGTTGGACGCAAAGTTTTGAGGTAGCAAATGTCAGGCGAGGTTAACAAAGCTTTTAAGCGGGCTACCCACCTGCCAAGAAATGCCTCAAGAAATAAACGAGCATATATTTCTTATGCCTGGTCAAGAAAATTTGACGTTTACGGCATTTTGCATTTTATTGCAGATTACTATTATACAAATGTGTAAAACATGTGCAGCGAAGTATATACTCATCTTTGCCGTGAATCTGCACGTTTACCTCAAGAAATATATGGTTAGGTTAGGTTAGGTTAAAAGGGCAGGACAGAGTACACCGACCCCGTCCAACACTTAGGCCAGAAAAAAATAGGCCCATTGTGATACCCCACACGGTCACTACACCACCCCCATGTCCGAAAAACCCAAGCTCACACACCAGGCAGAGGAACAAACCAGTTCGTGGAATCAATAAATTTGGCTAACGCCTTAATTTCCATTTTTGATACCTCGGCGAGGTCGTCGAGGAACGGTTGGCCGAGTATAGCCAAACGTCTTCTACTAAGTGCGGGGCATTGACACAGCAGATGCTGAACGCTCTCTTCCACCTCAATACATCTGCAGCTGCGACAGCAGTCGTGAGATGTGACGCCCATCCTAGCACCATGCGTGCCTATTAGACAGTGTCCTGTTAAGACCCTTACCAAAGAGGAAATGCCCGATTTATTAAGGGTCAGCAGGCAATTAGTACGCCCTTTATTATAAGAAGGCCAAGTTGACCTGGATATCTCGCACGTCGAGAGACCTGACCAGAGCGTATTTGCTCTTTGTATGGTATTTGTGCTCGCACGAAGTTTGAAAGAGGCCATGGGAATTCCTACCAAATCATTTCCTGGAAGGAGATGAGTGGTGGTACCCTTCCTGGCCAGCTCATCCGCTTTGCAGTTGCCTTCAATATCCCTGTGACCAGGTACCCAAATAAGGCTGATACCGAAGTGCTGAGCCATCTCGTTAAGAGATCTGCGGCATTCAGTTAGCGACTTTGTGTTGTCGACACATGAGTTCAGTGCCTTTAGCGCGGCCTGACTGTCTGAGAAAATAAATATTCGTTTGCCGTTTCGGGGCGTAGACACCAGACTTTTAACTGCACCGTGTATAGCCAGCATTTCTGCTTGGTACACGCTGCAGTGATCGGGAAGACGAAAAGAGATCTCTAGTCCCAGATCCGGTGAAAAGATACCTCCTCCCACCTTCCCATCAAGCCTAGAGCCATCAGTGAATATGTTAATGGCGTTCCGGACAGTATGTGGTCTGTTATCCCATTCTTGTCTTGTTGGTATTTTCACCTCGTAATTCCTGACAAACACGTTATTTGGCGTGCAATAGTCAGTGTGTGATGGTATGTTAACAGGAGCGTGAGAGCCTAAGATTGTGGCGTGTCCACTTGTTCCGTGCATCCAAACGCCTGTTTCCCTTATTCGCAGAGCCGTGATCACAGCTACCTCCTTCGCCACCAGATCGAGTGGTGGAAGATGCAGCATGGCATTTAGTGCTTCTGTTGGGGTGGACCCGAGGGCCCCGGTTATGCAAAGCTCCGAACTCCTTTGAACTTTTTGTAGTTGCTTAAGGTACGTGTTCTTAGTTAGTGCCGGCCACCAAACCAGCACTCCGTACAGTAGAATAGGGCGAACAATGGCTGTATATATCCAGTGTATTACTTTGGGAGAAAACCCCCACGATATACCAATTGCTCTCTTACAGGTAAACAACGCGCACGTAGCTTTTTTGACTCGTTCCGCTATGTTGTCGCTCCAAAGAAGTTTTCTGTCCAGAATAACTCCAAAGTATTTGACTTTGTCACTAAGTGTTAAAGTCGTGTTCCCAATTGTTGGAGGTGAAAGGTTCGGTATTTTGTACCTTCTAGTGAAGAGGACCAGTTCGGTTTTCTCGGGATTAACTTCTAAGCCCGAAGAATTCGCCCAGTCGCATACTTTCGACAGAGCTGTCTCCATTAAATTGCAAAGAGTTTGAGGGAATTTTCCTCGCATGATAACGCAGATATCATCAGCGTACGCAATTACTTGGTAGCCTTCGGCTTCCATAAGACGTAGGAGTTGATTTACAGTAACCAACCAAAGTAGCGGAGAGAGAACACCTCCTTGTGGGGTACCCCTGTTAACAGGTCTGCGAATCGAAATTCCACCTAACTCTGTTGTAATCCTTCTGCTAACAAGCAGTTTGCGGATAAATTCAACGAGGCAGGTGTCGACCCGCAGCTCCGTCAACGCCGAGGTAATAGCTTCCGGTAGAACGTTATTGAAGGCACCTGCTATATCAAGGAAAGCCACCAGTGTGTATTCCCTAATGTCAAGTGACTTTTCTATAGTGGATACCAGGGAGTGCAGGGCAGTATCGGTAGATCTGCCCTTGCTATAGGCGTGTTGGGCCCGCGAAAGATGAGTTGCGTCTATCGATCTTCTAACATAGTCCTCCAAGAGTCTTTCCAGAGTCTTAAGAAGAAAAGAAGATAGGCTTATAGGCCTAAAATCATTAGGTTTAGAATGGGAGGGTTTCCCGGATCAGCCAAGGCTTAATAATCTCGGATGTTTGTTGTAGCTGGGCCGGGAATATTCCATCCGGACCAGGCGACTTAAACGGCTTGAGCCTGCATAAGGCCCAGTCCAGCTTTTTCTCATCGGTAATTTCCTGTATTAGCTGATCAGAGAGAGTTTCTCCACAAATCGATGTAGTAGACATGTCTATGCATGTCGGAAAGTGCGTATCCAGAAGCAGGTTCATGGTATCCGTACTTGAATCGGTCCAATTCCCATCCGGCTTTTGCACGTAGCTCAGCGTTGCTGGCGATTTAGAGAGCACCCTCCTAAGGCGCGACGCTGCGGATGTTGATTCGATATCACTGCAGAAGTTCATCCAAGAGACCCGTTTGGCCTTGCGGATTTCCCTTTTGTAGTTACTTAGCTTAGTTTTGTGAAGTGCCCAGGATGCTTCGCAGCCATCCTGTTTGGCTTTGTTAAAAGCTGCCCTACATGTCCTTCTGAGATTATCTAGAGCGGACGACCACCACGGTGGTTTATGTGCTTCAGCTATCTTTCTAGGCGGGCACGCTTTATCTAAAGCGAGCTTGCATTGTTCATTGAAGGAGCTGACGAGATCGTCTAACTCTTTATCGTTTCTAGGTGTTACCAGCTTATTTGACAAGTTTTTGCGAATAAGCTTTTGGTAGTAACCCCAATTTGCTTTCCTAATATTCTGTATATATTTCGGACTTGTGTGTGAATCTGCTGAGGAGAAACTAATGTACTTATGGTCTGAGAAGGAGTGCTCTTTAGAGACCCTCCATGATTCAACGAGGTCACTGTAGGATTCGGTGACCAACGTAATGCCGAGGACTTCCTCGCGGTTTTTTGTTACGAAAGTGGGGTCGTTTCCCCTGTTGCATATACTTAGATTAGAGCCTAGTAAGTAATTATAAAGTGACTCACCTCGCTCATTTGTATCAGTGCTGCCCCATTGATTGTGATGGGCATTTGCGTCGCCGCCTAGCACGATAATGTCGTCACGCGGTTTGGTGGAACTCACGAGCTCTTGAAAGATCCTTGATGGTAATGGACCTTGGTGATCGTGGGCCAGATGGAAGGACGCCAACCTGCACCCCCTACCCAGCCCCTCGACGCTAATCGCTGTCAAGTCTCCGTCACTGTATTGGGGTAAAAGAAGAGCGTTAATATTTGCTTTGGCTAAAATACACGTTCGAGGCTTACCTTTTTCTGTAGCGCTGTAGAGCTTGTATGTAGGGGTCCTCAAGCCACAGATCCTATCACCAGTGATCCATGGCTCTTGGACCAGAACAATGTCTACTGCACCTTTTGAGAGCTGCAGCAGAAGTGCAGCCGAAGCTGCTTTGCTATGATGAAAGTTAATTTGGAGGACCCTCATCATGCTTTTTGCCGCTCTCCTCCGTGAGCGTCGCGTCCGCATCGTCCTCGCTCAGAAGCTGACTCTCGGAGTAAAGCCTCCTGAGAGTCACGCTACCGTCCGAGCCAGACGAGGCGTAGCCGCTCCGTTTTTCTGACGCAACTGACCCATTGTCGTCCACGTCCATTTCATTGTCGCTGGGGGAGGGGTCCACCTCAGCAAGAGATGCAGAACTGGCAACAGCTTCAGCATCGGCCTTATAGACTTTGAGTACAGCCTTTCTGTACCCATACCGTACTGTGTAATTGCACCGGGCCAGAGCCTCGATACTTGCCTCATCGAGTAGCAGTACTATCTGCATCGTTGCCTTGTCGGTCTTGTCAACATTGACCACCCTCCAGTTCTGTGTGGGTAGCTCCGGGTTGTATTCTTGCAGAACGTCAAGAATTTCGGCTGGTTCCGAGGGTGTCGCTGGAACCCAGGCTCTAGCCCTTGGGCGTTGCGGGATATCGACCGCGTCCACTACCCTCAGGCGCGCGCCAGGATAGACCTCTCCTATGCGCTCAATTCCGATCCTGTATAGGTCCACGGATCTACTGTCATCGCAGGCAATGAGTTTGACATTGCCTTGATACCACCCGGCGTCGGTGTAGTTGGGTGGCGGTCCAGGGTTATCCCTTTTCACCTGGACTGAAACCTTGGCGAGCGCGGCCTCGATCCACTTCCACTGTTGTTTGGGGATCCTGCCGTCAACGTTGCTCTCATCGATGATACCAATGATCTTGCGATCCTTGGCTATGTCAGCGAAAGACCTTGTCCAGCCTCCTTGTGTTTTGGCCCTTTTCGGTGCCGTAGGGGTAGTCTCCTCTACTGAGCGATTGCGCTTAGAGGACTACCCCTTGTTTACGCCATACAGCTCCACCCTGAAATCAGGGACTATACGCCAAGCCCACGCAAGGTCTCGCTGTATCTTCGCCCAGGCCTTCGCAGAAACATCTTCCCTTGTCTGTGAAGTCCCATTCCTGTAAAGGATCCTGGCCGCAGACCGCTTGTCTTGGTGGCTGGCCTTAGTGGGTTGCCTGTCCTTGGCCCCAGCGCTGGTGCCTCCAGCACCCTTGGAGCCCCCAGCCAAGGACTCACCAGACGCTGTACGCTGACTGGCAAACCCGCTGGTAGAGGCTACAGGGTTGGATACACCTGCATTGCTGGCCTCCCGAGCGCCACCTCTAGAAGAGGCGCCGCTCACTGGACTGCCCGGACCGGTTTTGCACTCGGCCCTATTTTGTCTTGGCACGTCCTTGGCCCCAACGCAAGTACCTCTAGCACCCTTGGAGCCCCCAGCCAAGGACTCACCAGATGCTGTACGCTGTCTGGCAAGACCGCTGGTAGAGGCTACAGGGTTGGAGATACCTGCTATGCTGGCCTCCCGATCGACACCTCTAGAAGAGGCGCCGCTCACCGGACTACTCGGACCGGTTTTGCACTCGGCCCTATTTTGTCTAGCTGCCGCAGCAGCTTTGAATCGCTGGGGTGTCCTATCAGCTTTTTTGTTTTGGTTTGGGCCCGGTTTGACCGTGACCGTCTTAGCGGAGCGAGCTCCTGTTGGCTTCTTTACCGGAGAGCCAGACTCCTTGTTTTTGTTTTCTATATTGTGTTCCATAATTCGTACCCACGAGTGGCGGAGAGGGGGATGGTCCACCCGGGCAGAGATCCGCATTACCCGGGTAAGGCTAAATAGAATCGGAGGTCGCCCGGTATCCGAAGCACTCCGTTCGCGACTGGGCTATTTGAGGGCCCCCAGCCAGGTTGATCATCGGCACGGGTCGTATGACACCTTGATCCAGCCCTTACAGAGAAAGGAAGTGAGGGAGGGGATGGGGGGGGGGGGCTGTGATAGAGGCTGAAGAAGAAACAGCGGTAGGAGATCAGGTTAAAATTGGGGGGGGGGGGGGGGGGGGGGAAAGGTCGCCGCTCGAATTAGCCGCCGAAGCGTTACCAGGTGTCACCACGAGGAGGCTCCACCCCCGCTTGGAGGAGGAGGGTGCATGCACCTACGAGTCGACGATTTGAGGTGGCGCTGGTATGTGCAAGGCGCAAACACCCCCATGAAAGACACCCCAAGAAATATATACGAGCATATTTATTTCTTGAGGTAAACCGGCGTTGCCAACCATCGAAAATTGTAGTATTTTTTCTTATGAGCTGAGTATTGGCTCAAGAAAATTTGACGTGTGAAAACAGTTCTTGACCATTTCTTGAGCGTTTTTTTATATGGAGTTTGACATTTCTTGGCAGGTGAGTAGCCCGCTTAAGGGTCGAATACATAAAGGGTCAGTTACATAAAACTTTATTTTGGCTTTACCTCAAACTTTGACTTTGACAGAAAAGTTCAGTATACGTATTTAAACCAAGCATGGCAAATTGGAGACCTCAAAGTTGAAGTGAGGTTGAAATTTGGCAAACTCTCAAATTTTGCTTGCTTTGCTTGGTTTGACAATCAGATGTTGATGACTTTGCTTTAATTAAAGAATAAAAAGTTGGAGAAAATAGTAATTAATTCATTCTTTCTCTAGTAAATTAATAAATTAACCAAAACACTCTGAATGCATGGAAATAAATAACGAAAACAAATGTATAAAAGAGAAGCGTCAAGGCGTTCATTGTAGCATACCTCTGAAGTTGGACGCAAAGTTTTGAGGTAGCAAATGTCAGGCGAGTTAACAAAGCTTTATGTATTCGACCCTTAAAGCTTTCTTAACCTCGCCTGACATTTGCTACCTCAAAACTTTACGTCCAACTTTAGAGGTATGTTACAACGAACGCCTTGACGCTTCTCTTTTATACAATTGTTTTCGTTATTTATTTCTTTGCATTCAAAGTGTTTTGGTTAATTTATTAATTTAATAGAGAAAAAATGAATTAATTATTATTTCCTCCAACTTTTTATTCTTTAATTAAAGCAAAGTCATCAAGATCCGATTGTCAAAGCAAGCAAAGCAAGGACAAATTTGAGAGTTTGCCAAATTTTAACCTTGCTTCAACTTTGAGGTCTCGAATTTGCCATGCTTCGTTTAAATACGTATACTGAACTTTTCTGTCAAAGTCAAAGTTTGAGGTAAAGCCAAAATAAAGCTTTATGTAATTGACCCATTATGTATTTGACCCTTAAGGGTCAGTTACATAAAGCTTTATTTTGGCTTTACTTCAAACTTTGACTTTGACAGAAAAGTTCCGTATACGTATTTAAACCAAGCATGGCAAATTGGAGACCTCAAAGTTGAAGCGAGGTTGAAATTTGGCAAACTCTCAAATTTTGCTTGCTTTGCTTGCTTTGACAGTCAGATGTTGATGAGTTTGCTTTAATTAAAAATAAAAAGTTGGAGAAAATAATAATTAATTCATTTTTTCTCTATTGAATTAATTAATTAACCAAAACACTCTGAATGCAAGGAAATAAATAACGAAAACCAATATATAAAAGAGAAGCGTCAAGGCGTTCATTGTAGCATACCTCTGAAGTTGGACGCAAAGTTTTGAGGTAGCAAATGTCAGGCGAGGTTAACAAAGCTTGAAGGGTCGAATACATAAAGCTTTGTTAACCTCGCCTGACATTTGCTACCTCAAAACTTTGCGTCCAACTTCAGAGGTATGCTACAATGAACGCCTTGACGCTTCTCTTTTATATATTTGTTTTCGTTATTTTTTCTTTGCATTCGTAGTGTTTTAGTTATTTTATCAATTTAATAGAGAAAAAATGAATTAATTATTATTTTCTCCAACATTTTATTCTTTAATTGAAGCAAAGTCATCAACAACTGATTGTCAAAGCAAGCAAAATTTGAGAGTTTGCCGAATTTCAACCTCGCTTCAACTTTGAGGTCTCCAATTTGCCATGCTTGGTTTAAATACGTATACTGAACTTTTCTGTCAAAGTCAAAGTTTGAGGTAAAGACAAAATAAAGTTTTATGTAACTGACCCATTATGTATTTCATCCTTTAAAGCTTTGTTAACCTCGCCTGACATTTGTTACCTCAAAACTTTGCGTCCAACTTCAGAGATATGCTACAATGAACGCCTTGACGCTTCTCTTTTATACATTTGTTTTCGTTATTTATTTCTTTACATTCAGAGTGTTTTGGTTAATTTCTTAATTTAATAGAGAATAAATGAATTAATTATTATTTCCACCAACTTTTTATTCTTTAATTAAAGCAAAGTCATCAACATCCGATTGTCAAAGCGAGCAAAGCAAGCCAAATTTGAGAGTTTGCCAAATTTTAACCTTGCTTCAACTTTGAGGTCTCCAATTTGCCATGCTTCGTTTAAATACGTATACTGAACTTTTCTGTCAAAGTCAAAGTTTGAGGTAAAGCCAAAATAAAGTTTTATGTAACTGACCCATTATGTATTCGACCCTTTAGATTCCAATCAACTCAAAGACTGGCAGTGCAAAGTATTGCATTACTTAGGCCCGGTTTTCAGTGCAAGTTTAAACGTCAGTGCGAGTTTAAACTTAGTTTAAACGGCCAATTTTTATGAGAAAAACTCCAGTCAACTTTGTCTGTGGTTTAAACCAAAGATGACTTGATGTGAAACCATTGTTTATCCCTACTATAGTTTGGCAACTTATTTTCTTCTTCTTACGAATATGCATGGAAGGCACTGGCACTAATTATTCCATCTTTTAGTAAATTTTCTATTTCTTGTTTCACGAAATCTCTCATGGCTAGGGGGTAGGGATAGTATTTGGTATTATTATTACGGTAGTAGTATAAGTAAGTTTTTCATCTGGTTCGGTAAATAAGTTGGGATATTTGTTTGTAAGGTGGTTTATGTATTGTTTCAGCATACTTGTCATGTGGTCGGTCCTAACGTCTATTTTATTAACTGTTGGAGACGGTTTCTGTCTAATTTTAATTTTTTTGTTATTGCCTAAAGTAAGGGTATCGTCATGTATGTTAATTGTGGCACGGAGTTATTTAAGACTGTCGTTTCCTATTATTCCGTCGAAGGATTTGAGCGTAGGTAGTAAAAAGAATTTTAAAGTAGTGTCATTGCTTCCAAACAGATTGATGATCGTATGATGGGTAATTTGAATTTGTCCGGCTATGGAATTTGCAAAGAAAGGCTCGTCATTGTGTATTTTTTTAAGGACATGGCAAGGTTGGATATAGTTTTTGCTTGACCCTGTATCGATTAGCATTTTGAGAATTTTTCCGTTCTTCGCTCTACATTCTACGTAAGGCAGCGAAGAACTACTCATTCTAAAAAATTAATGTCGATTGTCAAAGCAAGCTTCAGCTTTGCGGTCTCGAATTTGCCATGCTTCGTTTAAATACGTATACTGAACTCTTCTGTCAAAGTCAAGTTTGAGGTAAAGTCAAAATAAAGCTTTATGTAACTGACCCTTTATGGTCAATACTTTACTTATAAGGTGTTTAGCGGTGTTGATTTTATACTTTTTAGGTTGCGAAGAAAGGTAATTTATCAGAAGTCCGGACGAACTGGGCTTCGCATACCAGTCAAGTAAAATATTATGGTTTTCCCTGTGTATGCATACGTCTAGGAAAGAAATTTTGGAATTCACTTCCATTTCCATTGTGAATTGTAATTTATTATGATAATTATTTAAAATTTCTAAAATTGTGCTCGGGTCGTTTCGTTTAATTACTGCAAATTCGCACATTAAATTTAGATTGGAAAAGCGATATTATTTATTAAAGAAGAACCAATCGGAACATATATAAAATTTATATTAGATTTTTTATATTTAATTTTGATACTCATTTAGCAAAAAAATTGATTTGCTACTGGTAGTTTATCATTAAATCGAAAATTAATTGATTGATTAATTGATATTAAGTTTTCAAAAAGTGAGAATTGACGTCGAAGGTTTCATCTAAAATGCGTCTCAGGTTGATATCAAACAAAATGGCTTATTGGACTTCATACTATTCCTTCATTCCATTTCATTTGGAGTCACTCAGCCAGTGCCTTCCATGCATATTCGTAAGAAGAAGAAAATAAGTTGCCAAACTATAGTAGGGATAAACAATGGTTTCACATCAAGTCATCTTTGGTTTAAACCACAGACAAAGTTGACTGGAGTTTATCTCATAAAAATTGGCCGTTTAAACTAAGTTTAAACTCGCACTGACGTTTAAACTTGCACTGAAAAACCGGGCCTAAGTAATGCAATACTTTGCACTGCCAGTCTTTGAGTTGATTGGAATCTAAAGGGTCGAATACATAATGGGTCAGTTACATAAAACTTTATTTTGGCTTTACCTCAAACTTTGACTTTGACAGAAAAGTTCAGTATACGTATTTAAACGAAGCATGGCAAATTGAAGACCTCAAAGTTGAAGCAAGGTTAAAATTTGGCAAACTCTCAAATTTGGCTTGCTTTGTTGTTGATGACTTTGCTTTAATTAAAGAATAAAAAGTTGGTGGAAATAATAATTAATTCATTTATTCTCTATTAAATTAAGAAATTAACCAAAACACTCTGAATGCAAAGAAATAAATAACGAAAACAAATGTATAAAAGAGAAGCGTCAAGGCGTTCATTGTAGCATACCTCTGAAGTTGGACGCAAAGTTTTGAGGTAACAAATGTCAGGCGAGGTTAACAAAGCTTTATGTATTTGACCCTTAAGCCACAATAAATTTCACGCGACAAACATAGAAAAACTAAACAATATTATAGACGTTAGGACCGACCACATGACAAGTATGCTGAAACAATACATAAACCACCTTACAAACAAATATCCCAACTTATTTACCGAACCAGATGAAAAACTTACTTATACTACTACCGTAATAGGAGAAATTAGAACCACTTCTGAAACTCCCGTATATACCAAATACTATCCCTACTCCCTAGCCATGAGAGATTTCGTGAAACAAGAAATAGAAAATTTACTAAAAGATGGAATAATTAGGCCCTCCCGTTCACCTTACAACTCTCCTGTGTGGGTTGTCCCCAAAAAATTAGACGCGTCTGAAAAAAAAAAATACAGACTCGTAATAGATTATAGGAAACTGAACACCCTAACAATAGCCGACAGGTATCCAATCCCGGAAATTAACGAGGTAATCTCGCAACTCGGCAACGACACATATTTTTCTGTTCTTGATTTAAAGAGTGGCTTCCACCAGATTCCCTTGAAGGAAACTGATATCGAGAAGACAGCTTTTTCGGTCAACAACGGCAAATATGAATTCACCCGACTCCCGTTCGGACTTAAAAACGCACCCGCCATCTTTCAACGAGCTTTAGATGACATCCTAAAGCAACACATAGGCAAAATATGTTATGTCTACATAGATGACATAATAGTATTTGGCAAAGACGAGAAAGACCACCTTAAAAATGTTGAAACAATTTTCCATACGCTTGAAAATGCAAATATGAAGGTCCAACTGGACAAATGCGAATTTTTCCGAAAAGAAGTCGAATTCCTAGGTTTCATTATATCACCCTCAGGCATAAAAACCAATCCCGCTAAAGTAAAAGCAATTCAGGAATTTCCATGGCCCAAAACATTAAAAGACTTGAGATCCTTTCTTGGCCTATCAGGGTATTATCGACGCTTCATCAGAGATTACGCCAAACTAGCGAAACCTCTGACCTCGCTTTTAAGAGGGGAGGATGGACGCGTGTCCAAAAACGCCTCAAACAAAAAGCTGGTTGTGCTTGATAAAAGTGCCCTAGAAGCTTTCAACAAAATTAAATATTCACTAATATCAAAGGAAGTCATCCTGTCATACCCAGACTTCAAACAGGAGTTACATCTCACTACCGATGCATCAAACTACGCTCTAGGCGCCGTCCTTGAGCAAGCAGGCAAACCAATAACCTTTATATCCCGATCATTAAATAAAACCGAAGAGAGTTATGCCGCAAATGAAAAAGAAATGCTGGCAATCATCTGCGATGATATTGCGATGCGAAAGAAAATTGTTTCGCATTTGCCTTAGCGACACTCTGTAACTCAACTATCGCAACGGAAATTGACATTTTCGGATTTGTTTTTTCCCTTTTCGCATTCATTTTTTCCCTCTCGAATCGGGTACACTCTGTATCGCAAAAGTTAAATGTCAATTGCTTTGTACATTCCGGTTTGTCTTCCTACAACAAAACGCAGTCGAACCGCTATCGCACCGCTAAACAATTTTGAATAAAATTAAATTTTTAAACATATTCTTGTAAATTATTGTAGAGCTATTAGTATACTTACCTTTCTTATCGAAAAACATGTTTATTTTGGCGCTTATTTCGCAAAATTAATAAAAAAATATTTTTTTTTTTTGAAAAATATTTTGTTTAACTTTTAAATTTACAAAATAATTACCAAATATTTGTAAGAAAACTTCAATTAAACTAATAAAATTATGTTTATACGGTCGTGATTTTGCATATGCACACGAATGCACACATATTTCAATACACATAAAAGGTATATCTATTATATATAAATGCGCAAACATAACTGGTTCCTCCCTTTTTTGCAATAACCACAATTCTAACGTATATAAAATTTGGTATGTATCGATATGTCTCGCCGAGCAGGGTGGCCGACAACAAACCAAAAATTAAAAAAAATTAATTATAATATGATGACCACTACAAGTGCTATACACGCATTCGCTTTATAGAGCCGCTGTTATGGGTGTATGTACATATGTAGGTATGACCACTTGCATTGTGGTGTTTGCATTCATTGCAGTAGGGTGAGTTGTTTTGTTGGCAGCAATAAGATAACATGAGCCAGCGCGTCAACTTTATTGAGCTTAGGTACAAACAGTGTTTACAAAAACAAAATCTGTGCGTGGGGATTCATAGAAGCAAATGCTTTTGAAAAAAAGCACAAATAAGCTAGATCATGCACAAGGCCCTTCGTGGCTAGACTTAGTGAAATAAAATAAAATGGAAAATTAATAAAATTAAAAAAAAAAAAAATCAGAAATAGAAAAGTGATTTAAAGTAAAAAAATAAAATTTGTTGGAAATGAAAGGAAAGGGAATAATATAAAATAAATAAAAATGAAACAAAATGAAATAAATAAAAGTATTAAATTAAGAAAATAATAGGAAAGGAAAGGAATGGATATGAGGAAAATAAAGGTAAGTTAAGGTAACGAACGGAAAATATGACAGAAAAATCAAAGGGAAAGGAAAGGAATTGAAAAGAAAAAAGGAAGGGAAGAAAGGAAATGTAATGTAGGTAAAGCAGTGGAAAAGAGAAGCAAAAGGAGAAAAACAAAGAAAGGAAAGAAGGAAAAGAGAAGGGAAAGAAAAGGTAGCGAGGAAGAAGGTATGGAAAATAAATGAAAATAAAAAGAAAGAAAAATAAAGGAAAGAAAGGTAATGAAAAGCTAAAAAAAATAAATTAAGGAAATGAAGGAAAGAAAAAGAAAAGCAAAGGAGTTGCGGAAAGGAACAAAAGAAAATAAGGAAACGGTAGGAAAGGAAAGGTAAGAAAAGGAAAGGCAAGGAAACGAAATGACAGGAAGGGAAATTTAGGAAAAAAAGTGAAAGAAAATATAGGTAAGAAAAAAATAAAAGAAAAGAAATGAAATGAAAAAAAAAAAAATGAATAAAATGAAAGGAAACTAAAGCAACGGAAAAGAAAGGAAAGGAAAGAAAAATAAAATAAAAGGAAAAAGGAATGTAATGGAAATGGAAAGAAGAATCAGGTAAGAATATAAAAGAAACGAAAAGAAAGAAAAATAAAAGAAAAAAACAGAAAAGAAAGAAAGAAAGAAGGGAAATAAAATGAAATGAAAGAAGAGAAAAGGAAAGAAAAGGAAAGGAAAAGGAGAGGAAAGGAAAGGAAATAAAAGCAAATGAATGCTAAGGAAAGGAAAGGAAAGAAATACGTATGAAGACGACCTAAGAAGAATAAATAATTATCAACATTGAAACTATATTACTGAATGGTGTAAAGAGGGAGGAAAACGCAAAATGAATAGGAATGTATAGAAACCAAAAATATACAAAATATGGAAAAGAAAGGAAAATTTAAGAAATAACAAAAAGGTAGGAAGATAAAATAAGGTTTTGTGGTTGAATTTCAACCACTGGGCGAACTCTAGTATATATATATGTTTCATAAATGTATCTGCTACTGTGTCTCACATGCAGTTAGGATGGAGGCGTTCTTGGGAATGCAGTAATAGTCCATTATGTGTTAGCTATTGTATGCTTACTTCTTAGGTTCCTAGATTGCCAGGAGATGGGTTGATGGGATCAACTCCCGGTGAGATCCCTGTTTTTAATATCACTCCCTTGGCATGTGACCTCATGGATAACATTCTTTGAACCAGCAAAGCGCATCCATCGTTCCTATGTCGTCTTAAAAAAAGGAACAAGATAAGTTAGTTTGAAGTGGAGATATTAACAAAATGTTTATTGGTAAGCTGGTATGTTTGTATGTCCTTATGTGTACACTATTTAGCCATCGTTATTAATGAAGTTGTTTAAATTGCAAATAAAAATTGCAAGTACATACAACTAGTACAACATGAATGGCATAATAAAAGCACAACAACAACAACAACAACATCAACAATAATAGTACAGAATCAGATCGAGCTGTTAACAACTTGACTGGATACAAACATATCGACAAGCCAACTTGTCCAAATCAATTTACCTCACCTTAATCACTGACCCAATGGATATGCATATGAAAAATCTCCAGTGTATTTATGTATGTGTCTATTATTGTTATGTTCCCAGCAGGAAAAAATTGAAATTGCGTCTTGACATCAGCGATTGGAATGAAGAAGTGTATGCTTTTTTGGTTGTTGAACTGCCAAGTCGAAGAACCGAGCGTAGTTAGCTGTGGGATGTCATTTGACGCGACCTGTAGTTGTTCTAAGTAGACCCCTGCCCTGACGCCACTGCCTAATTGCTAAATTACGAGGGTGACGTTGAACCCGATTCCCCAATCCCTGACAATGGAAAAATCGTCCCACCACCCGACTATGGTGAAGTGAGGACAGCTGTATTCCGGCTCAAAACAACAGAGAACCTGGAAAAGATGGACTACACGCCGAGCTGTTCAAACACGGAGATGAAGAGCTGACAAAAAGCATCAATGCGAAAAGGAGTTGCCTGTATGCCGCCATGTCTGAATTTGACTTCCCTGCAAAGGTCACAAGGATATGCCAAATGACTTTGAGCAATAACAACAGCTCCGTCAGAATTGGGACGGACCTCGCTGAGCGATTCGAAACCAAATGCTTCAGACAGGGCTACTCCCTTTCGTGCGATTGCTGGAGAAGATAATTCGAGCATCAGAGCTTAACTGCAATGGTACAATTTTTCACAAGAACGTGCAATTGTTGGCGTATGCCGATGGTGTGGATATCATTGGCCTTAATAACCGCGCCGTCTGATCTGAATAGAGAAGCGAAAAAAAAGTGGGTCTTGCGGTGAATGAGGACAAGACGAAGTATCTGCTGTCATCAAAGAAATAATTGGCAGCCAAGTAACCGTTGATAGTTACAAATTTGGAACAGTGAAGGACTTCGTCTATTTGGAAACCGGCATTAACACTGAAAATAATGTCAGTCTAGAAATCCAACGGAGAATCACTCTTGCCAACAAGAGTTACTTTGGATTAAATAGGCAATTGAGAAGTAAAGTCCTCTCTCGACAAACAAAGATCACACTCTATAAGTCTCTCATCATATCAGTCCTGATGTACGGCTCGGAATCATGGACAGTGTCAAGACAAGATGAGATGGCCCTTGGAGTATTTGAGAGAAAAGTTCTACGGACGATTTATAGTGCTTCCCGTGATGCCAACGGCGAGTATCGAAGGAAATTTAACTATGAGCTGTACGAGCTTTACGCAGACCTGACGATAGTGCAGCGATTTCAAGCCCAAGGACTCCGATGGTTGTGTCATGTTATGCGAATGGACAAGGAGGCTCCAGCGCATAAGGTTTTCCAGAATTCGGCAGCAGAGAAAGGGGGAGACCTCGACTGAGATGGCAGCAACAAGAAGTAAACTTATCCGACTTTATCAGCAGGGGATCAAAGGTCGCATGCTTATTTGCAACTGATCCCGGATTGAGCCTAGACTAATTGCAGGGAAACGTGTGGCTGGGGCGCAAGCACAACTGGACACTCCAGTATTCTGGGATCTTACAGTTTTCTCGCTCTGAGCACGGATCGGTATGTGGCCGGAACAGTCGGAGATAGCTGCTTCAAAACAAAGATTCCCAGTAGGGAGGAATGGATCGGTGTCCCGCTACTAATGTCGGCATTTCTGTTTACACTGACGGCTCGTAGTTAGTTGGAGAAGGCGTTTAATCGTTGCAGCGTCTTCCAGACTGAAACCTCAGCAATTTTGGATGCCGCGGCGTGGATAAGTAATCTCGCTATTGGCGAGGACATCGTTATTTTCAGCGACAGCCAAGCGGCCATCAAACCTCTTGGTTCTTACTCGTTCAACTCTGAACTGACGTTCAGCTGTCGTCGATCTCTTCAAGAGATGGCCCAAAACAACTGCGTGAACCTCACATGGGTCCCGGGACACAGGAACATTGAGGGAAACTATAGGGCAGATGAACTTGCAGGGCACGACCAAGCAGGTTCTTCGGGATAAAGAGCGCTTAGGTATGCCGTTTGCCACATGCAAGCCAATGCTGAAGGAGTACACACTCCGTCAAGCAAACGAAAGATGGCAACAATCCAGTTTCCAAACAAACCTGCCCAAAATGGGATCATAAAAGATCTAGAGACATTCACGCCCTAAGAAGGAGAGAAATCTCCATATTAATAGGTGTTTTAAACGGGCACTGCCTTATTGGTAGGCACGCAGAAAGGCTAGGTGTGCCCTACCGACGATTCTGTAAGAGTTGCAAAGATGATGAAGAGGAAGAGGAGGAAACGGTGGAGCACCTCATACGCAACTGCCCGACTTTAAACGGCGCGAGAACGCGCTTTTTTGGAACTTGAATCCAACCTCATCGCATTTTTAGCAGGGACATTACTCATCCCAGTAAAATCGCTTTTCTTGCAGGGCATGGATCTCCCTACTTTATGTTACATATTTCGTTTTTATGTGCTGTACTCGTTTATTGGATAAATATATGTACACGTGTAATTTTGATCGTACATAACAGTGTACCTTTGTATATACAATGCATTTGCATCTTTATACACAGAGAAAAATGAGTTGGGAATGGATAAGAATTGACCGAGATTTTGGTTGAATCAACCCATATCTTGGTTGATATAACTATATTTTGGTTGATATGACCAAATCACTGTCAATTCTTATACATCACCAGCTTAATTTTCTCTTTGTGTATGCATCCACAAGTGCCGATATGCAGATACATTTCGTTCATTCATTTATGAATTTGTTCAATGCTTTTGCCGCTTTTGCGTGGGTAGAAGTTTATTTGTTTGTTCATCTCGTTTCACTGAGATTTTGTTTGGTGCTCGCCGCTTTGACCATTCAATTCACTCGTCTGTCCAACCAAACGTCTCAAGATATACTACATATGCCCGTCCGCATCGGTAATAAGCGCTGAACAGACATCAAAGGCAGCTAATATAACAAACCGATTTGTGTTGAAAATAGCCAATAAATGTGAAAGCAATGAGGTTGTTTTTGCCACTTAAACAGGGGTTACAGGGTTACATTGAAAGTGACAGTCCTTGGCCGAGGTAAAACCCCGGGTGGTTCCACTGCGCAGAGATCCATGGCGATGTCCTGGGTTTTCTGCTCTGAGAAGTGACTGTACATAGGGAACCGTTTTTGCCACTTCGAAGGATGTTTAGTGCTTCCTAGATTATTCTGCTCATCATTCCAGCAGGTACATGAACTGATCTGAAGTCATTCTAACTTTGAACAGTACATACTGTGCCCCCCAAAAAGAGCGTACTCCGGTACTATCACCTTCAACTAGCCCGACTACCACTGAAACGATTTCTCTGGTAGTGACGTACCCGACTGTTGCGGAAGCTATTTGGTAAGACCAGTCGAACCTACTAGGTCATCTCACTCCCTCCTTATTTAAGGAAGAAGAAGATTGGCAATAATACGTGAGAGGAATCATATCCAAAGATCAACCATCAATATGCACGTCACAACCTTCTCTGGATTTGAGTCGCCTCTTACGGCAGGCACACCTACCGCGGGCACATTTTAAACCACTAACTCGCAGGGGCTCGTCATATTCTGGTCTGTGGTGCAGTTTTCATTTTTACAGGAGTACAGCCCGGGCTTAAAACCTTCACTGACTCGTCTTATTTTTTGATGGATTTTTTCTGTTGACTAGCGCCTCAATCTCTTCCCATTCAAGCTCTTCGTTCGAAAAAGGAGGAAACGGTGCACGTTTGCCATTCACAGAACTTTGTACTAGTTTGCCGATGTTTGAAATCAATGAGTTATATTGCATCTGTCATTGATCTGTTCGCTGATAAGAAGATATAAAATACGATATAGCATATTTACAAACATATCATTTGTTATTATTTACCATAAAGAAATTTCAGATTCTGCCGAAGAAATAAATTTATGATCTCAATAATTTTGAATATCGCACGATCGCTTTTTTAGCTCTAATAAGAAATAACCAAATACAGCCACTGTATGATTTTTCAATATACATACACACCTATGCATGGCAGACAAACGATGCGCCCTTCAACCTTTAACATAAAAATTCCCGCACATACACATACATATGTGCCTATACACATTAGACTGGGCCAAAACCACTTTTTTTAATTGAGGGACGTCTCTTTTAATGAGTTCTTGACTTTCTAATTCTCTATGGAACATAAAATCTTCTTTCAGCACTGCCCACGATTACAAGCTATGTATAACGACCGATATGAGATAGGGCTATAGGTGATCTTGTTCGTTGCGAGATTAAAATCGAACCTTATATACGATATCAAGCAGGTGGATACAAAAAAACAACTTTGATGTAACCCATATAGTTTTCCACGAGCTAAATGTTGGTGCCTTTTGTAGAATACCTAGTTGACATCAACGATCTGATATGTGTAATATGAAATAAAAATGTCTAATGTTATATGCTGTGACCTGTATATGATGTGCGCTGCACATGATATCTAATATCATGTGATTGTTTGTTATATGATTTATTATGGGCTTACATATATTTGAATGGAATATCAAATGAAATGGTGTAAGTGTTGAACGAGGTGCCATGTGATGTGCCGTGATATGATGTGCTCTAATATAGCATGATTTCGTGTCATGTGATTCCATGAGTGTGACGTGACTTACTGAAATGAAATTTGATGTGATGCAATTTTCTTATATCGATCTGATGGACTTAGATATTTGAATGGAAAACGAAATGGCGTGATGTGGGTTGTTGTTGTTAAGCGTGAACTTTTCCTTAACCTCTCCAATGGGATCAGGTTGAATATATTTCAGAGCTTAAACTAAGACCTGTAACTTTTGTAGTACTTTTTCTACACTCAGAAAAAAAGTGTAAATGTCATTTAAAAAAAAAATGATTATATTTTATTTCGGCCAGTCTAATGTATGTACGTATGTATGAAGTAGTATTTACCTAAACTCTTAACTGAGATTTTGAATCTTTTGTAGGCATTTGACTTTTGGCGCACAAAGTACATATTTGTTATATTTTGACAGCTTCTGCCTAAACGATGCTTATCTAAGACGGTTTTTGCACGCAAACTTTGTTGCTGCCGCGCCGAGTCGCTTGGAATGGATGAGCAGCAGTTGCTGGATGATCTTGTTGTTAAAGCCTAGAGTTTTTGGCGCTCACCTCTTAATCTTTTTTGGTTGTTTTTAGGCTGGTAGCGATTTGTTTGTAGTTGTTGTTCCTATCTGCAATCTTTCACAAACGTTGAAATGTCTGCGGTTTGAGGTACATACGAAATGCTTTCAACAAATTGTTCACTCGATAAATATGTTTATTTGTATTTATGTTCGTAAAGATGTAGGTATTTATAAACGAATTTATTTGCAAAAACAAAGATCTCCAAAAGCTGGCCAAAAGATCCTTTGGCATCGCATTGCCATCAAAGGCGGAATTTCAATTCATTGTTTTGAGTTGCCGAAATTAATCACTTTGCATAATATTGGTTGTCATTTGGGTTTTTGAAAATATTTTTGACATTTCTTTGTGTTTACAGTTATTTTAATTGCAAATATTTAAATTGCCATCGTTATTAACATATAAGCAGGAATAATGAAAACTAAATTTCGTTGAAAGAAAAGCCAAACATTTAATTGGAATCTTTTGTAATTTATTAAATGTTGAACGTACAAAAATTTAATGCAATTAATTTTAGTTTAGGTAACTTTTTTGAAATTATTCCAAAATAATTCTAAAATGACGCCAAGATAATCCCAAAATTACGCCAAAATTATACCAAAGTAAATTTACCAAATAAACGAAAGACTAAAGACACGAACTTGACATTTTATCGTTCATAAAACCAATATGCATAAATTGTTGCTGTGTAGAACGTATTTAAACATCCATTTTGAATGAAAAAAACTGGCATCGGGTTCATAATCAACGAGGGCTGGCTTTACCATGATGCACCATGCTCTAGAAAAAGGGACACATGTCGAAAAAATAAAAAGGCCCTGGCTGCCACCAAGTGCGTTGGAGTTGTTCCACATATAAGTGCGGAGGATTAAACTCCGGTGTATTATCGGTCAAGTGAATTTTTTTCAAGGACTCAAACCGAAACCGTAACCGTAACCGATTAAAACCGATTATTTTTTCAAAACCGAAAACGTAACCGTAACCGGTCTGAAAAATAACGAAACTGAAACCGTTTCAAAGGCCGGAACCGGTTCAAAAAGGGTTTTGCATTTTTTTAATGTCTTACTTCTTTTAGTGGGCACATCTTTCCTTTACAAAAATGTATCCTGAAACATTTCCATGAAGATCAAGGTTCCAAAATACACACAGAGCTAACAATGCCTAATAAAATAGAACAAAATTCATAAGATATCTCTATAGATTTTCTTCAAGAAGATGTGCTTCTTATTATTGTAGAGACAGTCTTTTTAATGTTATTAAGAAGATTTTCTTTTGCTGTCGAGTTCAATCGCCTAGATAAATATCTGTACAATAAATTCATTCGCGGCGCCGAGTGGAGTATTAAGAGTAATCCGAAATATTTTTGGACGTTTATCAAATCTAAAAGGTCACGCTCTTTTATTCCAAAGTCAGTGTTTCTTGATGACCAGTTCGCTGATGGGCCCAAAGATGTAGCTAATCTGTTTGCTAACTTTTTTAGGTCTAATTTTACTACTGAAAATGATGTCCCCTCATCCAGCCTTTCTTCAAACTTCTCACACCTTAATTTTGGTTCTCTTACCCTATCTTCGGAAGACATTGCCAAAGGGCTTGCCACACTTAAGCCGTCTTCTCAAACCGATGTTGATGGCCTGTCGGCACTCCTTTTTAAAAAATGCCCTGCTCTAATTGCACCATTGAAAATTATTTTTAACAAATCTCTTGCTTTAGGAACCTTTATTAATGATTGGAAAGTTGCTCACATAGTCCCAATCTTAAAATCAGGTAAGAAAAACGATGTTCGGAATTATAGACCCATCTCAAAGCTCCCTACCATTTCTAAGCTTTTTGAGTGCATTGTAAAAGATAAATTGCATTTTGCAACCAAATCTCTTATCTGTCAAAGTCAACATGGGTTTGTATCTGGGCGATCCACAGCCACGAATTTAGCTGTATTTGTAGATTACTGTCATACTGCTTTCTCAGCTGGATTCCAGGTTGACTGCGTATATACAGATTTCTCGAAGGCCTTTGACAAAGTTTGTCATAGTGTACTACTCGAAAAGCTTGCTCATATGGGTTTCCATTCCTGCTTTTTGAAATGGATACACTCATACCTCTCTAATAGACGCTGTGTTGTTACCATCGATGGTGTTTTGTCAGAACCTTTCATTGCTTCATCCGGTGTCCCGCAAGGAAGCGTTCTAGGCCCTCTGCTATTTGTTCTTTTCATCAACGACATAAGTAGTTGCTTTTTATTTGCAAACTATTTACTGTACGCAGATGATCTCAAAATTTTCGCGGTCGTCAGGGATACTTCTGATGTAGTTAAATTTCAACGTGATATTGACGCTGTTCATTCGTGGTGTCTACGTTATAGTCTCTCCTTAAATATTAAAAAATGCTTTAAGATGACGTTTGCTAAAATTTTGAATGTTCGTATTACGAACTATAGCATTTCGAATACTTTCCTGCGCAATGTTACTGAAGTAAAAGATCTAGGAGTTATCTTTGATCCGAAGTTGAACTTTAATAGTCATGTTGACTACATAATTGCAAAGTCCTACTCTGTACTTGGTTTTATCCGTCGGAATTCCACTAAGTTTTCTGACCCTTACACTCTGAAAATGTTATTTATAACATTTGTACGTTCGCGTCTTGAGTACGCAGTTTTCATATGGAGGCCCTATAGCCAAGTTTCTATCAAGAGAATAGAACGTATTCAAAAGGTGTTTCTGAGGTTCGCTCTAAGGACCGTAAAATTCGACGATCCTGTCCCTTCTTATGCTTCGCGTCTCATGCTTATTGACCTACAATCTTTGGACAGTCGTAGGTCTATGTTGTCGATGACTTTTATATTCAATATTATTCAAGGCATCCTCGATTGCCCTCCTCTCATGGAAAGGATTACTTTTAATGTTCCTAGGCGTAACCTCCGAGTCACTTACCCTTTTTACTGCAAAAAGGTTAAAACTAAATTCGCAAGTAATGCTCCTCTCGCAAGATCTATGCGAGAATTTAATATTTTGTCTCAAACAATCGTCATTGATTTTTCAATGACCACTGACGCTTTTATAAATCTTTTTCGCTCATTACCTATAGATATCTAAACTTGTTTTAAATGCTTAGCATATTAATTTCATAAGTTTAGTGTGTAACATACTTGTAATCTTCATATAATAATGTATGTACTTGTTGTTAGTAGTCTGTAAGAAACTTTGTTTCATTGACAGTATTACAATAAATAAATATAAATATAAATATTTAAAATGAAAAATAAAATGATTTTGCCTTCACCGAGAATCGAACTTACAATTTTCGGAATGATAAACCCAGCTGTTAATCATCAGGCCATCGCTCACTTTTGATTGCCAGCTTCTAGTTACCGATATGCGTAGAGTTGTTAATGTTTCAAAGGAAAATCTCATAAATATATTTAAGAAGATTTCTTTTTAACATTTCTAATTAGGAAAAAAGAGAGAGAATCGAACTTACAATTTTTCGATTGCTAAACCCAGCTGCTAACCATCCGGCCATCGTATACTAATAATTGCCAGCGTCTAACTACACCTTTGTACTAAATGTATAGTTTTTTAATAAGAATTTCTTCTTAAAACCAAAAAGATTTCCCTACAGTTTTTTCTTCGTTTGCACCGTTGCGACTACCCCTTTGCCCAAAAGCTGATCATGAAGACAATCTTATTAATTTTATTAGGCAGTTTTGGCTCTGTGCACGTTTGACATCAGTATCAAAATTCATAGAAAAAGATTTACGAGATCCAAAAAAATTTTTTTTCTTTTAACTTACATAAGATATGAAAAATCAGACCTATTTTGAAGCTGCATACTTGAGTTTTTCGTAGTAAAATTTTCAGGTGTTCATATTTTTCTTTGAAAACCGAAACCGGAACGAAACCGTAACCGAAACCGAAACCCGTTACAAAACCGTAACCGAAATAAATGTTGAAGAACGAAACCGTAACCGAAACCGAAACCCGTTACAGAACCGTAACCGAAATAAATGTTGAAGAACGAAACCGTAACCGAAACCGAAACCCGTTACAAAACCGTAACCGAAATAAATGTTGAAGAACGAAACCGTAACCGAAATCGAAACCCGTTACAAAACCGTAACCGAAACCGAAATTAATGTGGAAGAACGAAACCGTAACCGAGACCGAAACCCGTTACAAACCGTAACCGAAACCGAAATAAATGTTGAAGAACGAAACCGTAACCGAAACCAGAATGTTATTTTAATCGGTTTCATGCCTTGTTTTTTGTCAGAAAGAAAACTGTTTTCCTAAATCATCGGAGTTGCATTACGATTTTAACAACTAAAACAGGAGTGCCTTCAGAGTTATTAATCTAATGTCAATGCGAATAGTTCAGCTGCTTAGACGCGATTATCCTGAAAGCGCTTGATATTTCGAATAGATATCAGCCAACATAAAAAAAGATTAGATATGGGCTTTGTATTACTTTTGTGGTCAATTTTTTTAATACTACCTGAGAATGTTTGTTTCCCACTCGAGTGCAACAACAAAAATGTAGGTCACATTTTCATTTCCATTTTACAAAATTAACCAAAGAAATGAAATACATCCATACACATATAATTAGACATTTATCAACTTAAATGAAAACATTATGCTGAACATCTTTATCAAGTATGTATCTACACCGAAACTCGAAGTGTTCGACATGATTGATGTCAAGAACAATGCATTTAGGTACATACATATGTTTGCAGTCAAATAAAGAGATGTTTGTCATTAGTTTGACGACGATTTTTTAAGGACTTGAAAATTAGCCAATGTCTTTATTAAAAAGAAATTCAAGGACTTGAACAAAAGGTGGACAGTTTCAACAAAGAAGAAGTAAATGCCCTGTAGGAAAATAAGGACTGCAGTAAAGACAAAAACCAAATATATACTCCTTTTAATTTAGAGGAGTATCACCATTAATTTTTGAAGGTCCTATCTGAATATAATTTTTTCAACTCTATCAACAACTATCTAAGCTGAAAACGTATTGAACTTATATTGAGATAGGGTGTTTTTAAATCGTCAAGTAGAAGACCCGTTGTTATCCTTTCCGGTTTTTATTTTAATCTTTCTTTCTGGGGTCTCTCTCCAAGGGTAGCTTATTGGTTGTATGATATGGTGGGGTGGTGAAACTTGTTTAGAGGCGAGAGGCAAGCGGAGGCTGCCGCCATCAAAGATGTCAATGAGTTAAATGTGGTATCACAATGGATCTTATAACTGCCCAAGTGAGCTGCCCCCTAGTGGTACAGCTACCACCTTATCTAACCTAACCTAACTTATACCACGTCTAAACTATTTCTTATTGTTCTGCTGGCAATAGAGATGTTTCCTTCTTCATAATCATCATTTATTGTGGCTTAACCACCAAAAGAGTTCTAGTTATCCTCTACTTATTATCCAGCTCAGTCGAAGCCTCCCCCCTCCGCTGCTTCTCTCTATACCAGACCCCACCAGAAATGGGTGTATTAGTGAAAGAGCGAATCAATAAAATTATGCTATCTATTGTTGCTCCGTCGCTCACTTACAAGGAACGACTTAACAAAATACGCTGCTTTTGTGCTTGCATAACCAATGACATCCATTGGTTGTTCAGTGCGGACATAGCGCTCTCACAAGCGCAGCAACAGTTTCATTGTTCGAGAGGCCAAACAGAGATCTGTGTAAATTTGGTTTCCAGATTTTCGGACAATTGTCCCCTAGTTTCCGGGGCTTGCTCTATACTGGCCATAATTCCGAGCCATACATCAAGACAGGTATGATGGGTGGCTTGCAGATCGTGATCTTTGTTAGTCGAGAGAGACAGGAGCTATTATTTGGAGGTTTCGGAAAGACTTGGTATTCGATAGGGTTTTTATGCCACTGGTTAAATCCATGGAAGCTCTACCTCCTCACTGAAGCTGAAGTTTCTACAGTGAGCACACATTGTTACAAACAAAGTTTCAGTGTACAATTTTCATGCACATTCGTCTCACTCCACTCGGTTAAATTAGCTACACCAAATACTATTGCACCCGATTCAATTTTGTTGGTCTATCTGATGACATTTTTATTGATCTGATAATGTTGCCTGTCCTACCTGTTAACCTAAAATTGTCTATGAACATAGACACTTGTTTGTATGTGAACACCTGATAGATGTATGTTTGTATATGTGCATTGGCTATCCTTTTGTTTTAGAATAGTTGGCTGGAAAATTGTTGGAACATTTTATTCCTCCCTTTGTCTGCTGTATCGAGCACGAACACACTAATTAATTTAATACGGGAGCTCGAAATGTACTGACAGAATGTTATGCGGGGCGTTGCGGCGTCAGCTACTGGCTGGTGTTTTGTCGCACGGTTTACTATTTATTTTATGAGTTTTCCTACAACAAAAAGAAAAAATTCAAACGATGGGTGGATAAAATATTTATCGTTTGTGGACATCTCATCAAAAGCGTTCATATATACATACATACCTATAAATACACTTTGATCTTTATTGAGTTGTGTATTTTGTAGTAGCATTAATTTGTCCTTAATTCCGAGAATTTTGTTATTAGATTGTAACATTAGTTTTGCTCATTAAAAAAAATAGTTGTTTATCATTGGATCGCCAAATAGTTTGTGGACACTTTGTGTGGTAAAAAATGATCTTCACTTTTTGCCTTGGAAAATATGTATTTTTGATTATTTTAAAATAAAAAACTAAATTAAAAATTAAGTGGAGTTTAAAAGTTTTGTAGGCGTTTCGGATGCTTTGAATATTTTGGTGACATTTCAATTGAATTTATATAAAGAGGTATACATATATCCCTTGTGGGTCTGTACTTATAGAGGGAGTGTCCCAAGTTTATGCAACAATCGATCATGGGGATCACGGCTAGACAGATAAATCATTACCGGAGCACTTCTTTGAAATACTTAAAAAAAAGGACTTCTTATGATCTAAATACTTTCAATAAAACAAAATGAAATTATAAACGCTGGAGCCTGCCACATTAATTCCGACAAAAAGAGCTGCCCAAAAATGTTCCCCTCTGGTTCGATTTCAAAAAGAGAAAAAAAAAAAATTTTGTCTTCCCCTGTAAAAGAAGCGAAATTCGACTTTTTTTCCTCCTTACACCGTAATACGCTCTACTGCCCATATCCCCAATAGTTCCCAAATCTTCGGTGAATGTTTGTACGGTTACAACAACAGCAGCCGCTTCGTGCTAACTACAATGCAGATAAAGTATTGTTGTTGTTGTTGTTGTTGTGGTTGTTGTAGTACTACTTCGCCCTGCATAGTCGGAAGATCCACTTATAAAAAGTTACATGACGGACCAGACGGGTTGTACTGATGTTGACAGTCTTTTGCTGGAAATGAATCCGGTACGTTGCGGTGAATAGCAGCTTGTGGTACTAGCCTGACTATGTTGGGAACGATTTCGTTGACCCCTTAGCCGGAGTCGAAGTGGAATTAAGTCGCCTCTTACGACAGGCATACCTACCTCGGGATAGATAGGCGTAAATTCGCTGTTTTTGTTATTGTATAGACCGTTAAGGTTTTGGAAAGTGATGCAGAGGTGACCTCATTCACTGACGATTAATCGCCTGGCCCTAGGCGAATTTGGCCTTTGCGTATCAAAGCACGTCAATCATCTCATTTTAGCCACAACTGACGCCGATTAAGAAAAAAAAAAACATGGAGTTCAAGTCATCCTACACCTTTTTTTCCAACTCAGTCGAGACCTCCACTCCCTCCTCTATCTGAGGTCGATATGAAAGCGTTCTGGGCTGGAGCTTCTTGGTCCATTCGCATAACATGTCCCAGCCAGCGGCGTCTTAGGTTTTTATTTGTTACACAACTCGAACAGCTCATCGTTAAATGTCCTTCTATAGCTGCCGTTTTCATCACCTGAAGGACCATACAAGATTCCGAGCCTGAGATCAGGACAGTCGCTGTGAGAAATTCAAAGAGCTTTATTGTTGTTCGTCGAGATAGGACTTTACTTCTTCATTGCCGAGTCAGTTCGAGGTAGGTTAGGTTAGGTTAGGTTGCGAGGGCAGGACAGAGTGCAGGACCCTGCCCACCACTTAGGCCAGTCAAGTTGGCCCATTGTGATACCCTATGCGGTCTTAAGACCCACCCCATATCCGAGAGACAAACATCAACACTCTCACATTCTCACACTTGGATTAGAGGATCAAACCAGCTCGTGGAATCAATGAATTTCGATAGAGCCCTAATATCCATTTTTGAAACCTCCGTGAGGTCATCGATGAACGGTTGGCCGAGAATAGCCAATCGTCTTCTGCTGAGTGCAGGACAATGACACAGCAGATGTTGAACACTCTCCTCCTCTTCAATACATCTGCAACTGCGACAGTAATCGTGAGTTATTACGCCCATCCTAGCACCATGTGTGCCTATTAAGCAGTGCCCTGTTAACACCCTTATCAGTGATGAGACACCGGATTTATTAAGTGACAGCAGACAGTTAGTGCGTCCCTTGTTGTACGAAGGCCAAGTTAGCCTTGATATCTCGCACGTCGAGAGACCTGACCAGAGCTCATTTGCCCTTTGTAAGGTATTTGTGCTAGCTCGGAGTTTGAAAGATGCCATGGGAATGCCTAACCAGATCATTTCCTGGAAGGAGATGAGTGGTGGTACCTCTTCTGGCCAGCTCATCCGCTATACAGTTGCCTTCAATATCCCTGTGACCAGGTACCCAAATAAGGCTGATACTGAAGTGCTGAGCCATCTCGTTAAGAGATCTGCGGCATTCAGTTAGCGACATTGTGTTGTCGACATATGAGTTCAGTGCCTTTAGCGCGGCCTGACTATCTGAGAAGATAAATATCCGTTTGCCGTTTTGGGGCGTAGACGCTAGGCTTTTCACTGCACCGTGTATTGCCAGCATTTCTGCTTGGTACACGCTGCAGTGGTCGGGAAGACGAAAGGAGATCTCTAGTCCCAGGTCCGGTGAAAAGATACCTCCACCCACCTTCCCTTCAAGCTTAGAGCCATCGGTGAATATGTTCATGGCATTCCGCACAGTATGCGGTCGGTAATCCCATTCTTGTCTTGTGGGTATTTTCACCTCGTAGTTCCTAACGAACACGTTGCTTGGCGTGCAATAGTCAGTATGTAATGGTATGCTCACAGGTGCATGGGAGCCTAAAATTGTGGCGTGACCACATATACCGCCCTTCCATACGTCGGTCTCCCTTAGTCGCAGAGCTGTAATCACAGCCATTTCTTTAGCCACCAGATCGAGTGGTGGAAGATTCAGCATCGTGTTGAGTGCTTCTGTCGGAGTGGAGCCGAGGGCCCCGGTTATGCAGAGTTCTGAACTCCTTTGGACTTTTTGTATCTGCTTGAGGTACGTGTTCTTGGTTAGTGCCGGCCACCAGAACACCGTACAGTAAAATTGGACGAACAATAGCTGTGTATATCCAGTGCACCACTTTGGGAGAGAACCCCCACGATATATATAATTTGTATTTTTAAAGGAAAATTACACAGATTGAGTTTATTTATTTCGATTAGAGCGAAAATGATTATAATTTTAGACAAGGTGCATATTTTCAACAAAAAATTACACTTAAAAAGATCATAAATTTCAGTAAAAGATTTAGAGTGTACCAATTGCTCTCTTGCAAGTAAACAACGCGCATGTTGCCTTTTTAACTCGTTCCGCTATATTGTCGCTCCAGAGTAGTTTCCTGTCTAGAATAACTCCTAGATATTTGACTCTGTCACTGAGTACTAAAGTTGTATTCCCAATTTTTGGTGGTATTAAGTTCGGTATTTTGTACCTCCTAGTGAAGAGGACAAGTTCGGTTTTCTCGGGGTTAACCTCCAAATCTGAAGCGTTCGCCCAGTCGCATACTTTAGTCAGAGCATTTTCCATTAAATTGCAGAGGGTTTGAGGAAATTTTCCCCGAATGATAACGCAGATGTCATCGGCGTACGCGATCACTTGGTAGCCTTCAGCTTCCATGAGACGTAGAAGTTGGTTTACAGTAACCAGCCACAGGAGCGGAGAGAGAACACCTCCTTGCGAGTTCGAGGTAGCACAAGCTTGTTTGGGCTACTTAAACCCGGTTGGGTTGCAACTTCATGGCCTGAAAACGAATTTATTTGACCACGACGATCTTTCTCCCCTTGTTTTTCTAATCAAAATGTTATAATTGGTGCCAATATTATTTCGCAGAGAACAAGGTTGAATTCTCCTCCAATTTATTTTATGTTATGAGTTTTGAGCCGACCCCGAACGACATCTGCTAAACCAGATACATTTCAGCTGTATAGTTTTCCATATAGAAATTCAATCCTCGATGAAAGTAGTACAACTAATAGTCAAAAGTAAAAGGTGTCACGTCTAAAGACCAGACATGGGTCTAAACGTGCCGGAACCACTATACTTTGCCTTGTCCTGGAATTTGATGAGATGCGGAACCAGTACGTTTAGGTACTAACTAGAACCACTGAAGGAGAAAACAGAACAAACATATTTCAGATTCGGGCGAACCTTTCCAGCTAACCAAAAAGAGCCATAAAATTTACATTTCTTGGATTATTACCTTCAGAAATCAGGTATTTTTGGAGCCATACATGAGCGAAATGTCGTTCTACGCCGATCCGATGAATTTGGTTTATAACACTTTTTAAATGAACTTCGGAGCCTGTCTGGATTCTTTTTTGAACCTGTTATTGACGATTTACTGTAGTTTTTTTAGACACATTTTCCTCCATTTTTATGACCTAGCGTTTTAGCTGTAACGGCAGACTTTTTCAAGCCTATGTTGGAACGGATTGTGGGATTTTGGGGCGGTTTGATGATTTCACTTTCGATTCAGTTGATGCTGCGGATCGAAGTCCAAAGTCTGCAAGCTTTCAATTTACCATCCCAGGGAAGCTACAAGCCGAATGGTATGTACTACTATTCCGTAGGGTGCCACGATTCCCTGTCCATATAAGATAGGGTTAACTACATATTGGCACATCCATGAAGAGTAATAAGCAATTAAGCTGGCAGAAAGACTATCTGGCTAAAAAAGGTAGAAAGCTGAGCCTTAAACTTCCACTAAATCATTACTATGACGTAATTAAAAGCTTTTGATGATAGCAAATGCAAAAAGCCAATTAGACCTCATTAACATTCTTAATTACTATTAACAAGCTAATTGAAACTTTCTCAAATCTTCCAAGGACGTATAAATTAATAAATAGCTAATGAAATAGGAAAGTGACTAACAATAGCTGATGACTTTCTATTTTTCATTGGACAACAATTTTCACACAAAACTGACACAAACAGAACTGAATGAACTAAGTACCTACTGATGCCCCACTTTGAAATAATTTCACTTAAGAAACTTTTCCATAACAACAAGTAGCTCCTATAAAAATAGTAGGTAGTAGGCGGACATCAAAAGTAACACCGCCAATTAGACAAAGGGTGAGTAAATGTTTAAATGACCATAACGTGAGCGTACTTCCCGCCCAAGTGGTAATGATTGTTTAATTTTTAGTTAGGCCATATTGTTGGCTCAGCCGATAGAAATAGGTAAAATAGAATACATCAAAACGAAGATACCGCTATTGGTCGGTAAAATAATAAAGAAGGTGTTAACAATATTGGTAATGGCTGGGTTGCAATGATGATGGGTTAAGTTGAGTGATGTGAGATTGTTTTGTCTAACGAATTGCTGTGTGAATGAAGATGATAATGAAGCTAAATGATGTTGATTAAACTTGACTTTGTTGTAGTTTTCGGGTTGAGGGGGGGCGGCAGGGGTGCGTGAGATGCATGTATTAGACCTTGTTAGTTTTGGGCCAACATTTTCGACAGTTTGCACCATGAATGATTTGTGCATTTTTTGGGAAGTTTTAAAAAATTAATATTGAAAAAGTTTTTGAAAAAAGTAATCTTTGCTTTATTAGTTAAAAAAACTTGTTAAGAAAATTTCAAAACTTAGTATTGAAAACTTGATTTTTAAAAAGTTCTAACACTTATCTTTAACTTCCAAAATAAAAAAAAAATGCAATTGTCGTTAGCAACTTAGTATTGATGAATGCACCCTCATCTTTTGCTTTAGTTAGAAAACAAGTTGCATTTATTTCATCATCATCATTTATTGGCGCTTAACCGCCTAAGCGATTTTGGCCGTCGCCTATCAAAGCACGCCAGTCATTCCTTTTTAGCGATAACTGACGCCAATTGGAAACCCCAAGGGAGTTCAAGTCATCCTCCACCTGTTGTTTCCATCTCAGTCGAGGCCTCCCCCTTCCTCTGCTGCCGAATTCGGGTGACGATTGGAAAACCTTCTGGGCTGGAGCTTCTTTGTCCATTCGCATGACGTGACCCAGCCAGCGGAGCCTTTGGGCTTTAATTCGCTGGACTATGGTCAGATCTGCGTAAAGCTCGTACAGCTCATCGTTAAATCTCCTTCGATACTCGCCGTCGGCATCACGGGAAGGACCATAAATCTTCCGGAGAACTTTTCTCTCAAATACTCCAAGGGCCATCTCATCTTCTCTTGACATTGTCCATGAATCTGAGCCATACATCAGGACAGGTATGATGAGAGACTTATAGAGCGCGATCTTTGTTCTTCGAGAGAGGACTTTACTTCTCAATTGCCTACTCAGTCCAAAGTAGCACTTGTTCGCAAGAGTGATTCTCCGTTGGATTTCTAGACTGATATTATTTTCGGTGTTAATGCTGGTTCCCAAATAGACGAAGTCCCTCACAGTTTCAAATTTGTAACTATCAACAGTGACGTGGCTGCCAAGGCGCAGGTGCGCCGATTCTTTCTTTGATGACAGCAAATACTTCGTCTTGTCCTCGTTGACCGCAAGACCCACTTTTTTCGCTTCTTTATCCAGTCCAGAGAAGGCAGCGCTTACGGCGCGGTTGTTAAGGCCAATGATATCAATATCATCGGCATACGCCAGCAATTGCACGCTCTTGTAAAAGATTGTACCATTGCGGTTTAGCTCTGCTGCTCGAATTATCTTCTCCAGCATCAGGTTAAAGAAATCGCACGAAAGGGAGTCGCCCTGTCTGAAGCCTCGTTTGGTTTCAAATGGCTCAGAGAGGTCCTTCCCGAATCTGACGGAGCTGTTAGTATTGCTCAACGTCATTTGGCAAAGCCGTATAAGCTTTGCAGGGAAGTCAAATTCAGACATGGCGGCATACAGGCAACTCCTTTTTGCGCTGTCAAAAGCGGCTTTGAAATCGACAAAGAGATGGTGTGTGTCGATTCTTTTATCATGGGTCTTCTCCAGGATTTGGCGTATCGTGAAAATCTGGTCGATGGTAGACTTACCAGGTCTAAAGCCACACTGATAAGGTCCAATCAGCTTGTCTACGATGGGCTTCAGTCTTTCACACAATACGCTAGAAAGAACCTTATACGCGATATTAAGAAGGCTGATTCCGCGGTAGTTGGTGCGGTTAGCGGGATCGCCTTTCTTGTGGATTGGGCAGAGCACACTTAAATTCCAATCTGGAGGCATGCACTCGTCTGACCATATTCTGCATAAGAGCTGATGCATGCTTTTTACCAGCTCTTCGCCTCCGTGTTTGAACAGCTCGGCGGGTAGTCCGTCTTTTCCAGGCGCTTTGTTGTTTTTCAGCCGGGATATAGCTATCCTCACTTCATCATAGTCAGGTGGTGGGACGACTTTTCCATCGTCAGGGATTGGGGTATCGGGTTCGACGTCTCCCTCGCAATTTAGCAGTGAGGAGAAGTGCTCCCTCCATAATTTAAGTACACTCTGTACGTCGGTTACCAGGTCGCCATTATTGTCCTTACAGGAACTTGCCCCGGTCTTAAAACCTTCCGTCATCCGCCGGATCTTTTCATAGAATTTTCGGGCATCATTCCTGTCAGCCAGCATCTCAAGCTCCTCACACTCACGCCTTTCGGCCTCACGTTTCTTTTTTCTGAAAAGGCGTCTCTCTTCCTTCTTTGCCTCACGATAGCGTTGCCATACACTGCGGGTTGCGCCCGTTCGCAACGTCTCCCTGTAGGCAGCGTCCTTTTTGTCCGAGGCAGTGCTGCATTCCTCATCGTACCAGTTGGTTTTGCGGGCTCGCTGGAACCCTATAGTGGCCTCAGCGGCGGTACGTAATGAGTGAGAGATATGCTTCCATTGCTCGGTTGCATCGTTAGGTCGAGGATTGCTCTCCGATAGCAGGTGTGAGAGTCGAGTGGAGAAATTGTCAGCTGTCTGTGTCGTGCGCAGCTTCTCGACGTCAAACTTTCCTTCCGTTACTGTGCGCACTTTCTTTGCTACACAGAGGCGTGTGCGTATCTTGGCTGCAACAAGATAATGGTCCGAGTCGATATTGGGACCACGAAGGGTACGCACGTCCAGAACGGTGGAGCTATGTCTGCCGTCGATCATGACATGATCAATCTGGTTTCTTGTTCTTTGATCAGGAGACAGCCATGTGGCTTGGTGTATTCGTTTATGCTGGAACCTGGTACTACTGATGACCATATTGCGAGCAGCAGCGAAATCAATCAACCTAGTGCCGTTGGGGGATGTTATATCATGGAGACTAAATTTTCCAACTGTTGGACCAAAGACTCCTTCCTTGCCCACCTTCGCATTAAAGTCGCCGAGCACGATTTTGATATCATGTTGGGGGCAGCGATCATAAGTCTGTTCAAGTTTATCGTAGAAGGAGTCCTTCTCTGCGTCGTCCGTCTCCTCAGTCGGCGCATAGGCGCAGATAAATGTTATGTTGAAAAATTTCGCTTTGATGCGGATCGCAGCGAGACGCTCGTCCACGGGGGTGAACGCTAGTACTTGGCGGCGAAGTCTCTTTCCCACCACGAATCCTACACCACGCGCTTTGCCGCGTGTCTGGCCACTGTAGTATACGTCACAAGGTCCGATGGTCGTCTTTCCTTGTCCCGTCCATCGCATTTCCTGAAGGGCGGTGATGTCAGCCTTTGCGTTAACGAGGACATCAACCAGTCGGGCAGCGGTACCGTCCCTTGAAAGGGTCCGGACATTCCCGGTACATGCCCTAATATCCAAATCATTATGCCTTATTCGTTTTGCCGGGTCGTCAACATTAAAGGGGGTTCTCATCCGAGGCTTTAATTTATTTTTCATTGGACTAAATTTTTTACGTGGCGGGTCCCAAACCCAGCGCACAACCCGTTTCGGGGTTTTTGGAAAATATTTACACATTTATATAGCGAGCCGCTTGCTTCAAGACAGACGCCCGCTTGCAGCCGCACCTCATGGTGAACAGACGCTGCGCAAAAAAAAAAAAAAACCTCGGTGAGCCCTTAAACCAAGTATGTCAGAGTGGCCCCACCGGGGCTCCCTCTCTTTCTGCCGCGAGCCTAGGTAGCTCCCGTTGCCCAGAGTGCACGAACGAGGACGCAAGAGTCGGGATTGAGCAAGGTTGCATTTATTTACATAAATATTAAATATGTATATTAAAAAATCTAGTATTCAAAAACTGAGCATTGGAAATTATTTTATCTGCGTTTTTAGTTTAAAAAAAAATTTAGTTTGAAAAAATTTTAAATTTAGTGCTGAAAAAATTAAAAAAAAAAATTTGTTTGACTACTATAAATCAATAAAAAAAATTCAAAACCGCGTATTAAAAAATATTTTTGAAATATGCCTGTTATGCCTATATGAAGAAAAAACTATGCTTTGCATTTTTCATATATGTATTTTTTCTGTATTTTTCATAGAAAAAATCGAATCACAAGAGCGGTACGCAGATCGTAAGAAATTGCTCAAGGAAAAATTGCACATCATTCTGCTTTGAAAAATAGTAGTAGGCAAGAAAATTTGACATCCAATTATAGAATTTGTAATAGCAATCCTCAACTCAATATTTAACTTACTTTTCCTCGTCTTCAAGAAATAAATGGCATTGCATATATTTCTTGGCATAACCCGTGTTGCCTTCTTCGAATTTCATGCAAAAAAAAGTAATGAAAATAGTACTTAATTTTTTGCGTTGCGAACTCCATACCACTTCAAGAAAAATGTGCCAAGATTTTTTTTTTAGCATTTCTAAAGCTTTTTTTATGAGGAGTTTTTATTTTTCTTGCGATCTGCTAACCATACTTTAGGTGAAAAATTTAGTAAATGTTCAAAGTAAGCTTTGAAGAATGTTTTTTCCTCCTTTTTAATAAAAAAAAATATTTTTGAAACTGACTTGTTTTAAAAAAAAATGTCTACGTATTTTATAATTTGAAAAATTTGTATTAACACAGTTTTTGGTTAAAAGAAAATTGTGTTAAAAAAATTTGAAAAAAATTAAAAATGATTTTTACATACTTTATTTTTTAGCTTAAAAAAATTTAGAAATAAAAAAATATTAAAAACAGACTTGTTTTAAAAAATTTTCTCCCCACTTTCCCGTTAAAAAGAGGGTGTATTAAAATTAAAAATATTTTTCATTCGTTTTTTTCGTAGAAAAAAGTAGTACAAAAAAAATTTCCAAATTCGGCATTGTAAAATGTTTTTCAGTTTGGGTCCCCCAAATAATGAGGTTTCCTTACAGTACAGTCCAACACTTGAATGTAAAACGTGGACGGCTTGTAAACTTCATATTACATACAAACATAGGACAACCGCGTAGGTGGTCTTAACTGCTCTTAAATGTGTTTCGGAACCACTCATTCATATCGATTTAAAAATTAACTAAAAACATCTCAGGTGGAAATCAAACAAATCATAAATCTGTTAGCATTGCCGATGAACTCTATACAAAACTGCATACTGCAGAGGTCTGCATGTGTTTAGCTCTTTTTGTCTTTGACCGCCTTTGAACACACCGACAAGTGTAAATAAGTCACCGCTTTACACTAAAAGTAGCCGACTCTTATTTGGAGAGTATGAAGTTTTCACTAGCAGTGAGGTTCGATTGTCCAGTAGGCAAATCCTCGAGCGCTTCAAGCGGGCCTACAGTAGACAAGTGAACAAGTTGGGTTGCAGCTTCTGTAGTACACTTTGGAGAAGAGGTTGTCGTACGTTGGAAGAGCTCAGTGATGAGCGGAGGAGCCAAACAAACAGACGGTCAAACTGTGACTAAACACTCAAGTTATACGCATCTCAATTGAGCGCTTGATCGATACGTTGATCGCGCGATGTGTGGCTGGTTGGTTATAGTAGTAAGTAGTACGCGCTTACTTTGGGTCTGTTGTAATTTTAGCGCGACTTTAATGCGACGAAATGCTGATTGTCGCTTAATATCCACAAAAGGAAGGTAATAACACTTTAAAGTGAGCCGCTAAGCTGGGTTCAAGACAAGCTTGATACTTTCAAACTTATTTACCTGCCGAACTCAACTGACAAATTTGTGTGATAGTCGACGAGGAAGAAGCTGTGTATGCTCGTTGGCTCCAGAGTTTTTTTTGGCTCAGAGACGTCGGGTTAGTATTGGCGGCGCACCTTGCTTCCACACAAAAGCCGAGCTTATTTGCGCTGGCGATTTGAAGATGTAAACTCAGCTGATGCAGAGCCTATTTGCATTGGCACAGCAAGCAATTGTGACTGCAAAACAACAAAAATTTGTTTACTTTCTTTAATTGGGAGTCAAAATCACATACCTGAACTGAACGTTTTTAAGTGCGTTTATGTGTTCGTCTTTTGCGTACTAGACGCTTGAACAAACGGCGAAAGGAGCTAGCTGGCAAAGTTAAATCAACAGATGTGTTTATTTTAAGTTGGTTAATAATTGACTTGAACATTGAAATACGGCTGCCGTTTTGGTCGTCGTCGTCGTCCAGCCAGGTTGTTGATATATTTACTAATGAAGTTAAATACATTTTGGCAGCATTAGTAAATTTGTAAATGGCAAAGAGAAAATGCGAGTTCAAATAAAAGTAAATTAAAATCTCATTATCTAAATATTTATCACAATTTTGATAGAGTTGGTGGTGGCATGAAATAATCCCAAGTGGCATAATGCCAATTCAGCTGGTCGACCGAGCTTTGAATGTTTTTACCTTAAGATAGGTACAGCCAATATCCACAAGACAAAAATAAAAGGATTAGGTTGCAACCCTGGGCGGTATCCCCTAGAAATAGTTTTTCTTTAAAGCACAGTAAAATACTGCAGTTTGATAGGGATATTGACATTTCTCATTTCATTTGTCAGATGAGCAGAAATTCTGTAAAAACAACCTAGTGACATTACCCAAGTTGAGGACCTTGAAAAGTGGCATTTAAAATCGTCCAAATATGTCAACCGATCAAGTTCGCTCAAAAGAGTCAATTAGTTTCTGAGATAGTAGCGGATATATTCAACTTGATTCATTAGTCGTTTTCGAAATAAAAAATGATATGCAAAAAATTCATACATGTGTAGTGGGATAACGTGGGAACCTTAAATATTTTTATCCAAATACAAAGCCCACCATTTTATAAAGGAGATTGATAATCTTACAACTTTAAACGAGCTATTCTTATACATTTGTATATTTGTTAGTACCGCATCTATCTCGGGAACCGCTTTACCGATATGTATGAAATTTATCATAGAGATGGACTATCCAATCTGATGTTGCTACTTGGAGCGATCTATCTCAATTTTTTTTTTTAAATATCGAGCAAGGTATGCCAATGTGGGTTTCAAATAAAAGGTACTTTCAGCCGCATATCTAAGAGGAGTTGGAATCCAGGGTTGCCAGCTAATTGCATTTTTTAATTTTTCGTATATTGACCGATTTGGATGAAATTTTGTATGTGGATACTGTGCTTCATTCTAAGATTTTTTCCTCGGGTGTTGCCAGGCGGTTTATAAAGTTGCCACCTATTTGATTTTTGTTTGGAAATATATTTGAGAAAGTTCATGTTGGTTGGTAAGACTAAGCAACAAAATATAAAACGCCGAGCAAGCTCGGTCACTCAGAAGCAGTTAAACAGTTAAATAGAACAAAAATAAATAAAGTAAAATAAAAAAATTAAAATCAAACTAACAAAAAAATTATATGTAATATAAAAAAAAGCAAAATAAAAATTAAAAACATAAAAAAATTTGATAACATTAAATAAAATAATATAAAGAACAATAAAAAAATAAATAAAATGAAATGAAAAAAAAAAATAAAATAAAATAAAATAAAATAAGAAACAAAAAAAAAATAAAAAAAATTAATAAATTAATAACACAAAATAAAGTAAAATTAAATTAATTGAAATAAAATAAAATAAAAAATAATATAAGGAACAGCTGAGTATAAAATGTTCGGTGTAATGTGAGCACTCATACTGCCTTACCTGTTTTAATTCGTTTCATATCCAAGCTATTTTTCAGCTTCCACCTTCTTCTCCTTCATAACTTCTACGCGATTAATCAATTCCTAACGATTAAGTGATTTGGTGCGTATGGAGCGTGTCTTCATTATAATTGGATTACACTAATACCTGCAGAATATATAGATTTGTCGGAGCGAACCGCCCAAAAATACACATGAAAGCTCATAATTTTTTGACAAGTAGCTACTAACCGCCGCCCATCAAACTATCAAGTTTTTCACTTATTTCCGATCAACAACAAAAATTAATACTAATCGCATTTCATTTCTTCACACTTCCCTCCCTTTTCATCCACACGCATCAAGCAAACGTTTTTCTGGAATTCCACATAAAAGTAAATCATTATATCAAAAAGTTAAACATTTTCGTTTCGGTTATCAATGCTACTAAAACTTAATCACGCGTTGCATTATGAATGATTAAGAAGCAAATGCCACCACCACCAACAACAAACACACAAAAGCACTCACTCACAAAGTTGAGGGTGGCACAAGTAAATGCGTCACGGCAGTACATGGGTTAAACGCTTTGACTGTTGCCCTGGTCATTCGCCTTTTTGTCTGTCGTTCATTTAGCGCATTAGCTGCTGGTTTGTGTGTTGGAGCGCTTTCGCCTGTCATAAGCCAATTAAGCAACAAAAACCATATTCTTGTCAAATTTCCTTCAAACAATTTAGCACTTTTCAACAATTTCGTTTTTAGTGTTTTTGTTGGTGTTGTTGCAACATGATAGGGGTGTTATTCATAACGATTATTTGGCGTTTGTAACGATTTTCATGGTGATGATGTTGATGGCATTAAGAGTAGAGATGTATCGGAGTTGAGTTTATCGAAACCGGAGTCGAAATCGAATGTTTTTGAATTTGATTTATCAGAGTAGAAGTCGGTATCTATTCACAGTATGGTACGTAGTAGGTCTAAATGAAAAAAAAAATAACCGGATTGTTCGAGAGAATATCTATAAATAAAAGTAAAAAAAATGTTTTTTTTTGCACTTTTTATAATCCGTTTCGATGTCATAGAACTCCACAATATGTTCCGACCGTTCGAAATCAGTTTAAGCTCGGTGTCAAAGATTCGTCACATCCCTAATTTAAGGCGTCTTCACACGCCTGAATAGTCGTCTATGGTATGCAATAAATTTCTGATGATTTTAACCCATTAATTTTGTGACGATCAGGGGTGACGATATTTTAATCCGAAGCGATACCCAGATCAGCGTGACACCCTAAAGACGTTATGTCAACTATCCAACCCACAAAGTGGTCGCAACGGTCAAGTCCTGCACCTGATCTATCTCACTTCACTTTGAGAGAAGTCACCTTAAGCCTTGCGTAGTGTCCAGGGACCACATCCCCAGATGGCGTCAGGTCATATTCTTTAAACTGAGCTAAATTTTCCTAGTCAAGTTCCTGAACAAGCACGCCGGCGGAGCTGTTTCAGGTTCGGTAAAGTCTCATAGTTAAGGATGATGAAACCAGTCGGTGGTTAAGGTATCTTCTTAGGAGCCTTTATTATTTTTGAGCCTTGCTCATCATAGTCGGCGGGTGGTGGGTGCTACGTTTGTTCGCGTTGCGATTTAGAGCAGGGCCCTCATCATCTCCGTCGCTTATTACTACAGAAGAGAATTTTTTCATTCAGAACTAAAGCTTACCGACCGCGATTATCCTTCCTGCAAGAGTTAGTCCCGGTTGTATCACCTCTAGAAATTGTTTTTTACACCCAAATAACTTATGCAAATTTTTTCTCCATCATTGAGGCAAAACAGCTGCGTGACATATTTCATGAACGTGTTGAAATCTTTCACATTTGCATGTTCAGCTGTCGGAGAGGATCATCAAATTGAAATGTCAATAAAAAACAATAGCGCATATTTGAAACATCCTAAGTTAAGTTTCGAAGGAAAAGCTGTAGGGAAAAGGCTTTTTAAGTGAAGTTGTAAGAAGTTTTTTAAATGAGTGCAAACCTCTTTTGCATACAAATAACTGGGCAATTCAATTAAGGTGTCTCACAAAAAAAAAGTTGCAATTTTTTCACCGCAATTTCAAAAGGTATTATTTGAAGCGTAGTTTTGGCTTTTCTGCAAAAATTAACCCACGTTGATCCAACTTTTTCACATCGCGAATATTAGCATACAAAGTATCGGTATTTTTTTATAACCTATGAAGAGTGAGGGACCTTAATGTTTACGAGCCGTACATTTATCCCTTTCCCTGATTTCCATTGAATGAAGAGTTTTTGGTTAAGTTGACATTTTTATTTAAATATCCACATTTGAATATCCACTCCATCCCTGCAAAAAAGGCGACTAGTCTAGGATGGATCCGGGATGAGATGCAGAGGAGTACCTATGCGAAACATGACAGTTTTGATATCTTCACGTAGTGAAAAAACGCATTGTAAAACTAAATACAATCGTACTCATTCTTACAATGTTCAAATTAAAAAAAAAAAACAATGTGGTTTAAACTATATAATACTTTGAATTAAAATTGGCAATATTGATTTAAAAATGCATTTTAATTCAAAACTAGTGGGTTCCGTAGTAAAAAGTAAATAGCGTGTGGGGAATAGAATTGTAAAGTGGTCTTTTGTTGATTTAGAACGTTCCACCTTAATTCAAAGTGCCGACTACCTTAAGTTAAGTGCATATTGGTAAAACAAACATGAATCAATGTTAAGTCAAGCATTAAATTAAAAACTTTACTTTTTTCAATTTCATTATAAAAACAACATTGTCCATAATTAAATTGAACAGTACCTGGGTGACCGAGCTTGCTCGGTGCTATCAATTTAGCACAAACTTTACTTATCCAAAATTATCCCAAATTGACCCAAAAAAAAATACAAAAATAATCATAAAATGTTCCCAAAATGATGCGAAATTGAACCCAAAACGACACAAAAATGATCCAAAAATGATTCCCAAATGACCCCAAAAACACCCTTAAATGTATCCCAAAATTATCCAAAAATGTTCCCAAAATAATCATAAAATAATTCAAAAAGGACCCTCAAAAGTTCCTGAAATGACCCAAAATGATCCCAAAATGACTCCAAAATGGTCCGAAAATTACCCCCAAAATTGTCCCAAATTAATCTAAAATTGAACCAGAACTGATCACAAAATAGCCCCAAAATTATTCCAAAGTGACCCCTAAATGATCTCAAAATGATCCTAAAATAATCCAAATATGATCCCAAAATTCCGGAGATTCCGGTTTTCGGTTTCCAAATAAAAACAAAAAAATTTTACTACAAAAAACTCAAGTACCTATGTAGCTTCGAAATATGTCTGAATTTTCATAACTTTTTTTTCGGATCTCGTAAATTTTTTTCGATGGCTTCATTCAACTATAGTCGAATTTCCTCTTTCAGAATTTTGATACTGATGTCAAAACGTGTATTTACTCAGCAATCTTCTTTTTTTTTTAAAAGAAAACACCTAGGTATGTGCCCACTCAAAGAAGTAGGATATTAAAAATTTCAAAACTGTTTGGAACCGGTTCCGACCTTTGAAACGGTCTCGGTTTCGTTTTTTTTCAGATCAAAATAACGGCTACGGTTTCGATTTCGGGTTCAGTCCTTGGTTATAAGTTTTTCCACATTAACCGAAAATTTCCCACCAGAGGCTAAGTAGTTGGTATCAATTATAGCCCACTGTGTGGACTTGTGGCATTGATCGCAGACAACTCTCCTCAGAGATTATTCGCACATTTTTACGCAGGTATAAGTACGTGCTACCATTTACCCATCATAATTTGCATTCTGATGCAAATAACGCCAGTATATGCAGTGACAAAAGTCACGTGATGGTGCGATCTGATGCTGTGATATTTTAGCCTCAATTCCTCTTCTTCTTATTGCTCTTTGAATACTTTATTTGAGGATTCAACTTTTCATGCATAATTTGATTTGGGCAACATAAAATATTACGCATATTCTTCTAGAAAGCTAAAGCAATACTAAACAAGTAAGGAAAGCTGTCTTCGGCTGTGCCGAAGGCTATATACCTTTCATGAATAAGCGTCACGATTTTCACTGTTCGATCCCCAGTACAGCCTGTGTGAATTTAACTTTAGCTCATACCGAAATTATCGGAACTATCGATTATATGGGGGCGATGTGTTTTGTTGGTTCAATCTCATTGATTTTTAACATCGACATTCCACTTTCTAACAGAGCAATTGTTACGAAATTTCACGACCCTACCTTTATAATTATAGGAGTTATAGCCCAAAATCCGTTTATCGGAACAATCGATTGTATGGGGGCTATGTGAAATATTTATCTCATCTCAATGATTTTCAACATCGATAATTCACATATAAAAACATCAATACCTACAAAATTTCACGATACTAGCTCTTTAATTACAGAATTTATAACCCAAAATCCGTTTATCGGAACAATCCATTATATGGGAGCTATATGAAATATTTATCTCATCTCAGTGATTTTCAACATGGATATTTCGCATATAAAAATAGCAATACTTACAAAATTTCACGTTCCTACCTCTTTAATTACAGAAGTTATAGCACAGTTTATCGGAACAATCGATTGTATGGGAGCTATATGAAATATTTATCCCATCTCAATGATTTTCAACATCGATATTTCACATATAAAAATATCAATACCTACAAAATTTCACGTTACTAGCTCTTTAATTACGGAAGATATAGCCCAAAATCCGTTTATCGGAACAATCGATTGTATGGGAGCTATATGAAATATTTATCCCATCTCAATGATTTTCAACATCGATATTTCACATATAAAAACATCAATACCTACAAAATTTCACGTAACTAGCTCTTTAATTACAGAAGTTATAGCCCGAAATCCGTTTATCGGAACAATCGGTTGTATGGGAGCTATGAGTAGTTTTGGTCCGATCTTGCTGGTTCCGATGATTATTCTCATATAAAATAACGCCTCCATACCAAATTTCATCGAGATATCTCTAAAATTGAGGTACTAGTTTGCGTACAAACAGACGGACAGACGGACGGACGGACGGACGGACATGGCTAAATCGAATCAACTCATAGTCCTGATCATAACGGTATACTTATTAGTGGGTCGGTCTCTTCTTCTTCTCATACTTACAAACATCGGACCAAAGTTATAATACCATTTCATGTTCATGAAAGGTATAAAAAACTGGAGAGTGAGTGATGCGAAAAAGCAAAAATATAGGGATTTTGAAACTTGATGGCAATTTAATTAACGACAATGCAAATTTTTAAAAATTGTTTTAAATTCATTTGAAATATGTACTAAAAAAATCATATTTGTAGCAAAACCTTCATCAAAAATTTTGTACAAAAGTCTGAATATTCCACACAATTTCATATCTACTTCCAAGTATCTTTTTATCCATATTTACGTATGGCATAATTTTCTCATAACAACATAATCTAAGGCATCTAAGTCTGCATCATAATAATTTGCATAAAATAAAATATTGCTCAATTTTTTTTCCACATTTTCACTTAGTTGAAACTTGACACGATACTAAAACGTCACATAAATCTCAGAAAGTAAATTCTTTTGCACCAATAAAACACAGCATGAATAATTGCAAATTAATGTAAATCACCGCATGACGCGTACGCCACACGACGCATACGCCCTTTCGAAGTGTTTGTAAAATGACACGAAAGGACTAAAGAAGGAGTGATGAGCATATGCTATTTTTCTTGCTCTACTGTGCAACACCCCACAAATGTGTGTAAGGAAAGTGGTTTTAATAAAATACAATTTTTATAAAGTCATCACTCTGGAGGGATATATAGATACTCATTTAACTTTGGAAATAATACAAAGCAGCACTTCTTAAATGAGTTGTCGAGGTATCATAGCTTGCTTCACTCTTGAAATATTCGTTTAAAGTGAAGGTAGAACCTCACTTTTTTTCTCTTATACGACAAAAAAGCCTCGCCGCGCTCTGGAAGATGGAGGTTAGTCGGTTCGGTTCGGAAGATGCCCGAAAGCTGGGCAGATTGAGATTGGAGCTTCATTTCGGCGGTTTTTAGGGTGATCACAACACATTTTCTTGCCGTTTGAAATCGTATCATCATAAGCTTGAAAAACTGCGGCGGACGCTTAAAATAATTTTATGAGACCGACCAAGTCGAATGTGCATGTTAGGGTGTACGTGTTTTCAAAGGACACAAGTTGTTTGTAATTCTCGAAGTTTACTACCAAAGGCAAATATGCACTTTGTGTAAGAACACATACAACGTCATCCTTTATCACTCCCATCACTACCTCCATTTTCGCCAGAAAAATATGTTATTGCCAAAGTTTTTTGAAAAGTTGTTATAAACTTTTACTCCAATCAAAACGTTGACATTTCCTGTTTAGTTGTTCCGCGACGAATATTGGCATGTTGTTTTATTCGAAAGGACATACCAATAAGCGCGGAGACAACAACAAACAACATAATGGTGAATGTAAAAACAAATGTCTCGACAGACAAAAAATGGAAATCAATATCCACACAAAAATGTTAAACAGTTTCAGGCGCTGTTGGGAAATAATTTGTAGTAGTTGGCAAAAGTTTTTTTTTATGGATGAGGGATTTTTCAATAAATCTAGTAGCAGTTTGCAAAGTATTACGCAAATTTATAAAATATACAAATTACAAAATCAAAGTATGTACATAAGTCAGAAATAAAAAGTTGAAAGAATACCAATATACATACACATGGATTTAAAATCAGCATCGAATTTTTCCTTAAACAAAAGGGTAATACTGCTGAATAAATATCAAACAATTTCGAAATCAAATTCTTACAGACTAACAAAACTACATTTACGGCGCATTTATCACAACTACAAAAATGCAATTTTTTTTAAATTCTCTTTATATTTCAAAATTTTATAAATTTTTCAAAACTTAGTAATTTTTTCAAAATTTTTTGCGCTGTTAATTTTGATATCAAATACTAACTTTTAAGAGGGTGAGACCTAAGTAATTTTTTTCAATCAAGCAAATAATTTTTGTTTTCAGGGATGGACATTATTAGAAAATTTGAGTGACGGTAAAATAAAACATACATTTTTATTCATTATTCCAAAAAAAAAAAAAAATGAGAGATCGGCTATTGGTTATTCAAAAAAATCAAAGTACCTACCATTTTGGGAATCATTTCTAAATTGTTTCGGGATCATATCGACACTGTTTCCGAATAATTTCGATACTTTTTTTCGATCACTTCTGGACCATTTTCAAGTTAATTTCGGGGCTGTTTTAGGGATCACTTTGGTAACATTGCTACTTATGAATGATGGATAATTTTTTATTTTAAATAATTTGTTATTCAAATGGCCCAACCCTAATTGGGTTTTTGAATATCTCGACTCAAGCTAAACACGTATTCACTTTATAGAGCCGGCCGCTGTTCTGTGTGTATGTATGACCACCGACATTGGTGTTTTTGTAGGAGAGCCTGAGTGTGAGCACAAGGGTTGCTTTGTTGGTTAAGGGAGCAAAAACAAACACAAGCAAGTACATAAACTTGTGCGTGTGAGTATTGAATTATGTTCAAACAGAGAAGAATAGTGACAAGGTGAAGTATTTTTGTAAAAAAAAACAGCAACATTTTTCTTAAAAAATCGATTGTGAAATCTTGAAAGTAAATTTATACAAAACAAAAAATTCAACATCCAACATCCTGACTTATCAAACCTTTTCCAACATGTATCTTTTACACAAAATTAACACCAACACGATTATGGTCTATCTATTTCGGAAGCACTAACAACCCATAACCATAAAAAGTTTAAACTCAAAATAAAAAAAACTTAATTACAAGTTTTTCGACACCATAACCAAAGTGGCCTGTAAAATGTATGTATGCATGGTTGTATATGAAATATAGCCACAACGCATTATGACATTTAAGTTGATATTAGGTGACTCTTCATCCTCATACAAAAGCCAAGTAATCGGATGTGGCAATCACGGGCGTCAAGTCAGCGGCCGTCGGTACGTCATTTGTGTGCGCCACGTGGCGCTATCAATGTCGGGGTGTTGGCTCGTTTTGTACAAGTATTAGCCCGACGATCATTCATCAAGATAAATGTCAATGCGACATTGTAACTGATGCTGATACCGATGTTTCCAATTTTTGGTTGCATTTCTAAATGAAGGTGTGTGCGCACAAATTTTAGTTTCCTCTTTTATTGCCAAACGTATCAATGTCACTTCGCATAAAAGAAATCTTAAATTGAATGCAAAGAATTAAATACTGATTACCAAAATTGAATGGAAAGGATATTTACTCACTTGACATTGAGTTGCTGATATTTGAAAGAGAACAAAAAAAAAAATGGAATAAGGAAAAGATGCTAAATGATATTTGATTGATATTCATTTGAAGGGGTTTGTTGTAGTTATTGTTGCTAGAAATTTTTTTTTTTTGGATTTGTCGACGTCCTGGCATCTCTGATTGACTTAAGTTAATAAGAAGATGTTAATCAAAGTTTACTTATATAGTTTTTTGCCAGGTCCAAAGTTTGTGCTGGCCCTGGAAACATAATTGTGGATTTTGCTTGACCCGATTTGGTGGGAACGAATCTAGAGGATAACTTCCAGGTGTTTCGCCGATCGAGATCTGACAATATCTCCGACTAAATCTACGGTGACAACCTTTACGACATGGATGCATCAAATGAGAGACGAGTTAGACATTTACTTTGATGGCATTGAAATACCAACTATTAGCAACACAAAGTTATTGCGGGTGAGGTTGGATTACACTCTCTCATTTGCGAGTCATGTGTATGCAATCTTCTTAAAGGTACGAGGTCGCAAGCCGGCAGTACTGTTTGTTTCCTTGATCTTCCGTTAGAAAAGCTTGACCAATACCTTCGGAATGATCATGCTCTCCGAAGGGCGAATAACTGTTAACAACAACAACAAAAACTGCTTCCTATATTTACTATGCAGAGGTAAGAGGATGACATTTATAATACTCAGGAAGTTAGACTATTACAATCCATATAAAAAAATGCATCAAGAACCATGCAAGCACAGGTCAACGATGGAACGACGAGCTGTATAACTTGAGTCTTTTCTGGTAAGATTTCGATTCGTTGACTGACCTCTTCACTTCTAAAATTGGCTATTAAGTAAAAAAAACTTAAATTTAGTTTTATGCACCGACAAAGGTCTTCATCTCACTAAACATCAATAATAAAGTAAACTAATCCAAACGTGATTTGCCTCCTCTGCGATACCTCAACACATCCTGCCAGCGACACTCGCATATCCAAATTTTGTATTTGTTTACACGCTTAGTTGATTCAGTGTCGGCGGTAGCGAGCGGAAACATAAAAAAAAGATGATTTTGTTTACCAACTCTGCGCATTTAGTAAGGTATTTAACTAATTAAGCGAACACCTACACAAATATTGACGAGTTGCCGAAATAATAACGATGATTGATTTTTACCGATTTGAATACAAATCTGGACGCCGTCGTCAGCAGCAGCAGCTGTTAATTTGCTATTAATTTTCTTAAAGTGCTGGCAATGCAAACATAAAAATAAAATTTTTAAGTGCAAAAGTAAATATTTGTGAAATTTTGTATTTATTTATATTTGTTTATAGGCATTTATTTTCACTTTGAATTAATGGCATCTCGAATTACAGACCAATTTTAGTGGTACGACGTGCGAGTATGTAGTGCGTTTGCCAGTGATGTTCGACGATGATGATTTTTATTATCATCATCAGTGCTGCTTAAAAATTTCATATGCAATGCTTTGCTCTTTCATATGAAACTCAGACACTTAAAAATTAATTGTTTTTGTATTCAAAAAGAAAATTTGTTTTTGAGCCTATATATTTTAGGAAAAAACAAAAACCAAAGTGCTTCAAGTGTATAGGGCCTGGGCAGCACTGCTCTTGATATACCTATTTGAATTTTTTTCTTATAAAAAGTCGAAGTATGATCAAAAATCACTCAAGAATTACCTTGGAAGGATCAGCGGTAATAAGTTATACCATTCATCAAGGCCTATCCAATCTTTCTTGGTTATAAACTGACTTTCTCAGATCATAGCTCTAAATTTTCTAGTAACTAGCAGTAACTTTGTCTGCGAAACTTACAAAATAGAACCACTAACACGGGTTTTCTCAATATCTCGACTCCAGCGCCACCTAGCAGGATCATTTTTTGCATATCAAACATACGTGCCAAATATGAATAATATCGGACAATAAATACGAATTTTGTAAATATAGCGACTCCAGCTCCATCTGGCGAGAAGAAACATATTCTATGTTGAGAGGACATTAAAAACCCATCAAGTAACTTTTCTACAAAAAAACCAACAATTTTATGGACTTTCCGCCCCATTGAAACAACTATCTTAAATCCAAGGCTATTAGCGGCAATGTGTGACCCGCTAAGTCTAATGATAATATATCTAGTAGATATGTATACTATTCAGGATTGAGTTCCAAGTTTTCAGAGGAATATGTATGATAATTCGAAAATCAAATAAAAAGTGAAAGGTATAAACTTTTCTACACAACTAACTACATAGAATAACAATTTAATTTTGTCACGTAAAACAGAAATAAAAATTTCTAAGCAATTTCAAAAATTATCTACCATCTTTTGGTTTGAAACTCATTCAAAGTCACTAAACACTCGTAGCTCATGAAAAACACACCAAATTACCATACGTAAGAAAATCGTTTTCAAATCGTCCCAAAGGACACATTGAAAGCAACGACAATTTTTTTTTTTTTTTAAATTATCGCACAAAAAGTGGCAAAAGTAATTATCGTGAGAGGGATTGGCGTAATAAAAAAATCTCCCCCGCCCTTCAAATTTCTTTTGTATTTTTAATACTAAACTTTAGCACTGCAATTTGAATGGAAATGAAATAAAAGAAAGTATTCAAATGGAACATTGTTGAGTTCATTGCGAAAAAGTCGTTTTGATTGCTTTTCATTTCATTTGCATGTGAATGAAAAGGATGTGATTGTATACTTTGTATACGCAACCCAGGTAGCATTTTGAAGAGCGGACGATTGTTTGCTCACCATTATCGATAGTGCACTCGCGATAGAGTGATGCAGTGAAATTCCACTTGTACTTCACGGCAAAGTATGCATATTGCCGGCGAAATTCCACGGCATTGAAGTTAGTACCTGGCTTAAACTATAGCAAACCTCGTAATTTCGCCAGACAAATATATGTATAGGTAAATTATAAACATTATCGCTGAATTTTTTTTCCTCAGAAAAATTTCTTAAATTCTTTTTTCTAGGGAGAAGAATAATTGGCGAAGACGAATTTCAAATATTAGAAGTCATGTTCCGCAATTGGCATGATATTGCGTATTTCGCATTTTGTTTACGTTATTATATCAGTGTATATTTTTTGTATCTTGTATCCATGATAGGAGGAATGGGAGAGAATCCGTGTGAAATTTCATTTAGGATTGACCTGATAATGCATCTGGTTAAAGATTTTTTTAAATGTTTGACTTCCGGCTTTTATTAAGATACTTATTTATCGAAGTACACTCTAATTTCTGAAATTTTAGTCACATCTCTACATGAAAATTTAATTTTCTTTCGAATAATTAACAGTAACCATTTTTTTATGTTCAAGTCTACTTTTTTTTACCCGGTGAACAATGGTGTTGTAATTGGGTTCAGTCAGTTTGAATACCTTTGCCACCCCTGTATTAAATTATGCTTTGCTTTTCAATACTGCCTTTCGAAGTCATCTACACTGCTCCATTCAACTACCAAACGTCTCGACTAATTCTAAAACTTTCGAAACAATATTGAAAGTGCTGACTGGGTAGTTAAGTTATGTGTAGGTGTGATTCTATTGAGAACGTTGATAAGTATTTTAGCAAAATTGATTCACTTGATTGGTATTCTATTATGGCGTTTATTTACTTGATGTGCTTCTAGTTGACTTATTTAAGATTGGTAATGCGAATCTCGAGAAAAAAAAATGTTTAATAACATTATCCATAGCATATTCATCCAAAACTTACACCAACAAATCAAACAGTGAGTTTAAGACCACACTAGATTAAAATATTAATGTACATTTAAAAATCATTTTAAACAAGTAAGGAAGTCTAGGTTCGAGTAAATCGAACATTAAATACCCAACGATTTCTACCAGCTTCATCAGGAATATTTCCTATACCACCATGAAACCTGCCAAATTTCATCATTCTACTATAATCAGTTTTAAAATTGTGAGCAGTCGAATTTTCAAAAACGCCTCCCTAAAAATGCACGGTACCACGCCCGCTATAAAGTGTAACAGAAAAGCAAAATAGACTGACCAGGGGGATTTATCTGCCAAATGATACTATTTTAGCTATTACCTTACCGAATTATGTAAATTTTTGTGATTTCCGAAGCGATTTCGTACAATTTCATCAGGTATACTCCTTATAATGCTAGTATACACACGGTGTGACACATTTCATGATTCTACCGTAATCAGTTTAAAAGTTATGACCAGCCGAATTTTCAAAACTGCCTCCTATAAAAGTGGGCGGTGCCATGCCCACTTAACAAAATTGATCAAAAAAAAAAACCGAAATTAACAAGGGCAATACGAATGGGACATAGAGGAAGAGTGGCGTGGTAGAAGGAAAGAGAGGAATGAAGAGAAAAAGGGAGGGAGACATAGAGGAAGAGTGGCGTGGTAGAAGGAAAGAGAGGAATGAAGAGAAAAAGGGAGGGAGATAGTGTGAAGGCGAAAAAAGATAGGAAGGAGAGTTGTAAATTGCGGTTAGGTGGCCACCCTGAGTGGAATGGTCATATTTGGAATACGGCCGAAAATACCTTACATTTGATACCCATATTGGTATATATAGCTCTATATATATAAAAAATGGGGATAGGTGGCAACCCTGTAAATCATCCTAACTGGCAAAACCCATGTATATAATCTTAGAAAGAAATTGTCTATATGCCAAATTTTATCCGAATCGGTCAAGCAGTTCCCGAAATATTCGAAAAAATAAATAAATTGCGGTTAGGTGGCAACCCTAAGTAGCAACCCTGCTTGAGATTTACATATTTGGAATACGGTCGAAAATACCGCCCCAACTGGCAACACTCATGTATATTATCTTAGAATGAATCAAATTGTCTATATGCTAAATTTTATCAGAATCGGTCAAGCAGTTCCCGAAATATTCGAAAAAATAAATAAATTGCGGTTAGGTGGCAACCTTAAGTAGCAACCCTGCTTTAAATTATCTTATTTGGAATACGGTCGAAAATACCTTTCAGTTGATACCCATATTAGCATATCTAGCTCTATATTTAAAAAAAATGAGATAGGTGGCAACCCCATAAACTGCCATAAGTGGCAACACCCATGAATTCTCCTCGGCCTAACTATTACAATTTCTAGAATTTCACCTCCTATTTGATTTGCACAGCTAAACATCGTGGTGAAAATCGCCTACGCCTACAATTTCTATTTCCGTTGCATCAGCATCCATTTTCTCAAATTTTACTCTATTAGTTATTAGCATTCCTCAGCACCGTTAATAGATTTTAAATGAAGCAATATGTTATATACATATTTTAACTAACATATTCGACATTTGCATCGCCTGATTGAGTAGCGAATTAATCATTTCACTTCGTCAACTCATTTGCGTTCAATCGAAAACGAACACATTACCAACCAAGCCACGCTAACCCCCTCTCCAACAACCCACCTGGATCGTGGGCAGGTTGTTTGCATATGAATTCTATGAATGAATTTTAATTGTATCTATGTATGAATGTTTGAATGTGCAACTGCGACAAGTATGTGCATATGTATGTAAATTACCAATCATTTGGTTACCTAAAAATGTTGTTGCACGCACATAAAGTGGCATGAAAACCAAACACAACACAGCACAACGCAACGCAATGCAACGAAACGTAGCTCGTCGTGTCATCAACAAACGGCACTGTGATGACAGCGAATTTGCATTCAAATCTGGTTGGAGCTTGTACGCGTCAGCATCCAATACCCACCTCGTTAGCCTCACTCTCCCGTTCATATTGGCCATTTTGCATTTCCCAAAACGCAAATGTCACACATGACTGGGGGAAGCGTTGAACAGTTCAAAAACCGTGCACCAATTGGCTTCCACATTGGATTGGTCTTTGGAGCTGCAGCATAGTTGAATGGCATTTGCAGGGGGTGGGGGAGTAGAGTCATGGTGGTGTTGCGTTGTGAGCTGAAGAACGTGATGTCTTTATAAAGAGACGATAGTTATGCTGATTGCATGGCTCGTTGGATGGCGCTTTTGCAGCGCGCTGGTGCAATTGATGAGGCTCGTTGCTTGTTGTTGTTGGTTGCTGCTACTACGCCCGTTTCAACACCAAATACGGACATGACGCAGCGCCCAATTCGATTACGTTTCGTTAAATGTTTAAATTTATACGCCTCACGTCATTTGTGACAGTTCGCACAATTGTCGCTCGTCCATGTTCGTCTATATAGGCAACTGTTAGTTTGGGATGCTATGTTGTTGTTGCTGTTGTAGTTTGGGCATTGTATTGTTGTTAAGCGTTGCATGTCTACTTTTTGAACGCAGGAAATTGAATTTAAATTCGCAATTCAAAAATATAAAATGACAACGCTAACTTCATCCAAAGCTCTGCCTGCTGGAGTTAAGCGTTGAATAAGGTACTCGTTAGCGATTGGTTCCTGAGGATTCGTGGAAAACGTTTGCCGGGCCCGTAGATGAGCTGAGACGAATACCCTTTTCGATAGCGAGCTTTTTATGAAGAAGCTCTCCAAACAACGAGAAACAAGAAAATTCAAGTGGTTGTTGTTGTTGTTGTTAACAATTCATTGCCCTGCCTAGAGTGTATGATCATTCCGAAGATCTTCATCAAGCTCTTCTAACGGGAGTCCAAGGAAACGCGCAGTTTCAAACGGGTTGGACCAGAGGGACAGAGGGGTTAAAAGAGTAGGTTCAATTGGACAACTGAAGACTTACTACATGCAGGGCATATTTTTGTTTATCTCCCTTGATAAGGTGCGTTCTTCTTCGGCAATATCGGGTGGAAGACTGTTTAGAACAGGGTTCACAGGTCGAGATCCGACAAAAGTATTAACCGACTCGGTGTGGATATCGGTTAGAGCCCGCTTATGATTCAGCAGATCAAACGGCAAGGTAATATCATCTCGTCATAATGCTTACGGAGATGTCTCCTTATGTCTCTCGGGGGCGGATCTGTGCCAAAAGATGTCGGTTTGGATGTCCCGGCTTGTGGCAGTTCAGAAGGAATTGCCTGCTAAGCATTTCTGCTCGTAGTCTTGTCTGTCCTTACCATAATCTCGAAGGGTATTTGCATTTAATCTCATTTCCCTTGAATAATTTCGAATTTCAAGCTGGCTGTCATCAGCTAGGCAATAAAGCCTAAAAAAGAGGTTCATCATTCACATCAGAGATCAACATCAGAATGAACATCAAAATCAACATCATCAGTCGTCTTCATATCGACAACTAGAACTGAATATATACTGTAATGGCAAGAGTACAACTATAACAAGGGAAATAGTAGATGTGACACCAAAAACATCACCACCATCACCATGAAAATCGACATCAAGCCCTTGGCATTAACAACATTGACAACACCAGTAAATTGTGGTTTGCGTCACATGCACAATTTTCCTTGTGTGATACATTCATTGCTGTTGTTGTTGTAAAATCTTGGTTTTTGTTTTTATTGGTGTGTAAAATTTTAAAATTTTCAACATAACTTCTTGCCATTCCATCTAACGAACGTGCAAATATCGAATTACACTTCCGGTGATTGCCCACCGCCAACGTTTGCCAAAGTCAAGAACGATTATTATGGTATTTATGATGTTTGTTGGTTGATGCTGGGCTGAGTTTATGATTTGGGCGACAACGTCAAGCAAGCAAGCGACATACCGTAAAAGGGTACGGAAGTTAGTTAGCTGTTGCAGAGGGTTGGGGAAGGACTTTGACTCGTATCAAATTCTTGTCCCTTATCGGCACACGTTCGCTCATTATGTAGTCACAAATAAATGGGGGTATAAATATTTTAGGTATTCTGAATTTCATATGCTTATTAGAATTCTATCGAAAGGGTGACCCTAAGGCTAATGATGGCTGGAAGCGTATCTGTGGCTTAGCGAAGTGTGATCAACACTTTGAATTTTTTCGGGCTTCCTGTTGAGCATTGGGCTTTCTTTGTTACAGCAAGCTGAAAAAGTATGTTCTAAATTCATCATCATTCATAAAATAAGTATGTATAAAATATAAAATAGATTGAAAAAAAAATCAAAAAAAAAAAAATAAAAAAAAAATAAAAAATATATACATATGTATATAACAAGTAAGGAAGTCTATGTTTGCGGAAACCGAACATACAAATACCCAGCGGTAGTTTTCAGAACGGGATAATAATAATAAAGGCCCTAGGAGGATTTACCTACCAATATATACGATTATAGCTATTTACCTTACTGTTACCCTTAAAAGTAGGCAGTGCCACGCCCACTTCTAAAAATTTATCAAAAACTCATAATAGAAGGACTAGGGGGCTCATCCTACCAAATTATATAATTTTAGCCTTTTCCGTTACCGAATCATGTCAATTGGGGTGATTTTCGAAGTTTTCGATATCGAAAGTGGGCGTTGTTAGAGGGGGATTTTATCCAATTTAATCAGGTATACTCCAAACGATACTGGTATGCTTTGTGCCAAATTTCATCGTTCTACCGTAATCAGTTTAAAAGTTACCACCTGTCGAATTTTAAAAAATTCCTCCCTAAGCACTACCCATTTTAAAAATTCTATAAAAAAATCATGAAATCGCACACCTAGATCTAAAGGGAGCTAATTCAAAAATCTTAAATTTTAAGCTATTCATACTACCCCGTTTTCCCGTTTAATACCCACCTATATGAATACTCGATTAGCTAATAGCTGTACTACTCTCCGAGAAAAAGGTTGTAAAAAATTTAAAATGCCATTGGCATATACATATGGGAGAGGCAGCCAGATTTTCAAGTTTTTAGAACATTTTGATTGAGTTTATCGCTGTTTAGATCTAGGTGAGCAAAAGAATGACAAGGGGGATTTCCCTATAAAATTATATCATATTAGTCATTTCTACTACCGAGATATGTCAATTTATGTGATTTTCGAAATTTTCGATATCGAAAAAGGGGACCGATTTCGCCCTACCTACCTCGGCCAGAAAGTAACCTTTATACCAAATTTCATGCAAATATCTCAATTTTTACTCAATATCGTGTACAGGAAAGACGGACGGACTCTTCGCAACTCTTCTTTTCAACCTAAGAACATTCATATCTGGAACTCTATATCTATCCCGATTATTTCGTGCCGTTACGTAGTGGGCAAAATTGTAATACCCTTTCTACTAGTACTAGAACGCTGGGTATAAAAATATAGAAAAGAAGTAAAAAAAAATAAAAAAAAATTAATAAAATAAAAAAACAAAAAAATAAAAAATAAGAAAAGAACACACATTGAAAAAAAATGAAAATGAAAATAAAATTAAACTAAAAAACAAAAATAAAATATGATAAAATAAAATAAAATAAAAAAATGTGAGTAACCAAAACAAATATATAAGAAAATAAGAGGAAATAAAATTGAAGAAAAGAAAAAAAAAATAAAAGACAAAAAATATTGAAATAAAATAAAATAAAATAAAACAAAATAAAATAAAATAAAATAAAATAAAATAAAATAAAATAAAATAAAATAAAATAAAATAAAATAAAATAAAATAAAATAAAATAAAATAAAATAAAATAAAATAAAATAAAATAAAATAAAATAAAATAAAATAAAATAAAATAAAATAAAATAAAATAAAATAAAATAAAATAAAATAAAATAAAATAAAATAATATAAAATAAACTAAAATAAAATAAAATAAAATAAAATAAAATAAAATAAAATAAAATAAAATAAAATAAAACAAAATAAAATAAAATAAAATAAAATAAAATAAAATAAAATAAAATAAAGTAAAATAAAATAAAATAAAATAAAATAAAATAAAATAAAATAAAATAAAATAAAATAAAATAAAATCAAATAAAATAAAATAAAATAAAATAAAATAAAATAAAATAAAATAAAATAAAATAAAATAAAATAAAATAAAATAAAATAAAATAAAATTAAATAAAATAAAATAAATTAAAAAAAAAATTAAATAAAATAAACGAAAAAAGTAAAAAAATAAAATAATATAAAAAAAATAAACTTAAAAAAATAATAAAAAAATAGAAAAAATGAAAAGAAACAAAATTAAATTAAATTATTAATTAAATTAAAGAAAAAAAATTTAAATAAAAAATAAAATATGAAATAAAAAAATAATAACACAAATGAAAGGAAAAAATAAAAATAAAATTAAATTAAGTAAAAAAAAAAACAAAAATGAAATACAGTTGTTTAAATTGAGAAAAATTAAATACAATAAAGTGTCATAAAATAAAAAATATAAAGAAAATAAACTAAACAAAATAAAATAAATGAATAAATCGAACAAAAATAATTATGTATATAACATTTTATCCTATATGCGAATGCCAGAATATTTTAGTTTTTTTACCTGCTTCTACCGTCAACTAGTCAGTCTCACCAATCCTTTTGCAGGTTGAGTTTTTTCTTACAAATCAGAAACTCAAGCTTTCCATATCTTCGGTGTTTATGCAAAACAGTGTAACGGGCAAATGCAAGACCACGTAAGGGTCAGTTTGGTCAAAAATTAAATTTGCTTACCAGGGTCTTTGGGTACCCGTATCCATTCATCAGTAACAAAAAAGAATAGGGGTTTGTGCAATAGAATGTCTAAAAATGACATTAGAATTGAACCTACCACATAGTGACTTTTACTAAAGTTAAACATTTTTTTGCCTCTCCTGTAAAATTTGGATGAAAGATTGTACGTGGTTTTGCATTTGTCCGTTACGTTGTTTTGCATAAACGCCGACGATATGTGCCTAATGTAATAAATATTTTTATTTTCTGTCATCTGTGTGCTAATAAACCCTTCAAAAGATCGTGCGAATAAGTCCCAAAGAGAGTGAATCGAGATTGAACGCTTTCGCCTATAATGGGATATAATTTTAATTTGTGTAGCATACTTAAAAGGGTAGAAAGGGAACTTTCCAAACAGTGCCCGCTCTAGCATAAAACACACTTCAACAAAAGGGAACAGTCTGACACCTATAAAGTGACATTATTCACATGATCCTCCGCGACCCATTCCGGATCCGTCCTAGACTTAACAAATTTTGAAGGGCATACCTCAATATGTATACAAAAATTAATAAATACCTAATACTCCTTCCTACACACATGAGTATATTTTTTCGTATGATTCTTCATATTTGGCTGAGATTACAGTCTCTTCAACCCACACTCACACCCAGTCCCCAATGTATTTGTCGCCATTTATTGCTTAACAAAAGGGGATAAATAAATAAAAAAGAAGATTTGAAACATATTGCGGGCGTATTTATTTGATAACGATGATACATTACAAAAACAACAAATACAAATAATAATAAAAAATACATAATAATAGCACAACAACAACAATAATATAACACACTTGGCATTTATACACCACTGTCCAACTACAAACGAGCTAGAGCTATCATTTTTTTATACAACATACTCACCCACATACAGAGAACAGCAATAAAGCAGCCAACCACTAAATGACAATAAAGCAGCAACTTCCGTCGCTGTTGCGCAAAATCATTCAATTTCCGGTGACTGAACGACGACGGCAACGTCGACGCGGCGATACGAGTAGCGCCTTTACAATTTTGCTTCGTCATTGCTTGGAAAGAACAAAGTATGTACTAGGGTGTAAGAGCTTTTTATGTTTGATAGTAAATATGTTTATGATTATTTTCCTCTGGTGAAGGGAGTTGGGCGTCAAGCTAAGTGGGGAGTGTTGTGATTTGTTCAGTTTTTTCCGCTTTTATACTTTGCACCCTCATTCTCCTCATCATCTTCTGTTGCCTACTCAAATATTAAGCGACATCACCGCAAAAGCATTCACATCCTGCAGCTCAACATTCGTACAAACACACGCACACAAGCAAATATATAGGGTAAGTACGGCCGTTGCGGGAGCGTGGGTAAAGTGCAAAGGGGTGTCTGAAATTAGACTTGTTGCAGCTTTCCATCTTTTGATTTAAAACAAAAGAAAAGAAAAAAGGAAATGACAAAACGGAAAGAAAAAAAAAACTAAATAAATTGAAACAAAAGAAAAAAAAGAAAAAAAATGAAGTAAAATGAAATGAAATAGAATAAAACAAAATGGAATAAAAAATAAAGTAAAATAAAAATAAAATAAAGTAAAATAAAATTAAAGTAAATAAAATTAAAAAAAATAAAAGAAAGTAAAATTAAATAAAAAAAAAGAAGGTAAAATAAAAAAAAAAAAATAAAATGAAATAAACTAAAATAAAAAGTAAAATAAAATAAGATAAAATAAAACAAATCAAAATAAAATAAAGTAAAATAAAATAAAATTAAATTAAATTAAATTAAATAAAATAAAAAAAATAAAAAAAAGTAAATAAAATAAAAATAAAAAAGAAGATAAAATAAAAAAAAATATAAATAAAATGAAATAAATTAAAATAAAAAAATAAAATAAAATAAGATAAAATAAAACAAATCAAAATAAAATAAAGTAAAATAAAATAAAATAAAATAAAATAAAATAAAATAAAATAAAATAAAATAAAATAAAATAAAATAAAATAAAATAAAATAAAATAAAATAAAATAAAATAAAATAAAATAAAATAAAATAAAATAAAATAAAATAAAATAAAATAAAATAAAATAAAATAAAATAAAATAAAATAAAATAAAATAAAATAAAATAAAATAAAATAAAATAAAATAAAATAAAATAAAATAAAATAAAATAAAATAAAATAAAATAAAATAAAATAAAATAAAATAAAATAAAATAAAATAAAATAAAATAAAATAAAATAAAATAAAATAAAATAAAATAAAATAAAATAAAATAAAATAAAATAAAATAAAATAAAATAAAATAAAATAAAATAAAATAAAATAAAATAAAATAAAATAAAATAAAATAAAATAAAATAAAATAAAATAAAATAAAATAAAATAAAATAAAATAAAATAAAATAAAATAAAATAAAATAAAATAAAATAAAATAAAATAAAATAAAATAAAATAAAATAAAATAAAATAAAATAAAATAAAATAAAATAAAATAAAATAAAATAAAATAAAATAAAATAAAATTAAATAAAATTAAATAAAAAAGGAAGTAAAAGAAAATAAAATAAAATAAAGAAAAAAAGAAAAGGAAGTAAAAGAAAATAAAATAAAATAAAGAAAAAAAGAAAAATAAAAAATAAGTTCGAATAAAATAAAATGAAATAAAATAAAAAATAAATGAAATTAAAAAAATTGAAATTAAAATAAATGAATTAAAATAAAATAAAAATAAAAGTAAAAAATTAAATTAAATACATATAATAATATAAAATAAAATAAAAAAAAAATAAAATAAATTAAATCAAATGAAATAAAATGAGGAGCTTCAAACCAAAACGCGATAAATGTATAATAATTCAGTATATATTTATTACGTTTTGGTTTGAAGCTCCTCAAATAAAGTAAAATAAAATAAAATAGAACGAAATTAAATGAAATAAAATAAATAAAAAGTAATCTAATAAATACAAATCATATCCGACTATTAGCGCACTTACTCTATAAACATAAATACATTCATACATTCCAGTTAATATTCTCTCACAGATATAAATTATGTATGAATGTCTGTATGTTTACGAGCGATATATAAGTGAGGTCCTTTACGCTTTTTAAATTTGAATAATTTTTATTATGAGGCACGTTATGAATTTTTGATGAGTCCCTGTGGTGTGTTCGACATTGCAGCCGCTTGAGGCTTAGGGTGAATTTTCATTTAAATGTTTTTGTTTAACTTGTATGTCTGCCTGTGCTATCGGTTGTTATCCTCATCTAAGCCAAGTGACAGTGGCAAAATTTATTTACTCGCCACACTTTCACAAATTCCTACCGTTGATAGATCGACCAATAGACCAAACGACCGCACAGACAGCGCAACCCATTAGACTGGCATACAACCCATTTTGCTGTTGAGGTGGTGTAGGTGGCAGGCGGCAGAAGTCCGACATCCCTTCGCATCAATGGATGGGATGCTTTCGTTGGTTTTATAGTTTATTATTATTTGCACAATGACGACGACGAGCTTTGAATGATATAAAGGCAATCGACTGTTGACAATGTGTGTGCAAGTGTGCTGCATGCATAATGGTACTCACTTGTTGTTGTTGTTGCTTTTATGATATTTAATTTGCATATATATTGCGTCCAAGTATGTAATCCCATCATTTTTATTTTTTTAATTAAATCAAATTGTCTGCCCCGCCAATGTTTGGTCGGAACCATCCTCATCATCATCAACGCCGTCGTTCGCATCATCGCCACTGCATTCACCAACGTTCTCAGTTTGTGGTCGCGCATTTGTATGTGAATTGTTTTATGTTAATAGTAAATTGTGCACTCGCCTTGTTGACGATTCACTAATGAGCTTTTAGTTGTGAGCTAGAAATATTAATTGTCACTAAATCTATGGCAATTAACCTGTTTGGGTGGTTTTTGGCTATCGTAGAAAATGAGCTAATCACAAGGAATTAATAACCGTCAAAATGGGTAGTATGTGGGCCTGTGAACTGATTTGTGATGTGGAGTGGGACAATTTCATAAGAATTGAGCTTAACCTACCAAATATTTCTCCCTCACTTAAAGATACATACACCTTTGGGAGGATTTTCGTCAGGTTTCTCACAGGTCCCTCTTTTGATGTTGGCAGGATAAATTTTTTTCAGAGGCTTTGATGTTTGTGAGCACAGAAATCTGGTAGTTTTTGCACTCTATTCTCCGTCTGTCAATGTAACCGACCATTGTCAGCGTATTTTTCTCTCACAACGAACCACCTCTGATAACCCCTTACGGGACCAGCGAATCCTGAGCGCAATGTGGTTCCGTTTCGAAAAAGGATACTGTCGGCAGGTCCAGATTATGTACGTTGGTATATGCGGTGTTAGTTACCGATATCGTGAGATGAAGGATGAGGAAGTACGCCTCTTTAGACAAAATTAGAGAGAAGCCTGGCGGAGCTTGAGACAGGAATAAAACCTCTCAAACTCTAACAAAAGATCCTGCGGTAGACGGACGTGTCCAGAACATGGCAGGGACAATCGACCACTTCGCCTAGTGAGATGACGAGCCCAATATCCTAACCCCTTACTAGTGGAAAACGTCCCACCACCTGAATGTGATGAAGTCAGGAGGGCCCCTTTTTATATTAAAAATATTAATGCTCCAGGAAAGGACGGAACAAAAGCCGACCTGTTCAACTACGAAGTCAAAAAAGCATCCACCTGCTCTTATGCAGAATATGGGCGGAGGAACCCATGTTTCCAGACTGACACTTGAGAGTGCTCTGCTCAGTCCATAAAAATTCGAATAACTTAAGCCTATCGTCGGCAAGCTTATAAGACACTATCAGTTCTACTTTGGTATTGGTAAGTCTTTCATCAATGGAATCTTTGCGATACGACCAAATTGCGTGGAAGGACAATGATCTGTATTTGGCAATAATGACCAAATGATCATTAGCAATCCTCCACCTATTTTTTCAGTCTAAGTGGAAGCATCCCTATACTTTTACTCCCGAGCTCATAAGTCTATCAGAAAACCTTCCTAGGCGGACCTTCTTTGATTATTAATCCGCTTAACTTTGCTCTCTTTGTTCGCGTGACTGTTTTCAAATACCAATTCTACACATTGAACGACTTCGGTTATTTGGGAGCCTGCAACCTAACAGACCGACAAGTGCTACTTTCGACTAAGTGGCCATTTAAGAAAACAATCCCTCTCTCTCGATCAACAAAGATTACGTTTTGTTAGTCTTTCATCATGTCGAGCATGTTTTGTGTTCCTATCCTGTCCGCTCTCTAGATGAAGGCTCATACTACTAACTATTTGATTTCGAAGCAGCAAGTAGGCTGGGTACTTCTGGTAACCCTATCGTCTATGGGAGGTCTTCACAGACTGACCAGCTCAACCTAGGTAAGTCTCTCACCATGGCAATATTTCGAAATTCTTGCTTAAGAATAAACCAAGTAGTCCTTTGCGAGCCGCTTAAAGTATAATAATTCTCAATAATAGCTCTGATCCCGTACTCCAATTTGACAGTCAGAAACAGTCAGAAATAGCCAGAAACAGTCACGAACTACAGGAAAGTGATCCCGTACGCCACTTTTCTGATTGGTGAGAGCAGAAAAATGAGGTCTCTTTAGTCAGAGAGTTGCAGGATTTAGTGATTAGCAGATTTTTTGCTGGTAAATTCTGACTACTTGTTGTAGAACTGTCAAGCGACCAAGTTTGACAGTTCTACCATTTTTGCGATCCCGTACTCCTTGGTATTGCTCTCGCACTGAGAGCGGATTTTCTAAATTTGACAGTTCTACTAGTTTTTGTCAGAAAAGTAAAGGATCAGACCTAATATGTTATCAAAACGGAATACAGCCGACTCACGCCGGCAATAGTAGTTTTGCCTGAGGATATTTATCATATCAGACGCATGCTTTATTTAGTGAAATTGCGTAAGTAAAGCCGCGTGCCGAGAGCAAAGAATATTCCCATAATTACTGAAATCACTACCTTGCTACTGCTGTATGGGCATTATTCATATATGAAACAACTTCCCAGAAGGATCAAAGACAAGCAATTACAAAAAGTCCTTTTTTCCAAACAAGCTGTAATCCGATTGCGACTCGTTGCCATCCACTTACACATCAATTCTGGCTGTTGACGCTGTCGGTTGCCTTTTACTAAAAAGAAATTCAAACATAAATATTTTCTAATCGGATTAGCTTTGTTCGACTATTGACTTTTGCTTGTGAGCCGATTGCTGGGCTTACAACTTGACGCACACTTCTTCAGTACGCAGGGATGTGTGTTTGCATGCGATCTGCGTACGTTAAGGGTTGATAATGCGCAAACTCGTCCTTTTTACTATAAAGGGTCTGTGTGTTGCATGGGTCTGTGTGTGTGTGTGTGATAGGGTTTTTTTTATCGGTGCCATCCTGAACTTAGTGATGATAATTTATTTTGATTTTGAACTTTTTACAGACTACCCATCCAAGGTGCTCGACATTTTAAAAAACCCCATTAAACTGGCTCTCTCTGCCAGATGCGTTTAAGGGAAATTATAGTTTTTAACATACTTTTTTTGGTAAGTACTTGAGGCCCTATGCTCCAATAGAAGTTGAGGAAGTTGATGATGATGACTTGAGTTATTATTGAATCAAGTATACACCTTAGCATGCCTAACTTCAAAACTCTATATTTTTAATTTATCGCCTTTCTCACCTTTGTGTGTAATATCTTTCTATACACATTTGTAGGGATGCATATTTATTTGTTTTGTTTATTTTTCTCTCATTGTTTTGTTTGTTTAGATGATTTGACGTAGAAATTATGTTATTAGCGCATTATGCAGAAATTAGGTGGGCCTGTTTATATTGCTACAGCAAAAAATTCTGTGTGTTTGAATCTAAAAAAAAAAGACAGAAAAACATTGCATGAGAAATGTAAACAAAACTATTACACACACGCCCTCCTCGCATGCGCATTTTTTGTGTACTAGGAATCACTGTGAGAACCGCTTAAGGATATATGCAACCATTTACAAGAGGCTAAAGAGGCTAATAAGTAATACCTAACACAATAACTGTAATCAGTGGGTGAATATGATGATTAGTTTGCTCTCCTTTTTTTTTTTTGAAATAAACATCAGGTCCTTTGTGTTTTGTTTGACTGGTGCATTGGCGTGTGTCTGCTGTATTATTAATTGTTGGTATGAATTTTTGTAATCTAATTAAAAACGAATGGCATGTAGGTTTAGTAAAGTGTGGAAGGTGTGGAAAATAGAAGGAGATGAGCTAGAAAAAGTGGTGGTTTTTCAAATGATCTTTATGTTTTTGTTGATGTGTTTAGAAAAAAATAATGAAATCAGTGGTCGAACTTTGCGAGAAACTGGGCAACATTTGACCTGCGGTGGATGTTCGAATGGGATTATTTATATTAAAAAACAACTTATATCCCAGAACAGCTTTTTTACTCTCATCACCTGGTGCATATAGGGAGAAAACCTCCTCACTAAAGTCAAGATATTCAATAAACACAGACCTCACAAATTCACCGAGAAGTCTTTCTCGAGAAACTAAGATTACGCTCTATAGGAAAATCTCGGAAACATGAACTGTGGCGAAAGAAGATTTCACAAGAGTGTCGTATTGTTGTTGTTGTAGCGAGGTGTATCCCTGCCTAAATGTCAGACAGGGTCACCCCGAGGGTATTGCTCTTGGCCGGGTCGATATAAGAAAACGGGCCGGGTTGTTTCGGCACGATGGGTACAGCACAAGTACTGGTATCGTTCTCGTAGAACCGGCAATACAAGAAACTAGCCGTGTAGGCCATGTAGGTCATTTAGCGTTACCCAGGGTGCACCAACGGGGAGGCGACCTACTCTTACTCGTATTCGTTTATCGCTGTATGTTTCCAAGGTTTCCAATGTAAATTTTTTGAAAAAATAAACAAATAGCACAAAATAGCAAACGTTGTGAATTGCGTAAACATTTCAAAAAAATTAACAATTTCAGTAGTGCAGACCACCGCACTACAATACCCGCCCGTCATTACTGCCCAGAAATAGAAGAAATCAAGTTTTTTCATGATAAAATCAGTCCTCGTTGAGGCACGTGGTTTTCTTAAACAGAGAAGAGCATTAACATGAAATAGACCAAATATTACCTTATCTTTTTAATAGATGACAATATACAGTCCGCCTTTCCGTCTCATACGGCGGATAAAGAAAAATCGGCCCAGCCTACAGTGGGTCCTTTAAAAATTGCGAGTACGCGACACTGATCGCACACGGTTAAACATTTTGGCCCAGTGCTTGATGTTGTGGTAAATCGGCGACTGGAATTAAAATGGAACTTTTTCTAATCATCGAGCGTCTTTAATCCCAAACCAAGTATCTTTGGTCTAGCCAGTGTAAGGAATATGTATTATAGTTTGAGACTTGCTGGACCATTCGTATGAAATGGTGCTCAGCCCGATACTCTTCGGTCGTCAGTACTATTGAACTTATAAAAATAGTTAAGCGGATGATGTTTTGTGGTAATAACAATAATAAATATGTATTAGATGCGATATCTATAAGTACAATCGTGTATTTATTTCTCACCACATTTAATTCTGCGAAAAACTCAATCAATATTTATTCCTCTTCTAACTAAATTGAAACAAACCAAATTAAACAGACATGTGAATATTTTCATGTTAAACAGGCCCTTGCAGGTGTATGCCAGCTGTCAAACCCTAAAAATACCAATCAATTAAAATTTAATAATGTCATTAAAGATATACAAATGTATATATCTGTGCATTTCATATACTTATGTATGCATATTAAAATATATTTTTACGAGAATCACCAGAATGGTGGATGATTTCATGACTTTAACAGAATAACTTGTCGCTTGGCTGTTGGTTTGGTCGATTATTTGGCTGGAATGCATGAAATTAATGTCAAATATGCTGGTGACAATATAACAATGATGAATTATCGCTTGAAATAATAGAAAACAATTATCAAACAATGCCCAAGATGAGGGACGAAATGACAAACAAAAACAAGAACAAAACGCAAGCAATGTGAGCGTACACTAAAAATTGGGGGAGTTGACGGCCGAAGATGGATGGGGAAATAAAGAGACAGTTGGAATACTGGAGACATAATTAGCAACGAAACAGAGATTTGATAGAACGATTAAATGTGTATCGATGGAGATATGTTGGGATGAGTTTGAGAACTCATAAGCTGGCACAGATATTTATTTCTCAGTGACATGGATCTTCGCTATAGGTTCAAAACTAACATACATTCAAAAACACATTTATAACAGTCGTTTGATAAGTTTTTGTACTTATAACGAGGTTTGTATCGGCCTAAAGGAATTGAAAAATTGAAAAATGGCGGTGGATCCACCTTACTCACAACAGGGGCCGATATAGAGCAAACGAATTTGGGCACGATGTGATAGCGATATTTTTGTCACGCGATATATGTATTTTACTCTGAATTTGCTACACTGAAAAAAAAAATCTACAAGAAACGGCCGTCAAATTAACAGTAAACCCTGTCATTTTTCGTCCAACAGTGGGTAATATCAATTTTGAAAGTGACCCCCTATCATTCTTCGAATATACTATCATATTGACATGAATTACTGTAAATTTGAAAGTGGACACTATCACACTGAAATGAATTACTGTAAATTTGAAAGTGGACTCATATCATTACTTGATATTTTTCAAAAATCACATGTTTTTACTGCCAATTTTACAGTAAATACTTTAAAATTTACAGTATTACCATAATAGCTTTGAAAGTGGTTTTGATATGTTACTTTCAATGTGCACTGTCAACCTTTTTATTTCAGTGTATGCTTTATTTTGGTCTTTTTATTTACCTAGTCGAAATTTGGGGGAAAAAATGATCTAATGAGTCAATTCGTGTTTTATGAATTCTAAAAACATGCAATTCTTTCACTTTATCACTTCATTGGACGAGAACTTCTCTGCCCCCGACTTGATCAATCCAGAATTGGCATTTGTGGCATTAAAAACGAATTCATTAGGGGATGTAGATGCTGGGTCTAACATATCTCGAAAGACGGATGAGCTACGCTAAACTCACTGAAGGTTCGAGTGGAAATTCGTCATATTTTAAAACATTTAAAACCGCTCTATTTTAGCATTTTTTAATAAGGTTTTTTTTTTTTTTCAAAAACTCCTTTTATCAGCTGAAAATTTAGATAGGGCGCTTTTAAAATTCATTCTTTGGGGTAGGCCTTTTTTGAAACAAGTTCTGAAATAGAGCTTTTTTGATAAATATTTTCAAATAAGGTGATCTTCTACTCAGCCGTCGATTTGACCCCAGCCAGTTCTACGGAATTAGTCAGTCAAGAAATTTCTACATATAAAAAAATTTTACATATCGAAAAAAATGTAAAGGATCAAACATTATAAAGGCAATAGAGTCCAAATTAACCGTTTTTAGAAACTTTGTCTGTGTGAATGTGTGTGGTCGTATCACTCAAAAATGAAACTTTTACCATTGTATAACTGGACCTTCAACTTAAATTTAAGACATCGCTTAATTTGATAACTCGACCGGTTTCAGAGTTATCGCCAAATATGTGGACCAAGGGTGGCCAAAAATGTGTTAGTACAATATGGGTATCAAACGAAAGTTTTAACAAGGGCTGTCATAAGCATTGTGATTAATTGAAAAATCTCAGTTGGTTTCGGAGATATCTCCTAAAATGCGAGACGGAAAAACATAAGGGTGGGCGGTTCGCAAAGGTCTTCCTTTGGCCGGAATAACATGTGCCGGGTCTGCTAGTGATTAATAAAACGCGAAGGTAGAACTGTGTAGCATACAATAGAATGACGGCCTAAGCTTGTCGGTATGGTGATTTCGGCAGGGGACCAAATCTATATACCATTCTCTGTTCAGAAAGCTTTTTATAAAAAGAATTTTCAATAGCTAGTTAGTATACAGAAAGTTCTGAAAATATCTTCATAAATTTGAAGCCGAATACCCTCGTTAAATCCGCTCGGAAATCCACCAATCATTATAATATATAAATTGTTTTTTTTTTTTTTTTTTTTCGAATGATGCAAGCATGTATACATAGGGATGTTACGGAGCTTCGATTCAAGTTCAGAAAGATCGAAGTTACCTTTATTATTTTTCAAGGAGAGTTCATATGTACCTACTAATAAATTTCGGGACAATAGTTTTAAATCGGACTTATAAGGAAAATGTGAGCAAAATCTTAAACATGAGGGCAGGTTATCGTGACCGGGGTATACTTCTCCAACTTACGCTCCCGGATCGTAATGAGCCCATGCTTACAATTAAAGTGTTTCGAAAAATCCAATCCCGTTTCGGTAAGTTAATTTCTGTAACATCTCTATCTTTAACAAAGCACATTAGTATTGTTTAGAATTTACGAAGGGCGAGCCCAGTAAAACCATGATCAAATTAAGAATAACCAACTCACTCAAATATATTGTAGCAGCATACCCTCACTCCACGCGGGCTACAACTGACCAAAAACCAACCCAAGCAAAACGATCAATTGACTGACTGACTGACTGATCGAACATTTTGAATGACAACTTTGACATGACTATGGTGACACTGAGAAGGCGAGCCAGGCAATTTATTCTGAGTGAAGGGAATTGGAAGGCATTAAAATACTTGTGGGAACATAATGGGCCATTTTCGCAGTACTTTTGTTGTTATTGTGTGTGTGTTAACATTAGACAAAATAAAGAATGAATATGAAAGAAATAAAACAGAAAAAAAGTTGTGCATAATCTTTGTCAATTTGTTGGATTTTCATTGAAATTTAAAGTAATCCGTTTATGTTTTTGTTGACTCTAACAAGAAATGTGTAAATCACTTTGATTGAGCGCTAAAATAAATTCTTTCCGCTTTTTCCTCCAATTATCCTCTTAGCTTAACACGCTTGTTAGTTTGTTAGCTAGTTATTTGGTTAGTTGGCATAGTTGAACCAATTTAATGTTGTCATTTAAGGTGTAAAAAATTAACTGAACGCCCTAATAAGTCCTAACGCTTGCCAATAGCAACAACTATAGTCAATACAGTTAGCGCTTAGTTTATGGTAATTGATCTGATTGTGGAAAAATGTTTCGAGATCCTGCAGCAGTTGAACTTATGAGCATGCCACAAAATGAGCTACGAACGCTGTTCGACACACACACAGTGAAACGGCACCGACAATCTCGACGGTACTACTTGTAAATGAGGGATGTTAGTTTTGGTCTCCTCCCAGCCGTTGCTACATTACGATCTGTGTCAGCAGTCGTTTGGCTTCATTGACTTGGACTTGCGCCGCTTGAGCCATGTTGAGAGAGCGTGAAAGATTCATTGCCTTTTGTTTGAAGGAAGCTTCAGAAACAATCGAAAGCCATGTGTGCTCCTTTTAGCCATCCGCTTAGCTGCTTTCTTGGCAGGCAACAACAAGAAGAATCGATTTAGACGCGGCGTAATCTGTACTTATGCGCGCGGATCATTTGTTTAAATATGCGACGCCGCTGCAGACACACAAAACAGACAAACAAATCTAAGAAAGAACAGGTAGGGAAGTCTGAGGTCGGAAGGAAATGGATATTATATAGCCAATAGCGACTCTGTAATTGCAACTGTTGTTTTAAAGAAATTCCACCATTTGTTTAACAATTTAACCTCTTCCACCGATTTGTTTAACAATTTATCTTCTTCTTGTCGTCTACCATGTCCGCCCATTGAACTTCCAGGTTTCCGTTGAGTGGGTCTATATGTTGCTTTAGGTGGGCATTGAATCACGGTTGTCTCAGTAGTCGATGCTTCTGTTTTTGCTAGGTGAAGAGCCTGAACTTTAAACCTCCATTAGCGCTAGGTTATGTTAGGTTACGGCTACCCCAGCAGGAGAGCAGCCCATTGAACACTTATACGATCTATTTTTTATATCGAAAAGTGCTTCGACATCTGGCACCTCGACTTGCCGAATGAATGTCCGGCATGTGACTCGTCCCCTCACGATACCAATCATTTATTAACATTCTCCTCGGAGCCTACTCTTTTAACACCCATTTCACTCTGGACCAACCCTAAAGAGACTGCTGGTTTCCTCGGACTTCCGTTAGAAGCATTGATGACAATTTGGGTATAGGAAAAGTAGACGTTTAGACAGAGGTACTCATTGTTAATACAACAACAACAATAACGGCTTGAGTGTCCGAGTAGATGTAAAACTCCCTGACAGTTAAAGCGCTGGATATCACCCCACCCAGCAGCAACCTCTTCTTGGAGGACACTATAGTGTCAGACAGCCAAAAATTCCGGGCTCTTGATAGGATATCCAGGTTCATCCCTTCCATATAGCTTGGACCCTCTTACAGATGGATTTCATCAGGCTAATACACCCGACGATATCCCTATTCCACTTATTTATAGAGTATTTAATTGTGAATAAGCGGTCTTGCTTGACACGAAGCTAAATTACTCCCGAGTATCTAAATAACCCATCGACCAGATTTTCACGATACGCCAAATCCTGGAGAAGACCCATGATAAAAGAATCGACACACACCATCTCTTTGTCGATTTCAAAGCCGCTTTTGACAGCGCAAAAAGGAGTTGCCTGTATGCCGCCATGTCTGAATTTGACTTCCCTGCAAAGCTTATACGGCTTTGCCAAATGACGTTGAGCAATACTAACAGCTCCGTCAGAGTCGGGAAGGACCTCTCTGAGCCATTTGAAACCAAACGAGGCTTCAGACAGGGCGACTCCCTTTCGTGCGATTTCTTCAACCTGATGCTGGAGAAGATAATTCGAGCAGCAGAGCTAAACCGCAATGGTACAATCTTTTACAAGAGCGTGCAATTGCTGGCGTATGCCGATGATATTGATATCATTGGCCTTAACAACCGCGCCGTAAGCGCTGCCTTCTCTGGACTGGATAAAGAAGCGAAAAAAGTGGGTCTTGCGGTCAACGAGGACAAGACGAAGTATTTGCTGTCATCAAAGAAAGAATCGGCGCACCTGCGCCTTGGCAGCCACGTCACTGTTGATAGTTACAAATTTGAAACTGTGAGGGACTTCGTCTATTTGGGAACCAGCATTAACACCGAAAATAATATCAGTCTAGAAATCCAACGGAGAATCACTCTTGCGAACAAGTGCTACTTTGGACTGAGTAGGCAATTGAGAAGTAAAGTCCTCTCTCGAAGAACAAAGATCGCGCTCTATAAGACTCTCATCATACCTGTCCTGATGTATGGCTCAGATTCATGGACAATGTCAAGAGAAGATGAGATGGCCCTTGGAGTATTTGAGAGAAAAGTTCTCCGGAAGATTTATGGTCCTTCCCGTGATGCCGACGGCGAGTATCGAAGGAGATTTAACGATGAGCTGTACGAGCTTTACGCAGATCTGACCATAGTCCAGCGAATTAAAGCCCAAAGGCTCCGCTGGCTGGGTCACGTCATGCGAATGGACAAAGAAGCTCCAGCCCAGAAGGTTTTCCAATCGTCACCCGAATTCGGCAGCAGAGGAAGGGGGAGGCCTCGACTGAGATGGAGATGACTTGAACTCCCTTGGGGTTTCCAATTGGCGTCAGTTATCGCTAAAAAGGAATGACTGGCGTGCTTTGATAGGCGACGGCCAAAATCGCTTAGGCGGTTAAGCGCCAATAAATGATGATGATCTAAATAACCCGCGTCGTTGAGTCTAAAAATAGCCAAGCCATTCGTTGTGGAAGTTTCATTCAGGCTATTTTAAGTAAGTAAGTAGGGTCGGTTGGTTGTAGCCGGTGAACCAGAGATTGCTCGCGGATATAGAGTTCGTGAATGTCGATGGATCTGTGACCGGTTAAGTGATGTTGGTGAATCATTGCCAAGTTACCGACTGATTGTTGTTGGATGCTGCTCGATCAGTTGCCGGCTGGTTGATGTCGGAGGATCGGTGCCAAGCATGGGTAACCAGTTGGTTGATGGTGGACCTTCAGAATGAAGGATACCCGACTTGCAGATATGCGGACTTCGGAATATTTATGACTATCCTCAAGCTAAAGGTATGCGATAGTGGCCCTTATGGTGTCTGGGATTCGTTTACGGTCCTGAATGACAGATTCCTATTTCAAGGCATTGCGCGCTCTGCTGAGTTTTTCTCTGTTTAAAGGGTTATACAAAGTGGTGACCTTTTACTTAAGCTCACTGCCAATGAAGTATTCGGCAACTATCAAGAGATATGTTCATTCTTAAGTAAGTAAAGGTTTCACTCTCTCTGGGAGCCTCCAACTATTTACGATTCATCTTGCACTTCTCCCGTGACATCACAGAACCAAGTAAGTGTCAGTTACTTGGTTTCGTCGTTCTACGAATTTTCGGAATCCCGTTAAAAAAATCTATCAGGGACATCGATCCTTTTCTTCCTATCTTGTTTCTAAGTACCTTAAACTAAAAAAGTTATAAAACCAAGTAACTTAAAATGCACTGAATCAAGAATTTATTTCACAACAAAACCAAGTAACTCGTGTTCTTTTTTTAATAACTGAAAATTTTACAACAAATACTAGGCTTTTTTACAAAAAAATGATTAGAAATCAATTTCTTATCGTCACTCTAAGTTTCTGAGTTAGTTTCGATCTCCTATTAATTCAAAAACCATTAAAACTCAGTTGTTAATCAAGAATTATTTGAATTTCCTCAAAAAATGTATGTGATTATTTCACAAAACCAAGTAACTTTTAAAGATGCTTGATTTATCTTATTGCTATAAGATAAGTATTTGAGATAATTTTAAAATCATTGCAGGGATAAACCTAGGGAATATTATGTGATTTCAGCCCAGCATCAGATGGCGAACCAGAACACATTTTGCCAGAGAAGTAATGGCTTTTTTATACTATATCTGAAAGTAATGGTAGTGCAAGAGAACTTTTTAGTCTTGAGTCAGACGCAGGCCAAGAGCTTCTGTTTCCTCAAGGGCAGCCCACTATCCGGGAGGTGTAATCTTAGTTTGCCTGATGGTGAGAATCTAGAATATATATATCAACCAGGTTTCATCATTATTTATTTGCGCTTAACAGCCAAGGCAATTTTGGTCGCTTCGTATCAAACCACGCCAATCTTTCCTTTTTCCATTTCAGTCGAGGTCGCCCCTTTCTTCTGCTGCCCAATTCGGGTGTCGATAGGAAAACCTTCTGGGCTGGAGCTTGCTTGTCCATTCCCATAACATGACCCAGCCAGCGGAGCCTTTGGGCTTTAATTCGCTACAATATGGTCAGTTCTGCGTTAAATTTCCTTCGATACTCGCCGTTGGCATCACAGGAAGGACCACAAATCTTCCGGAGAACTTTTCTCTCAAATCCTCCAAGGGCCATCTCATCTTCTCTTGACACTGCCCATGATTCCGAGCCGTACATTAGGACTCATATGATAAGAGACTTATGTACATATATAGCGTGATCTTCGTCTGCCGAGAGAGGACTTTACTTCCCAATTGCCTACTTACTTCGTAGTAACACTTGTTGGCAAGAGTGTTTCTCCTTTGGATTTCCACTATCGATGAGATAAACAAGGAAAATTTAGTGTGAGACCCAAAAAATAAAAAGGATTTGCTACCGGCATGCAATCTCGTTTTTATATGAAAGTGCACAACAAACCCAAGTAACTATCAACTTGCTTGGTTTTGTCGTTGCACAAAAATTTTTTTTGTATGAAAGCCAAAAATCGTATTAAACTAAAATCAAAGTTACTTGGATGTTGCTTGGTTTTGTTCTTACACAACATTTTTTCTTGTATGAAAGGAAAAAATCGTGTTTTTTAAAAACTCTGTAACTGTTTATCGTGGTCAAAAAAATTTCCTGCACATGTGCATAAAAAAACTTTGGGGTCTTATCTTTTCATAATTAAAAAAGTTGTATACAAAAATTGATATTTGACGAAGATATGGGCTGCTACGCAAATCCTTAATTTCCCAACATTTTGAAAAACTAGTTACTTGGTTTTGTTGTGTCACGGGAGACTTCCTCTACTACTGGGTATAAGAAGCAGATTATGCCAAGTCAATAAGATCTCGAAGCTCAGTAATAGCGTTCTGCATGGACATACTCATACCCAGCTACATACATACATACATATCAACTATTCAGTTGCACGTTTAACAATTCAATTTATATGCAACATCAAAATTTAACGAACATGAAATTGCGCGAATTTTGAAAATTTCCAGAGAAACAAACAAGCGACACGATCGCCAATCGCCCAACTGGCCTAAAGTTGCTCATATGGTTCATAGAGTTAGTTGGTTAGCATTTTATTGTGGTTGTTATTGTTAGTGTGTATTTGCTTTGTTGCCGCGTGCTGCAACTTCGCCCATTGTTGTTGTTGCTGCTGGCAACATTTTTGTTGTTTTTCTTGTTTTGGTTTGTTCTGTATGACAACAATAAGCGCGTCAGTGGCAATGGCCTGTTATATTCATCGTTCGATGTGTTGACAACAATCGTTTGTGGATATGGCAATAATAGTAATAACATTCATGCAACATACAAATGTGTCTCCAGCAGCAGAAACAACAACAACAAACAATTTGGCATTAAGTGAAGAATCTTAAATTAAAATTTCTGAAATTTTAACAAACCCAAAAGGCCTTTTGAAACCCCATCGTTTTCATATGCGGCTGATCCACCTATAGCGACGGTGAATGATATTCGGGGTAATAAAACAATGGAATTGAGTGATTTGAGTATAAATACCAACTCAGTGGATATAACTACACTCAGAAAAAAATTAGCTTATTTTGGCTCCAAAGACATGGCTTCCTTAACATAAGTAAAATATTCCTTATTTAAACACTTTTTTCCTCAATTTAAACACTGTTTTCCTTAAATTGAGGAAGCCATATCTTTTTGGAGCCAAATAAGGGAAATTTTTCCTTGAAATAAGGAAACTATTTTCTGAGTGTATGAATATATACATATGTACGTTTACATAATTACAGGGTGTATAAATTGCATCACTTATTAGAACGAAGATAACACTGGATCACAAATTCCAACTTTTTTTCTGCACCAGAGACGCCATAGTGAAATTCCTATGTAAAATCACCTCCTAATTCCGAAAATCAAAGTTATTTTTACTTGAATGGTACCGTTTTTGAGATATTTACGATTTACCGTTATTTCAAAAAACAAAAAAGATGGCTCCACTTAATCGTGTATATCTCAAGAACAAATTGAGCTATTCGAAAACGGTTTGAAAAATTACTATATATTTACTATAATCAGTACATACAACACTTTTTGCTAGGTCCTGCAGATTCAAACATAGTGAACAATCATTACGGATTTTTAAAATTTTTTTTTGTAAAAATATAAAAAAATTTGTACTTTGCGAGGAAGCATCTCGAAAACTTTTTGTTTTTTAGCAGATATGTTAAAACCTCGGATATAAAACTTTGCCAGTTGATCAAACATATTATTTCCGATATATTAGTGATGTTAACTAAAAATTTGGGTTTTTTGAGTTATGACGATGTTGCAGCAAATGAGCGATATATCCATTTAATACTTAAGTACCCTACAAATAATAGCATATGTGCATATGGTTCTGTCTTAACTCTATGATTTTATTTTATAATTGAAAAAGTTATGTGTCTTGTTTTGACGCTTATTTAGGTTAGGATCGGTTTCTCTTATGAGAAACCAACAGTAGTCGCCCATCATAGCGACATCCCAGAATCCTTGATACCGACTTTCAATCAGTTGATTTGATTTTGTGTTTTTCCGACAGGGTGGATACTAGATGTATATTGGAACGATTTTCCGTCATCCCTTGTCAATTTTGGTTTTGTAACAAACCGGTTTCGGCGATCTACCATCTTCAGTGTTTGGTTTCGTTTTCCGAGAGAACGAGAAGAGGGTTTGTTACAAAACCAAAATTGACAAGGGATGACGGAAAATCGTTCCAAAATACATCGACTTTCAATCACTTTCATTTGCTGGTGAAACCTTTCGCCATGCTCGTCACTTTCGTCGCCAAGATTTTGCGGGAAAAAATTTAAATTTAAAGACATATTTACTCCTGAAAGAAAATAAAAAAGTAAATTAGATAAATACATAAGTGACACATTAGTATATAATTTTCTTAGGCTGGATTTATCTTTCAATTCAGAACAAATTTTTTGTTTATATTTTTCCCGTTCTTGTTTGTTCGGAACTGGACGATGAATTCAGATTTATGGCTATATATTCTCATGTAAATTTATGTAATATATAATTTATTATAATATGTTTTTTTATTTACCCATTTCCGCATAGTTTTTGATTAAGTCGTTCACTATCATCTCGTAGTTAGGACTTTTGTGTTTGCCTAAAAAAGAAGTAACGACCTTTTCAAAAGAATCCCACGCTGCTGCCTCCACTGATGACAATAGTTCTTTGAAATGGTTATTGGTCATCATTTTCCTTATTTGCGGTCCCACAAAAATCCCTTCCTTTATTTTTGTTTCTGAAATCTCTGGGAAGATTGTCTTCAAATGATGAAAAGCTTCGCCTTCTTTGTCCAAAGCCTTGACAAAGTTTTTGATAAGGCCGAGCTTGATGTGGAGCGGAGGTAGAATTATGTTTTCCTTCTTTATAAGTGGAGAGTATTTTATGTTATCTACCCCAACTTGAAACTCGATTCGTTCTGGCCAATCCTTTATGATGTAGTGGTCTTGACGAGCTCGGCTATCCCATTTGCATAGAAAGCAACAGTATTTTGTGTATCCACTTTGTAGACCACATAGCATTCCAACGACTTTAAGATCGGCACATATTTTCCAATCATGTTCTTTACTGCATGCGCGATCGGGATAGATGGCTTTTGGTTGCCAATATGCAATAATACGGCCTTTAAACTTAATTTATTGCCGTCTATGAACAATCGCCACTCTTTTGAATCATATGGTTCGCCAAATTGTTTGAATAGACCAGCAATGTCTTTGCAGTAACAAACACTGTCCTCCTTCGTATAGTACTTGGAAAATTCTTCGTGACGAGTTCTATAATATGTTACCTTAACATCGGATGAAACAAATTTAAATTGTTTCATTCGAGAGGCGTGTAGTTCGGCCTTTTCCTTTGACAATTCCAAATCCCTTATCCAATCATTGAGTTGTGCTTGTGACAAAGAATTTCTTTCGTTTTCCGTTTGAAATTCAGTACAACATGATGCCGCGTAATCAGATACTACTGTTGACAATGAAACTGGAGCCGGAACTAAAGTTAAATTTGATTCTGGCAATGTCGCTTCTGTTGAAATTAGTTCTGGTAATGACACTGTAGATACGCTCGCATAGGTTACTTTTCTGGACTTTCCAACCCCAAGTACTTTTGTAATACAAATATAGCAGTCCGTTGAATGGCAAGTTGGTTCCCTCCACTTCATTGGTGTAATAAATTTCACACGTCGCCTAAATAGATAGTTTCAGAAATTAGTCAGCTATGCATTAAAAGGGAACAAATTCCTAATTTTTACAACGTACCTTTTTGTTCCGGTTTCCGAAGAAATCAATTCGACTCGGCATGTGGTGCACACAGTGTTCGGTGTCCATGGTTTTTAGGCTCAATTCCAAAACACTTATAGTATGTAACTTTCAAAGGATTTGAAAACACACGTCTCATACTTTTAACAATAAATTGACCGCAGATGAAACAGAACATATCTGGATCATTTGTACACTCAAACTCTCGCACCCTTTTATTCATTTTTTATTTTTAAGTAAATGACGGGTTATAAACTGCAATTATAAACTGAACAGTATCCGGCGAGCCTTGCAGATATTATGAAGGAACAAGGCGCATGTACTCTTATTTATACTTAGATCCAGTAAAAATTCAAGCCTACCTAAACAAAAAGGTTCCCTAGTTCTACAAAGAAAACACTACCTGCCTCAAAAATATGCTCTTGTTTAAAATGTACCTAGGTTTGAGAAAACGACACTAACAGCTTTTTGTATCTAATAACTTTTCGAAAATCTACCTGCTAACTAACTGATATACGAATACTAACACATATGTACCAGTAGGGTACTTAAGCATTAAATGGATACATTTACTTGAATGCTTATAACTTTTGTATTAGTTCATCGATTTTGTTCACTGATAGCTTGTTTTTTTTTTGTAATAAAACAGAGCTTAGAGGGGGGGGGGGGGGGGGGAATATCTGCTAAAAAACAAAAAGTTTTCGAGATGCTTCCTCGCAAAGTACAATTTTTTTTTATTTTTACAAAAAAAATTTAAAAAATCCGTAATGATTGTTCAATATGTTTGAATCTGCAGGACCTAGCAAAAAGTGTCGTATGTACTGATTATAGTAAATTTTATTAGCTTTCAAATTTTTCAAACCGTTTTGGAAGAACTCAGTTTGTTCTTGAGATATAGACGATTAAGTGGAGCCATCTTTTTTGTTTTTTGAAATAACGTAAATCGTAAATATCTCAAAAACGGTACCATTCAAGTAAAAATAACCTTGATTTTCGGAATTAGGAGGTGATTTTACATAGGAATTTCACTATGGCGTCTCTGGTGCATTTTGGCTGTAAACCAGTGTAATCCGTCCTTTCAAGCGAATCGAAAAAGTACGATCGTGGAAATTGGCGTAGCTGTAAAAGTCCCACGGACCAGTTGTGACTTAAACTGAGCACGGGCTCTCCTTAAATGATTTTAGCCACGAAATCAGAGTATAGTATATACGGTATATGACAAAAATAAAAAAATAAAAAATTGACGGAGATTTTTGTGAGAAAACCGCGAATTAAACTAGTTTTAACACGGTCTGACACGGTCTTATTGGAAAAAGCAAAACATTTCAAAAGAGGAGCTAAAACTCACTTATATATTTGTCGTTGAAAATATCATGTCACTTGCTCCTTTGAAATGCAATTAACCCCCGAATTCTGTAATTTTGTCTCATCTCAAGTCACAAAATTCAAAATTTGTCGTTTGAGATTTGTAATTAGACAACATGGAATCGGAACATGAATTGTCTCTATAGTCTATATACAGTCCAGTGGCTATTGTCTCTATTAGTGACTTGAGGATGCTTACAGAATTCAGGGATAAAAATGGTATTGGGCAGTATCGATTCAAAAAGTACTCAGTACTCGATTCTTAAAAGTATCGATACCAAAGTATTAGATACTCAAAAGTACTCGATACTGCACAACACTAGTAAAAACTCACTTTTTGTTACTCATACGCCCTGTGTCCTAAAAAAAAATAAAAATGGGGCAGATAAAATTAAACTTTTCGAGTACGCAGTTTTTTGAACAGCTAGTTCTTGTATAAAAAAGTACAAACTTTGAGTAATGTTAACCCGGTTGATTTTTGGTAATTTTGGTTTAAAGGTGACTTATTCTCAGAAAAAATTTATATAAGTTGAATAAAAACCAGTAAGCGATAGTTTTCAAAACGGGATAAAAATGTATGTGATTTTCGAAATTTGCGATATCGAATGTGGGCGTTGTTGGAAGGCGATTTTATTCAATTTCATCCTCGTTCTACCGTAATCAGTTTAAAAGTTACGACCAGTTGAATTTTCAAAAATGGCTCCCTTCAAAAGGGGCGGCCCACGCCCATTTTAAAAAATTTATCAAAAATCATAATAGCATGACCAGGAGGATTGACCTATAAAACAATATCATTTTAGCCATTTCAGCTACTGAGATATGTCAATTTATGATTTTTGAAATTGTCGCTTTCGATTTCGCCCATTTTCTATAGCAACCTACCTTGGACAGAAAGTAACCTGTATACCAAATTTCAGGCAAATATATCAATTTTTACTCAAGTTATCGTGTACACGGACGGACAGAGGAACGGACGGACAGACATGCCTTAATAAACTCCTCTATTCAACCTAAGAAATTTTATATGTGGAACTCTATATCTATCTCGATTATTTTGTGCCGTTACGTAGTACCGTTATGTGGATACAATTATAACACCCTTGTAATAGTACGCTGGGTATTTAAATAACCAAAAGAAGCCTGCTGTTCATAATTGCGTACACCCGACGGCATTCAATTTTGCTACATAATATATCATTAAAAGCCCAATACAGGCCCATGCGCAGGGGGTGGTTTTGGGGGTTCAAACCCCCCTATTGGCTCTCAACGACTGAATTTTTTCATAAAAACTGTCAAAAGTCACAACCTTCGGAACGTAAAAACATATTTTTATAAATTAGTACAAAAGTAAGACTAGAACCGTTCTACCACCTTAAAAACATCATCCTTCATACTTACACACATTATTATCCACAAAGTAAATGTATGTATGAAAGCGACTAAACGAAACGTTTGTAACAAAATGGCAGGGTCTATGATGGCGCAATGCGTCGCAGTCATAATATTGTCTTATTTCTTACGCTTAATTAAACAATTAAATTTAATTACGGTTAATATGGCTCTAATTGCAGTATTTCCTTCGTCCATTCAACAAACGAAAAGTCGGCAGCACAAATACCAGCACAGGAAAAGGAATACAAATACTAACACGAATGAAATCATACATCCATACAAACTTATGTAAAGTTTAATAACAAAAGCAACATCATGCATAGTAATTGCACAATCGCTTGTTATTTATATAGACGACCTCCATTATAACATAAAATGAAAGCACAAATTTTCCCCCAATTTAGTAAATAACAAGAGCGTTTAGCTCATTTAAGGGCAAATGAGTATGCTATGTAGCTACGGTAGAGTGGGTTAAATGTTCAGGTCATGAGTACATAATTGGCATGGACAGACAGATAATGATGTGTCGAATAGTGAAAAGTCAGCTTTTGTGCATGTAGTGGTTGTGTGGATACTCCCTGCGCGCTGCTGCTAGATTCATGTATTGCTTGACTGCGCAGTGAGAACCCTTAAATGATATGAAAGTTTAGATGGTTGGAGAGGACTTCGGTTTTCACCACGATAACTACATGAGGAGATATGAATAAGTACTTTAATACTTAGTATATCAAAATGTGTATCACATTGGGTCCAGGCATCCACTTTATTAGCAAAATTTAAGAATAATGCAATTTAAAAACAAAAAAAGAACACATTTACTCTCAAAGCCACTTCGAAGTTTTCTTTTTTCTTTTCTTCTGTATTTTATTTTTTCTTATTTTTTTGTTTCTTTTATTTTACTTTATTCGTTTTGTTTTATTTTATCTTATGTAATTTAACTTTATTATATTTTGTGTGATTTTATTTTACTGTATTTTATTATGTAATGTTTTATACTTTTATTTATTTTTATTTCATTGATTTAATATTATTTTAAGTTATTTTATTTTATTTCATTTATTTTGATTTATGTTTTTTATTTTGCTTTATTTGATTTAATTTAATTTAATTAAACTTTGTTTCACTTTTTTTATTTATTTATATTTTATTTTGTTTTATTTTATTTTTATTTTATTTTATTTTTATTTTTATTCCGTTTATTTTATTTTATTTTTATTTTCATTGCATTTATTTTATTTTTATTTATTTTATTTTATTTTATTTTATTTTATTTTATTTTATTTTATTTTATTTTATTTTATTTTATTTTATTTTATTTTATTTTATTTTATTTTATTTTATTTTATTTTATTTTATTTTATTTTATTTCATTTTATTTTATTTTATTTTATTTTATTTTATTTTATTTTATTTTATTTTATTTTATTTTATTTTATTTTATTTTATTTTATTTTATTTTATTTTATTTTATTTTATTTTATTTTATTTTATTTTATTTTATTTTATTTTATTTTATTTTATTTTATTTTATTTTATTTTATTTTATTTTATTTTATTTTATTTTATTTTATTTTATTTTATTTTATTTTATTTTATTTTATTTTATTTTATTTTATTTTATTTTATTTTATTTTATTTTATTTTATTTTATTTTATTTTATTTTATTTTATTTTATTTTATTTTATTTTATTTTATTTTGTTTTATTTTATTTTATTTTATTTTATTTTATTTTATTTTTTTTATTTTTTTTTGTTTTATTTTATTTTATTTTATTTTGTTTATTTTATTTTATTTTTTTAATATTATTTTATTTTATTTAATTTTGTTTTATTTTGTTTTATTTTTTTATTGTTATTTAATTTTATTTCATTTTATTTTGATGTTTTTATTTTATTTTATTTCATTTTGTTTTATTTTTTTAATTTTCGGAACTTTGAAATTTTTGTGGACTTCTGACCAGTCGAATAATTTTTATCAAATTATTTTTTTTTTTGAGTTTTTGGCGAAAATTTTTATTTTTTTTTAAAATTTTATTTCATTTTATTTTGCTTTATTTTGATGTCTTTTATTTCATTTTATTTTATTTTATTTTATTTTATTTTATTTTATTTTATTTTATTTCTATTTTCTTTTCTTTTTTTACTTTGTTTAGTTTTATTTAAATTTTTGGAATGATTGTACAATAGCGTATCCATAGCTTGAATTCGTTTTGGCATTTGTGACGGAGCCACTTTTGAACTGAGTTTTTCTTATTGTCCATAGAAAAACGCCTATCCCACAGTGCAGTGTAGGGAAAAGTATACGTAAGAATATATATAGTCTTACAGATATCGTGTATGTATTATTCCAGCAATTCCAGCCCAATTAAGGACAATCAATAAAACTACCCCTAAAGTGAGTAAGCTTCTGTTGGGACTAGGAGCGCCGGTACTGGGGAATGCTCAAGCAGGATACACATACTAATTGCTAACCGAAGAAATATGTATTTTCTTTGAATATCATATTTCTTGCCAATTTTTTTCCACGCATGCGCTCAACTTACAGCACACTAGAAGTGGTCTCTTGTGCTTTGGCGTAAAAGGGATAACAGTATGCACCACACCATTCTGCACACACCATCAAGAAAAAGCACAAAAAATAGGCAGCAAACAGAAAATAGTGCTCAAAAACACTCAACACTCTCGCGCGGTGAAAAAAATAAATATGACAAGTAACTAAATAAAAATGGCGTCGCCATCACCACCTTCACTTCCTGCGCCACCTCGCGCCCTATAAAGCTTTAGGACGCTGCCACCGCAAGTCGACGCCATTAATAATGATACTCTACGAATGCGTTATACCATGTTTGGTTGTTTGTGTGTGTGCATGTGTGGGTGTGCTTGTTAAGCGTCGTATAATAGCGTTGCAAACCATACCAATATGTCCAATTGTGGAAAATAATTATAATGTAGCAAATTTCCACTCACTTAAAATAGCAGTTAACGTCAGTAGCAACTTTGTCGAAGAGTTTTGGTGGTGTTGTTATTGTCGGTCGGTGCCTGGGGGGCTTGCAATTGGCATTGTAGTTAGTTGGGTCTTTTGATGCCATATTTAGTTGAAGTTGTTTTGGTTGTTGTAGTTGTGTGCTGTTACTTTTACTTTGCGTTTAATGCTTTTTATTGATGGTGTCTATTGTTCGTCGCTTTATTGGCGCTTGCATTACAAATCACCCATATCACACTTTACTTTGAGGGGAACGGTTAAGTCTGTAGGTGGTACCAGAGTTAACGTTGGTAAATTTATTAAAAATTAATTAATATACCCTCACGGTAGTTGAAACAATTTATGCCTAGTTGAACAACGGCGATAACATCGTTTCTTCACATGGTATGGGTGCGTTTCTAGTCCGTAATTGTGCAGAATCATTCTGTGGGCTCGCCTTGGGGGTTGAGATCACTTTATTTGACAATAGTTTAGACCCTCTTCAAAAAGGGTCTTAGACAAACTCACTATAAAATCGGTTTGTTGTTGTTAGTAGTGTATCATCGGGTATGTATTCAATATACCTAGTAATGTTGAGTCTGGATAAGTTTAACCTATTACAATATCCAGACCGAAATTGAGCCAGAGTGACCCGAGTCTCCCTTGGTAAGGCCCTTTCTTCTTCGGTCACTTTATGCTGGTGAGTGTAGAGCAAGCTGTATTTCTTTGAGACTAAAAATGTGAGACAGCTTCCTAGAAACCAAATCTATATTATTGTTCTAAAACACGGCGCTTATCTAGACTAAACTACAATACGTATATAAACGAAATGTATATCAGATGAAAGCTTATCATGAGCATGTTTGCAAAAAATTATAACAATTCCAATAGGTTAATTTGTTCATGAGAAATTAGCGTTTAAAGTTTGCTTATTTAGCCCTGCATTGCTTTTGTAGTCAAAGTAGCGCAAAATCATATGTACTAACATACATACATATTTACATTTTTTTCAATGATTGTCTATTTCTAAATCATCAACAGCTTTTATCGATCAAGGTGTGAGATTTAATTTTTTTCTAAAAAAACACACCCGATTATCGGGGGTTACATACTAGTCGTCTAAAATTTGAAAAAGCTAGATAACGAGATGTCTCTTCTAGTGACTAGATACAGCTTCCGGAATTCAGTTCAGTTTGTTCAGTACACTGAACCAAAAACGTATATGTTTTTACGAACAAAGTTTCATAGAAGTTCATGCTGATATTTCTTAGAATAAAAGAAAATATTCATAGATTCTAAGAAAATTTTCTTACAATTTATGAATGAATTCATGCTTTCTGTGGATTTGTTTACATATTTTAAGAAAAAGTTCTTATATTCTAAGAAATAATCGTAAATTTCTATTAAAAAGTTATTTGGATAGGTTTTTACGAACAATTCTTAGAATCTATGCACTTTTCCATTGCATACTCGAACTTTTTTGGTTCAGTGTATAATTCTTGTTATTAGTAACAATCTTTTAATCATGAAAATTACTTGTTAAGTTAAGAAACACCCCTGGCAGAACTCATACTAGTCAGGAATATCCATTTCATACCAGTATACAACCATAATTTTCTGGCAGAACTCATACTAGTCAGGAAATATCCATTCCATACTAGTATACAACTAGGTTTTTTTGGAGGAAATTATACCAGTTAAAAAATACAAAATTCATTCGTTTCGGTTTCTCTTTTAATTCATAGATGCTTTTTCGCGATAGGGTTAATACAAATAGCCGCTGTTTTCTTAAGAATAGACATGGAAATAAAGTCAAATTATAAAATAAGGGTAAGCCAGGAAAATTCTGTTTGAAATCATACTAGTCCAGGTTTAATACTTTTTGGAATAGTATGGGACTAGTATATTTCATTTTTGGACTAGTATGTGGACTAGTTTATTTTATGGAAATTATACTAGTCCATTTTGAACTAGTATGCAACTGGTATTTTACAACTAGTATGAAACTGGTATTTCCTGACTAGTAGATAACTGGTATATTCTGGTCGAACCCTGACAATTGACATCTCGTAGGACATCAACACGTAAAAAATACCAGTTGCTTATATGGAAAAAAGACAGAACACTGACTAGTTGGGCCTGGTGCACCAAATAGTTGTAAAGTAGTTTTCAACTAGTTGCTTTCGCTGCAGGGACTCCACACACCTTCTTTTACATACGGTGGCATCCGCGTTCTTCAAAAGTTCTCTTTGTAAAGGATCCTATTTCTACACGCAGAAAATTTTTCATGTAAAATCAACACTTTCTTAACATTTTTTCAGGTTATTACTTTAACATGAAGTTTATGTTGAAGAACTTGACTTCGTGGTAAATTAACATGACTTCCTGTCAAATTAACATGAAGATCATGTTGAAAAACTCGACTTCGTGTTAAATTAACATGACTCTCTGTTAAATTAACATGACTTCCTGTTAAATTTATTTGAGTTTCTTTTAAAACATAGTGTCTTCCTGTTAAAACGACACAATCTGCCTCATTATCTCATGCAAATTTATCACGATCTTTTCTGTTAGTTTAACATAGTTTACCTGAAGGAAATATTGGTCCAATCACCCCAAAATACCATCCTAGGTATATATGCAAGTATGGTCCAAAAAATATATGCAACGTTAATTAAAGTAGGTGAATTGTACGAAAAGTAGTCCGATTATAATGCAACGCAGGTGAATTGTACTAAACGTAGCCCGAATGTAATGCACAAAATGTGAGTTTGCCGTTTGGCCTAAAATTATTGTGCAGAGAAGATCGGCAAAAATCTCGTTAGAGGTTATGATAACCTGTTGGTTGGTACACTATGTTTATAATTTCTTTCGTTGAGAAATGGGCCATATGGTTTTATTGCACCCGGACCATCCTCTCCGATATCCAAAGTACTTCTATGTGGAATAATAAAAATTTCCGCCTGGGTTTTTTACTTCTGCCAACGGGCTTTATTTAATTTTCAAAAGGAAGGAACGTCCACGAGCCTTATTTTCTTATGTCAGTGGGCGTTATTTCCCCAGGCGCTATTTCACTGAACCGCAAAGAAAAGGGTATCGTATATAATACTTGGCAATTTCGGCCATTTTAACTTTGATTTATATGCGGTGCAACTGATTAAGGTTTGTGACGCATACAATTATAAGAACCACCCTAATGTATATATGTAGCTACACAAATGTGAGGCATTTTTGCTAGAGTGTGTTATAAAAGTTCAAAATGGCAGCCATTATTTCCAGGCTGCGGACAGGTAGTTCAATTAAAAAGTACTTGAACCATTTAAAAATACCTTCGAGGCAAGAGGAAAGCTCGGCACCAAATTGCTGGTAGTTGAAACCACTTAACGATATGGTCTTGTTTGCAGAATGAAGGTAATGCCATATACATACATACAATCTACGATACACCTACGCTTGTGTGTTTTCTATATCCTATTCATATGTATATACACTAGGGTGGTTAGGGAATCTCTTTTTTTTAATTATTTAACGGAAAGAAATGTCCGATAGGCCTTTGATGACCACTGTTTAAATATTGTAGTTAAGCATAAAGAAACGAAAATGCCTTAAATTCAAGGGAAGACATTATACATATTTTCAGTGGAAATTTTTTACCCAGTTATTTGACCCAACAAAAATTCTAGGTCGAGTCTTGTTTGTAGGAAAAAAATTAAAAATAAGGACTATCCTAATACACGTGCTTTCTCTACCTTGGTGTCTGGAGCTGAGGCTGCGCTAGTGATTTCCACCTACATAAATAACAATGTAAAGATGGTGTGAATGGAAAAATGGTGAAATGTATAAAAAGCAAAGGAGAGTGCCATTTATTGATTTTTCAGCTTGCACACAAAGAAATTATTTTCCCCTTACATTGTGCATGCATAGTATAAAGGTTACCTTAAAGAGGCGACATTCAAAGGAAGAATGGAAATTGGTTACAAAGTGCATACGTAATTAATGTATTCAAGTAAATATAAATTTATGTAAAAATTAATTTCTGAAATGACCCTTTTGGAAAAATTTATTTCGAAAAGGAGAGGGTAGTGTTATTTGCTTGGCTTAATTGAGTCTTCTTTAGTCCTTGCCGTAGGAATAAGGTAAAGGTTCATACATTATTGCGAAAATCCAGCGCGTAGGTAAATTTTTCTCAAAAAAACACATTTTCATACAATCCCGAAAATTGCTTGTAAATACCATCGGTATTTACAGCAATAGACTACAAGTCAAAAAAGCAACAAAGAGTTTAAATATTGGGAAAATCTAAATAAATAAAAAAAAAATAAATAAGGAAAAAAAAAAAAAATAATGAAATAAATAAATTAAACAAAACAAGTAAGGAAGTCTAAGTTCGGGTGAAACCGAACATTACATACCCAGCTGTGCACATAAAGTGGGCGTGATCGTTCACCGATTTTTCTTATTTTCTGTGGTAGTACTCTACATAAACATAACATGCCTGGTACCTAGTTTCGTAAATCTATCTCACACCGTTCTGAAGTTGTTAGCAGTCGAATTTAAAAATTGCTTGACTCATAAGTGGGCGGTGCAACGCCCACTTTCGAAAATTTTGAAAAAATTATGTAAAGAATATGAAAGTTGATGTATGTACCAAATTATATTATTATAGCGAAATCAGTTAATTAGATATGGACTTTTCAATATTTCCTCCTCCTTTCAATATAACTTTTATGAAAAAGTAGGCGTGGTCGCGAAGCGATTTCGTTTATTTTCTATAGCTGAATTTACCACAACAATAGTATGTCCTCTACGAAATTTCGTTATACTAGCATAAACTGTTCTGAAGTTATTAAGAGTCAAAATTTTAAAATTTCTTCAAATATACGTGGGCGGTACCACGCCCCCTTTTAAAAACTTTTTATAAAATTGGCCTTAGAACATCTAAATCAATACATATTGCAAATTTTATCATTGTAGCTGCTTCTAATATTGAATTAACCCATTTTATACGTTTTTCGAAATTTTCGATATCGAAAAAGGGGCGTGGTTATGGTCCGATTTTACCCATTTTCAATAGCAATCTATTCTGAACCCAAATAAGTACGTATTCCAAATTTGGTGAAGATATCTCATTATTTGCTCAAGTTATCGTGTTAACGGACAGACGGACGGACGGACGGACGGACGGACGGACAGACGGACCGACATGGCTCAATCAAATTTTTTTTCGATCCTGATCATATTGATATATGGAAGTCTATATCTATCTCGATTCCTTTATACCTGTACAACCAACCGTTATCCTAACAAAGTTATAATACCCTGTGTACAAGTACAGCTGGGTATAAAAAGATAAATGAAATAAAAAATGAAATAAAAAAATAAGATAAAAGATAAAATAAGAAAATAAAAGAAATAAAAAAAAAAAATTTATTAAAAAAAGAAAAAAGTTAAAATTGAAATAAAATAAACCAAATAAAATAAATTGATACTAAACAAAGTGAAATACATCCTTAGCATAACTCTTGCAAACAAATGCTACTTTGGGCTGAGTTGGCAATTGAGAAGTAAAGTCCTCTCTCGACGAACAAAACAACACTCTATGGGCCCAAGTAGTCTTTACGTATACTTAACTTAAAAATTAAAATTACGCAAGAAAATATAGCCAACTTTTGGCTTAAGTTAAGTATACGTAAGAAAACTGACAGTATCTGATGAGGCGGCTTTGGGAGTATTCGAGAGAAAAATTCTTCGAAAGATTTATGGACCCCTACAAGTTGGCGACGGCGAGTTCCGAAGAAGATATAATGATGAGGTTTTTAAAACCCAGCAGCTCCGCTGGCAAAGAAGACGCCCCGGTCCAGAAGGTATTTTTATAGGCTCCGCCGGTGGATATAGAGGAAGAGGGAGACCACCATTCTGATGGCAGGACCAAGTGGAGGCAGATCCGAGAACACGCGTTGTCTTCAATTGGCGCCCGTTGGCTCAACAAAGAACCGACTGGCGTAACATGTTGGACGGCCAAAATCGCCTAGGCGGTTAAGGGTTATTTTAAATAAGTAAGTAATATATTGGCCATAATATATGAACTTTGAAAAACTAAATAAAAATGAGTAAAGTGAAATGAATTGGCATCGATGTTGTAAATATTTAGTTTTTTTTGTTATTTTTAGGAGTCCGATACTTCAACAGTGATATCTGGTTGCTGAAATACCACATTAAAAGGTCTTCGATTGTGTGTAAATATGTGTTTTGATCTTTTACACGATCCCGAAATGTCATAGTTACTTCCAGTCCTGTTAGATGGACTCATAGCAGCAAACAATCCTGTCTAATTCAATCTATCTCACTTCACTTTGTACTCTAAAACAATTTTTAATAATTTTTCTTTTAGAGCTTTCGCTTATCAGATGCAATTTGTGCATATTTTTATGTAATTTTTCTGGTTTGGCGCATTCGCCTTTGCACTCGCATCTAATTAGAAAATCTTAATCGTTGAACTGAATGGCGGCTGACTGCTGGCGGCCGGTGGCCGATGCTTCGTTGGGCGACCCAGGCTGCCTGGCGACCGTCATCCATCTAATCTTCAGCGTACTTATTGTTCTTGTTGTTGCTAGTGTATAAACGTATTCAGAGTTTTTTTTGTTGTTGTCTACTAAAATGATTTCACTGTTTCACTCAACAATCGTTGTCTTTCATTGTGACGTTTCGCCTGATGTGTTAGCCCTGTGACTGTGTCTACACCACATGTGTACATACAATGGGGTGTATAGCGCCTTCACGTCCGTCGTCTATGCGACGCCCACCGTCAACAACAATTCTAAATAGATGACACCGCTCAGATAAATTTGTCCCACTAAATTGGCCAAAACATGAAATAATTGCGAATGTAATTAGTTATTCGTTGCGTTTCTGTTGAGCGTGTGGATGCCACTTAATTTTCGCGCATTTGCACTTGCAGCCACCAGTTATGTGTCTTTCGTATGTGTGGTTGTTGGTACATTGTACTACATACACTTGTCGTCAACTAAACTTACTCAAAATGTGTTTTATTTAGGGCTATTGCTCCGTTTAGGGACCAGCATCCAAGTCTTAGTATCAATTAAGTCTGACTTTAGGACCGTTAAGTTTTAAGATAACCCTATTTCAAAATATTTTTGAAAAACTAAATAGGTGGCAACCCTGTAAAACTTTTTAGTGGCAACAATTTCATATAAGAGTTTGTATTCTTTCATTTTTCCTATAGCCTAAAGTTCATCAAGTCGTTTCCAAGATAACAGGGAATAGTTTAAAAAAAATAGTGGAAGTAGTTCGTAACTCCACAAATGTTTTTCTTTAAAATACGAAGTAAATTACGTTTCGTTTTTAACCCATATCAGTATATCTTATATCATTATAAAACAGATAAAATAGGTGGCAACGCCAATAAAGTAAGTATAAATTCTTAACATGTAGTATAACTACTCCCTACATACCAAATTTCATGAGATAGTGGTCGATATACGACTTACTTACTTACCGTCGATATATGAAGGAAGAACTAAAATACGGCTAGGTGGCAACGCTACTAACACACCATTAAATTTATGCCCGTATTGACATATCTTGCTTAGTACTTAAACAATTCAGATATGTGGCAACATATCTTGCTCAATATTAAAAGAAAATGGCACTCCTCTGAATCGTTCAAGTTGAAGACCTTCATAATGTATAAATAAAGTGGGTTGGGAGATAACCCAAAGTGGCAACCCTGCCTGAAAGTATCTTCTTTGGAATACGACCGAAAGTACCTTTCATTTGATCCCCATATTGCCATATCTTGCCCAATATTTGAAAACAAAATTGAGATAGGTGGCAACCCTGTAAACCGCGAGAAGAGGCAACACCCAAGTAGAAAGTTTTAGAATGATGATAGACAGTGCCTATATATATGCAAAATTTGATTCAAATGGCTTCCGCCGTTCCTGAGATAGTGATCGATAAATGAAGAAATAAATAAAAATAAATAGGGGAATTTCTGAAACCATATAAATTTACTAAATGCGTAAATGTATACATTTTTCAGCTCTACCCTAATATATAAACAAATCTGATAGGTGGCAACCCTGTAATCTGCCCAAGTGGTAACATTCACATAAAAAACTTGGATGAAGCATAAGTAAAATCCATATACAAAATTTCACCCAACCCGGTGAATCGGTTCCTGAGATGGTAGGGGATATACCAATGGGTCTATGAAATAGCTCTCACGAAATAAGTACCACTTTTAAAAAATAAATAAGTCCCACCAAAATTTGCTATTTTGAAAGTGGGAGTTATTTCGTTTTTAAAAGTAGGACTTATTTCGTCATTTGGTGGGACTTATTTCTTTTTGAATGGGAATAAATTCGTTTTGTAAAGTGGGAGTTATTTCATATAAAATATTTTGAGAATCAATGGATGCAAAAGTACAATATTTCCTTTTACAGAATATTTACAAAGATGTTTAAAGTCGTAAGAGGAACCCATAAATTATTTAAGCTTAAAATGTGGGAGTTACAAAGTGCTGAAGACCATATGCAAGTCGCATAAAGTTAGGTTGAAAATTGATGCTATGCCTAAAGTCACTGCTTTCTGGCATATTCTATAACAAAGGATCATGGATATTAGTAGGGGTTTGGAATCTGGTCGACCAAACTTCTGGTAGCACTATCGACATATTTAGTATGTCTGAGACTTTCATAGGCTGTCGGGTGCAGAAGTTTCTGTCGTTGTACGCGGCATTTCAAACTCTTCTTCTTCTCTAAAGGACATTCGGAGTCCCATCTTCTACAAGACTAGTTTCTTCCCCAATTTCTCCTCTCCCTCAGTAATTTTATTTTATAGTTCCTTCCCATTGCTTCTTGATTAGGTATCTGCGGTTAAAGCAGCCAGTTGAAAGCATGATAATCGGAAATGTTAGTAAGATCGACTCTTTTTACCTCAAGTGTATTGATAGGGTAAGTTAAAAAACGTCTATATGTTTACCCACATAGAATGTAAAGTGAATTGTCTTGTAACCACTTGCAGTCATTCAGCGACAGTAGCCACTAGCCCCACTTCATCAGCCCATCTTTACCCTACCAGAGCCAGCCAGCCAACGCAACCCATTGCAGCCATAGCGTCTGTGAATGGGGTCGGCTGGGATCTGCGTCGCGCCGCTGCCACTAGTGATACCAAATAACAGATAAATGCTTCTGCATTTTTATCCTTTTTTCACTTTTATAATGCTTCTCATTGCATGAATAAACATTTTTGTGACTTTTCTTATTTGGTTGCTTGCAAATTGTGTGAAAATGCATTTGGCAAGCAAAAACAATAACAACAAAGCACAAGGCCCTATTTGCCTTCTACTTCTAGTGCTTCCTCAGATTTTCCCTAAATTTATTTGTGGTTACAAGATGGTTTTATCTGCTCCTATGCAGATTGTTGTTGGTGTTGCGATGCTTGCTTTTGTTTTGTTCTCATCTGGCAAAATTAATTGTGAATCGAAACGGAGCGTGCCGACGCGCTTGATATGCTCAATTCCTTGAAATTGTTCCGTAGCAGCCAATATGCGGTTGTGGGTTGTTGGGTGGACGGGCAGGTGGTGTCTAATGATATTATTTTTTTGTGTTGCTACACTAATAGCAATGCGTAGAAGCAATTTTGTTCTTAAGATGTTAGCCCACCTTGCATTTCCCCTCAGCGGCTTACTTATCTTTATGTTTTTATTCACATGGAATACTTGAGAATGCAACAAGCTTATCCGTGCGACAATTTCATTACATTTTAATTTAGTGTTTAATTTTAGCACTATGTGTGCAAATTCCAAGAAATCCCCACATTCGACTGCAGAATCGCATGCAGCAGAACATATGTAAATATACATACACACATTAGACTGAGTAGGTTCCATACAAAAGGAGAAAATATGAAAAAGTCCTTCCATAAAATTGTAGCTTATGTTGAGAGGGTTTGGAGGCATTTTTTTTTAAATTTTTCTGATTCTAACAAAAGCAGAAAAAATGGTGTTTAATTGTAACGTTTTTGCTTGGCATCCATATTTTGAAATTGATATGGAAAAATTTTAATATTCCTTTTATATTTCGAGATGGAAATGCCCCGACCAGTGTTCTATAACTCTCGTTTTTTTCTTTAGCATGGTATTGTTATCGTATACGCCTCTGTCATGATCCCTTTTAGGAGATATTCGGCCTAAAAAATGAAGTTTTTGTGAAAAATGCAAGTCCCATTTTTCCGATGACTCCCACCAATTTCCTTGGGTATGGCATTGATTTTGAAGATTTACATACAAATTTACAGATTCCTTATTTAAGACCTTTTAGAGATATTCATCCTAAAAAATTAAGTTTTTGCCCTTAATACTTGGGCTTTTTTGTTGCCCTGTTGTCTCGTGGTAATTACAAACAAACCCTCAAAAAGAAGTATTACGTTTGGTTCAGTCGTTTCAAAATTTTAGCGCGACACACTTTAGTCACATTGTGTCAGATATCTAGAAAAGGAATTCCCATATGGGACTAAGAACCACTCTGTTAAAAACTCTCATAAACACCTTTTATTGGATACCCATATCGAACAAACACCTTCCAGGGCCACACTTTGCCCACATTTTAGGAGATATCTCAAAAACGGACTCTTATCAGCATCTTTCATTTGGTACCCATACTTTACAAACAGCTTTTAGGGCCACACGTGGTCCACTTTTTGATCGATATTTCGGAAATAGGTACATGGGACTTAGAGCCACTCCCTTATAAAAACCTCCCCAACACCTTTAATGTGATACCTATGTATATCGTACAAACATCCCCTTAGGTCACACCTGGTTCACATTATAGTAGATACACAGAAAAAAATGACAATGGTAAAATGAACAATCTCGTACTGTTATCCTGAAGTTGGCCAAATTTTGTTGAATTGATCAAATTTTGGTTATTTGAACGGAATTTTTTGTTGAAGTAACTGCATTCAACTGTTGATTGAACAGTCATAGATTTGTCAATTTTTTAATTAAAAAAACTTGGTAAAACTGACAGAAGTTGCAGTTAATCCAAAGCAAAGGTACTGTCAAAGCTGTAATTAGACGCCGACAAGTAGACTTGGGTAGTTCATGAATAAAAGTAAGTATATTCCCTGCCAACCAGGGCTAGCCATGGTGAAAAGAAAATCTCAAATTAGTGCTTTGCAATACCAAAAGTTACTGGGTAAGAGTAGGCATCGAAATAACAACGCATAATTCGATAATTTTCGACACGAATTAGCAACTCCAACATGGGTAGAAAAAGATCCTCGCTAAAAAAAAATAACCCACTTTTTATCCTTTTTTTGGTAAGCGCAATCCTGTTGTTTTCCAAGATTTTATCCGCTGCTGGTTAGCACATTTTTGGACGGGTTTAGCAGTTATTTCATAAGGGAAACATATACGAGTACCTACAAATAATTGTACCAAATGAACTAATACGAACTACATGAGCCAGTTCATTTTGGTGAGCTAGTTCGAAATCTCTGATCAGTTAAATTTACTAAAATTGTCAACTCTACAGACAAGCATAAGTATACGACGGCATAATGGTAGACACCTGCGTTCAGCAGTCAAAGGTCGATTCTCGACGAATACAACAATGCAACGTGAGAAAGTGTGGTGTCATTTTGAACAAAGCTGCATTTACACCTGGGTTGAACGGTTAAGACACCTGAGTTCGATTCTCGGTGAAGTCAATATAAGAACTCTGAAAAATATTTTCTTTTTATTTTGACACCTATTTTAGTTATATATAAAGGAATAGAAAAAAAATATATTGACTTCACCGAGAATCGAATTCAGAACACCCTAACCAATAAAATTTTCTGTTAAAACAACAAATTTTCTGTTAAGTTAAGGTTAACAGTTTCAATGCAGTTGAATGAACAGCATTGCATATTGGATAGGAATTGATCGTGATTTTGGTTGAATCAACCCATATTTTGGTTGATATAACCAGCTCATTTTTCTCTGTGTATTTCGGAAACGGGTTCCTACGTGGGACTTGCAACCAGTTCCTGTTAAAACTCTTACTAACCCCCTTTAATTTGATTTTTGTGTGCGGCATAGCTTAGCGGTACAACAGTATGTTGTGATTCAGAGCGCTTTGGCTCGTTTCCTACCAACTCACACAATTTTTTATTTTTATTTAATTTTAAAAACTTTTCGGTTTAAAATTAAAACTGTTCGGTTTAAAATTTGTTGACTCGTTTTTATTTATTTTTGCAAGCTTTTTCAAGCCATTGGGTTTTGCCCCCGACATTAATGTGTTTGTAGCTCAGTGGTAGAGAAGTCGGGTATGATGTGGAGAATTTTGGTTCGAGTCCCAGCCAACAGAAAAAAACATATCTTTACCTTAAAAAATTGTTAAGACATTTCTGGTTAAAATTGAAACCCCATTTATTTAACCAGTTTTTTTGAAATTGGATCATAAACGATATCATATTCGTGGGAATAAGCTACATATGTATTATGTATGATCTTTACATTTCATATTCTTATATTTAGGGTAACTTGTTGTTGGTCATGATATTTTAATATTGCAATACTTTTAATAATATGCAGGTGGTTCTTATAGTGTTTTGCTTAAATTGAAGTGCTTACATATCACGTTTTATTAATTTTTCCACGAATTTTCAAATAAAAATTGCTTCGAGCTAATAAATTTATGAAAAAAAAAAACACCTTCAACTAACTGTCCCGTTTTTATCGCACTTTATTTAAAGGTTTATAGCCCGTCGGTGCGAGTGTGTGTTTATGACCATTAATGTGCTCATTTGTTTGTGGTTTTAAGCCAATTTAAATAGCAACATTTACCACATTCACCACCTTTCGACCTTTCTTTCTCGAACTCATTAAAATGTCTAAGTAGGGTAATTGCACGGAATATTTAATAATTTTTCCTTTTAGTTTTCATAATAATTTCTGCTGATTGAAGTGAAAATAATTTCACAGCCATAATTGAAGGTAACGAATAACAAAAGGAGGGCTATAAAAATTCATTCTGATAATTGCATTTAATCTCTTTATGGGAAGATATGACAATAAAAAGTGAATGAAAAACTTTATATGGATTTTTGAGCAAAAGCAAATCCCTTTGCAGGCGTTGTTCGTTTATGATATGGATACACACACGGAGATTATCTCCAATAAATCTTCTTTAATCAGATCCAAAATTTTAACCTGACACACAAAATTGAAGATTAACAATCCACCATCTCGGCGCCATCTAGTGTTTTGGTTGTATTTTCGCAAATTAGCGCAAATTCCGAATTAACTCCGCTTTTGGGAGTTAGCTTTAGCATAATCTTCAATATAAACTCCCAAAAATGAAGAAGATTTGAACAGATTACAGAAAACGAGCTAACGATTTGACCGCTACTGCCGTCGATAAATAAACAAAAATAGCAAGGCCAACTACCAAAATTACGATTTTACCGCTCCTGGACACTAGAGTCACCAAAAAATAAACAATCCCCAGCAACATCTAGTTTTAAACCGCAAGTAGTACAACCAAAGCACTAGATGGCGCCGATTGTTAATCTTCAATTTTGTGTGTGTCAGGGTAAAATTTGGATCTGATTTAAGAAGATTTATTGGAGATAATCTCCGTGTGTGTATCCATAGCATAAGAGTACTTCAAACGAAAAATGTAAAAAATTTAATTGACTTGAAATTTCCATGAAAAATTAATCATTTGCATAAAGTTTTTTTGAGTTTGATTGTGGTTACAGCTAGCAAAACGATAGTTAGACGTAGTGGGGTAGAGCGGGGAGGCTTCGCCAGGTTAAGCAAAAATCCATGTTTTTTAGAAAAAAATTACTTTTCCCATCCAAACTATGAGCATTTTTGGCACATATGTACCTACATATCTGCTCTATCCTGTAAATATCCTCTCATTTGTATCGGGTGTCAGGACCAAAAAAGTAAAAGTAAAAAATGTGCCTCATCTCATATTCTGTCATTTAGATAAAAAGATGGACGTTTTTTTTGGATGGCTTTTTTATCTTATTTTCTTACGCAGCTTGAATTTTATTGTCTGTTCAGAGTACGAAAGGGTCTGGTGTCAAAGCCTTCCACGCATTCATCTTTCACGAATTTTATCAAAAAAGTAAATTTTTATTTTAAATATTTCCTCCAAAAATGTAAGGGTGACAAAATAATCTGAGAGAGTCGAAGCCTCCCTCATATCGAAGCCTCCCCCTTCTACCCTACACACTCCTACATATAACCGAACGGTCAAAAACAACGCATAGTGGGCTGGGATAATGACAAAGTGACCATAAATTGACATAGGACAATTTTCAGAACTTCGGCCAGTCTAAAATGTCAGATTTTTGAAGGCCTAATCAGATTCTCGTGAGCTTGGGAGAGCTGGTTTTCATAGGAAAGATCACATTTGATCTGGAACTTCTTATGATACATGACGGATTTTAAGAAGCTTATAGCCTATTACATGGGCGCTTATTATTGTTCACAGTCTGGCTTGCTAACATCAGTTTTGATCTTTATATGGAATGCTTCGTCGCAATATTTGAATTTTGAAATCCGGAATAAGAGATATCTTAAATTTTAAGTTTAACGTCTAGAAACTCCATGGTAGAAGTTTCATTAAATTCCATTCAGCAGTTTTCAAGTGATACGGTCACAAACATACGGACAGACAGACAAAAATTCTAAAAACGGTTGATTTTGATTCTAGTGACTTAATAACGATTCCTCCTTTAATTTTTTTTTTTGGAGATATGAATGAGCCCTGGCTCATAGAAAATGTCGCAATATCCTTCGAAGCCGTTTTCTGTACACGAGAAAAACAACTGATGAAACAAGTAAGGAAGTCTAAGTTTGGGTAAACCGAATGTTAAATACCCAGCGATTTCTACCATTTTCATCAGGAATATTTCCCATGCCATCATGAAACCTGCTACCCTAAAGTTATGACCAGTCGAATTTTCAAAAATGCCCCGCTTGAAAATTCACGATGCCACGCCCACTTGTAAAGTTTAACAGAAAATCGCAATAGAATGACCAGGAGGATTTACCCACCAAATTATACTATTTTAGCCATTTGCCGTATTAGAATTATCTCAATTTATATGATTTTCGAAATTTTCCATATCGAAAGTGGGCGTGGTCGGAAAGCAATTTCGTCCAACTTCATCAGGTATATTCTCTATAATGGTAGTATACCTTGTTCATGATTATACCGTAATCAGTTTAAAAGTTATCAGCAATCAAATTTTCAAAAATGCCTCCCATAAAATTTTGCGATGCCACGCCCACTTAACAAAATTTATCAAAAATCATAATAGAATGACCAGGGGGATTCACATGTAAAATTATATCATTTTAGCCATTTCAGCTACCGTGTTATGTGATTTTCGAAATTTTCGAAACTTTCGATATCGAAAAAGGGGGCGTGTTTATCATCCGATTTCATCCATTTTCAATAGCAACCTACCTTGGCCAGAAAGTAACCTGTATACCAAATTTTATGCAAATATCTCAATTCTTAATGAACTCCTCTGTTCAACCTAAGAACTTTCATATATTGAACTCTATATCTATCTCGATTATTTTTGTTGATAAAGACTTAAAAAAAACTGATTCTCTGAAAGGCCAGTAACTGAAACTATGATTTTAATTGTCAAAAATATATTCTGTGTTCCCAGTTACAAATTACACCTTTACTCCCTTTGTTATATGCCCCAACCCACTGTGCAACGTCTGGATTGACCAACTTGTTAGTAATGCTACTAAGCTCGTCGACCAACTGTCTGAACTGAGTGAATTTGTTTGATGTTAGACGCTTCACACTACATCAACGCTCAGGTGGTTGTGGTGCCTCACCAATACAATCGTGAACACACAAAATTGAGCGTTTTACTATTGGCCAACCACAAATAGCAATTTGACTCTACAGCTAGCCAACACTTTCATGAATTACGAGATGAAAATATTACACTATTTTTACAACCTAATTACCTCAATTTATTCTTGGTAATGCACGTTGTTTGCATTTAATTAATAATTTTCATAAAAGCACTGAGGGAAGGTTAGTGTGGAAAATAAAATTCCGTTGAAATTTCACATAGCAACACACATGCATTTTAGCCTCAAGTATTTTTTACGATTTCATGCTTTTTTGCACTTTTAGCCATAAATTGGCATTTTGTTTGGTGAATGAAATCACACACCAAAACCATAGCATACTTCGGCAGATTGTTCGTAGGTGCGCAGAGTGAAAGGTGGTGGAGTGAAAGGCTGATTGGCGGCTATGTGGCTAAGATGAATGTTACAACAACACACAAGCAACCTATTTACCTGTAATACAAAAACAAAAGTTGCCCATTGACCAAATCATGTGCCCAGTGGAGGATGTTGTGAATTTCAATACCACGGAAATGTACTGCTTCAATGTAATTGATTTGGCCTGGCAAATGAACTAAATGATTTTCAATTATAGTGAACTTCTTTGTAGGTATAATTCGTGTAATGGAAAATTTGAGGAAATTTGTTAAATTCCTGGTATTGAAAGTTCTCAATTTGGAATAAGTACTTACAAATATAAAAACACCTTTTCAGATTTCAAAGCTGAGAGCTGGTTCGTGGAAAAACTAATTAAGTAAGTGCAAGTGTGTACATTTGCCTCAAGCGGAAAATCACCGCTTCCAAAGAAGTGCTATAAAACATGATGAAACCTCACTGATGTAAACTTTGATTTTCAATAAACTACAGTTCCTTTTCATTTTTATAAGCGAGATACAACAATTTTTCCAGTTTATCTGCTTTTCAGGTCCATACCTAGAACCCTTTTAGAGATATTCAGCATAAAAATCTAAGTTTTTGTGGGAGGTGCCATGCCCCCTTTTCCTAAAAATTGTTTGTAAAGAACATTTTTTCATCATCTCGGAAACGTGGTCACATGCGAATTTGGCCGTTTCGTATCAAAGCACGCAAGTCATTCCTTTTTAGCGATTACTGTCGCCAATTGGAAACCCCAATTACAGGTTCGTACATGGAACAGTAAATCGCTTCCTTTTAAAACATTCACTAACACCTTTGATTTGATACCCATATCGTACAAACTCTCTCTAGGGCCCCACCTGCCCCTGCGGGTTAGGGGTTTAGAATATGGCCGAGGTAGGCAAACCGGTCGTAAGAGGCGGCGAATATGCCCAAATGTAACGACGTATTAACTCGATGGTTGATGTACGGTTATAACGCTTCTCATTACCCATCTTTTCCTTCCTGACAGAAGGAGGGATGACATGATCTAGAAGGTTCCATTGAACATAGCAAATCGCTTTCGAGACAGTCGGGCAGTACCGCAAGGGAGTACCGGAGCGTACCGAGTTCATATCCCGCCAAGGAATGTCAATTTCGACATCACTCCCCAAAACTTTCGGTTAGTATGTTTGTCGTTAACAACAACAGGGCCACACCTGGTCCACATGTTGGTCGATATTTGGGAAACGGGTTCGTGCATTGGACTTAAACCTCCTCCTTGGTAAGAGCCCCCCAAAAGAGCCTTTTATTTGATACCCACATCGTACCAACATCCTCTGAGTCACATCTAGTCCACATTATGGTCGATATCTCGGAAACGGGTTTGCTCTCGAGACAGTCGGGCAGTACCGCAAGGGAGTACTGGTGCATACCGAGTTCCTATTCGGTCAAGGGCTGTCAATTTCGAAATCACTTCCAAAACCGTCGGGGAGTATTTTGGTCGTTAACAACAACAGGGTCACCCATGGTCCACATTTTGGTCGATATTTGGCGAAACGGGTTCGTGCATTGGACTTAAACCCCCTACTTGGTAAGAGCCCCCGAAAAAACCTTTCATTTGATACCCACATCGTACAAACATCGTCTGAGTCACAGCGGGTCCACATTTTGGTCGATATCTCGGAAACGGGTTCCTATTAACACCTTTCATTTGATACCCATATCGTTGAAATACCTTCTAGGGTCACAGCTGGGTCACATTAGGTTTGAAGATCTTAATTACCCAGGGATATAAAATACATTATATACATACATAGTAGATTAAGGGAGTGGGAAAGAAGGGGAAACATTTAAGTTTATAAGAAGACGAATATCACAGTAAAATTAAAAACCTATTCGAAATCGATTTCACTTGCTTAATTCGGGTTGGAGCGGAAGTACCCACTGCCAAGTATCGGGTTACAAAATGAACTTTGTGTACCATATTTAGCCTGTCAACGCGTCATCAAAACTTGTGCGGGGAGATTATATTGCGCAGCTCACATAGCTTTAATTGACATGGCTCATAAAACAAGACGCTGCCAAACACACTTGCTCTATCCAATCGCCATCAAACAGAATATATGGCAGCCACTGCATACATATATAAAAGCTCAATGAAAACTCAAGTGTACCAAAGGCCTTCGTCAATATTTTCATAAGCCGCGCCAAGAGTCGACCAATTTACAAACACCGAAACCTAAATATCATGTAAAAATGGCTAAAGTTGTATTTGTTAGTCGAAAATGTACTGCGTTCGCGGTTGGGGGCGTTTACGCCCCGCTGTGCCTGAGATGACTCTATATTTGATTGGGCTGTTAACGGTCTTTCAATGAGTGGCGGCGCATATGAATATATAAACAAATTTAATATAAATGTTTAATGTATCTATGTGTGTGTATGTGCTGTAAAGTCCCTGCAGCGAAACCCCAAACTAGTCAGAAAAATACTAATATACAACTATAATTTTCTGGCAGAGCTCATACTAGTCAGGAAATATCCATTTTATACCAGTATATAACTAGAATTTTTTGTCTGAATCCATACTAGTCAGGAAATATCCATTTCGTACTGGCCCTGCAGCGAAATCTCAAACTAGTCAGAAAAATACTAGTATACAACTATAATTTTCTGGCAGAACTCATACTAGTCAGGAAATATCCATTTCATACTAGTATGCAATTAGAATTTTCTGGCTGAATTGATACTAGTCAGGAAATATCCATACTAATATACAACTATAACTTTATGGCAGAACTCATACTAGTCACGAAATATCCATTTCATACTAGTAAGCAACTAGAATTTTCTTGACGACATTATACCAGTTAAAAATTACAAAATTCATTCGTTTCGTTTCCTCTTATAATTCATAGATGCTTTTTCGTGATAGGGTAAATACAAATAGTAGCTGCTTTCTTAAGAATAAATATAAAAATAAAGTCAAATGATAAAATAAAGGGTAAGCCAGGAAAATTCTGTTATAAATCATACTAGTCCAGGTGCAATGCTTTATGGACTAGTATGGCACTAGTATATTGCATACCAGTCCTTTTTGGACAAGTAGCGGGACTAGCTAATATTATAGAAATTATACTAGTCCAGGTTGAACTAGTATGGAACTGGTATTTTACAACTAGTATGAAACTGGTATTTCCTGACTAGTAGATAACTGGTATATTCTGGTCGAAATCTGACAATTGACATTTCGTAGGACATCAACACATAAAAAATACCAGTTGCTTATATGGAAAAAAGACAGAACACTGACTAGTTGGGCCCGGTGCACCAACTAGTTGTAAAGTAGTTTTCAACTAGTTACTTTCGCTGCAGGGGTATAAATGTAAACATGTACACAAAGCAGTTGTGACCGCATTGCCAGCCTCCCAGCGGTGAAGCGTTGGCTGGGGCTGGTTGCGGCACGGTACGAAAGGGAAAAACCAATGCGCTCAATCAGCAAAGGCGGCGCTGCGTCCATTAAGCAGAACAAACGCTTAATAGCTTTCCGAACGCGCGGCGGGGGGCAGTTGTAGGCAAGCTCTCGCTCCTCCTGCCACCCCCCATACTACACGCTTGAGCTTGAGTTTAAAACTTCGCTGTATTGTTTTTGTATACCCAGATGTAGGGGGGTGTCCCTTTTTTAGCAACAATACAAAACGGTTTGACTAGATCCTTAAACAAGACCGAAATTGCAATCATAGTGGTATTGTTTGTAGCATTTTTCAATTTGTTTTCGCCAAAAACTCAAAAAAATAATTTTTTAAAAATGATTCGACTAGTCAAAAAGTTCACAAAATTTTCTAAGTTCAAAAAGAAAATATATATAAATAAAATTAAAAAAAAAAAGTAAAAATAAATAAATTAGGATTAGAAAAGATTGAATAAAGTAATGTAAAATTAAATTAATATAAAATTAAATTAAATTAAAAAAAAATTAAAAAAGGATAACATAAAATGAATTTAAAAAAAATTAAATATGATACAAAAAATTTAAAAAAATAGAAAAAAATGAGAAAAAAAAATCTAAAAAAGAATAATAAAAAAATAAACTAATATAAAATGAAGTAAAATAGAATAAAATAAAATAAAATGAAAAAAAAAAAAATTAATAAAATTAAAACATAAAATATAATAAAATAAAATGAAATAAAATAAAACGTAGTAAAATAAAATAAAATGAAATAAAGTAAAATAATATAAAAAAAAAAAATAATGAAATAAAAAAATTGACTAAAATTTGAAAAAATTTAATTAAAATATGGAAAAATAAATCAAAATAAAGCAAAAACAGATAATATAAAATAAAATAAAATTAACTAAAATAATATGAAATCAAAATGAGGTAAAACAACATAAAAATTAAATTAAATAAAACAAAACTATAAAATAACCTTTGATAAAATAAAATTAAATAAATTATAATAAAAAATATAAAATAATGAAAAAAATTGAGTAAAATTGAAAAAAAAAAAATGAAGAGAAAATATGGAAAATTGAATCAAAATAAAGCAAAAGCGAATAAATAAAATAAAATAAAATTAAACAAAATAATATGAAATCAAAATGAGGTAAAATATTATAAAAATAAAATAAAATAAAACTACAAAAAAACCTTTGACAAAATGAAATAAAAAAAATTAATAAATATTATATAAAAAAAGTTAAATTCAAATAAAATAAAATAAAAAATATAAAAGGAAATCCAATTAAATTATCTTTGTGCTGCTATTTTTAACTTTTTATGTAATGACCGCAGGGTATATCGCTCGAGTTCTCGCAAACATGTTTCATAATTATTATATAAGTATAATCTTCGAGTTTTCGAATTTATGCATCCTGGACAATATATTTAGGCAAACTTATATGTACATATGCATTTGTTGTACATACTGTGTTCTTCCTTCCTATATTTTTGTTGCTTATTAGCGCCAGGATACTATTCATAATGGCACAACACGTGAAAGGAGCGACGGCCCCGTATAAAGCTGGTGCGATGAGATGTGGCGGCAATTACTGCACCTGCGATGAGCGCGTTGCCAACACCGAGCAGCAAAACGTTAAAACAGTGCTCAACAATAAATTCTGTAAACAACAACAACTTGGAGTCAAACTTCAACAAAATCATTAAGCGCCACCTGCCGTTTCAGTTCGCGTTGTTGTCTAAAATATTCAATCCAATTAATAATCGACAGCTTCACCGGTAGCTTTTTAGAACCTTTAAGGTTGTTGGCGAACAGGCGCCTACTTCCCCACCGTCGGCAGTTGACGTGTCCCTAGTGGCGCTGCATAATTTTATGTTTTATTTTTGGTTTTGTTTTTGTGTTGTTATTTTTAATAAGCGCAGCAATCAGTGTGACATTTGGAGAAATCTTATGAAGGAAGGCGACAAGACCGTCGGCTTGGCGCTCGCACAACTGCTGCAATTCAAAATTAACTCATTATGTACAAAAACAAAGGAGCAGATAAAATTGAAATGAGAACACGCACACGCCAGTAGGGGGGATCATCAACTAATTGCCGGTGATTATACGCCACATGTTGATTTAGGCGCCCAATGATTGTTGTACAATTAATTCCTACTTTGTTATTAATTTTCAATTGTCATGCATTTAAATTGTTTAAAAACACAAAACTTACAGATAAACAAAACTACATGACAATAACGGTGTCAGTGGAGTCAAGATGTCAGCTGGACATTCTTGTGTCAGATGACAATTGAAAGTTATTGAGTTTATGAATTTGAAATAAAAAATGTTTAAAGTCTCAACCAGGGCTGCACAACGATATAAACGAAATAATTTCGTTTTTTTAACTATCAAAAAAAAATATCAAAAAAATTTTTCGTTTCAATAATTATCAAAAAAAATTTGTTTCGTTGATGAAATCAACAAATAACAAAAAATATTTTTTTCGTTAACGTCAATTCATTTTGCATAGATATGTACACTAGGCTGGGTCGGAAAATAATAAGTTAAGAAATACAAAAAATGGTCTTAGGTAGTTACTAAGTACTAAATGGACTTGGAAGTCGACACTCAGAGCTGGTCTGTAATAATTCGTAATATATTTTAAGGTCGAGAGCGCTCTAACTAATGACGGCGATATACCAACAGGTTATCATAACTTCTAACGGGATTTTTGCCGAGCTTCTCTTCCAACTTGTAGTGTGCTGCCTCTCTCTTACAAGTTGGCGGGACCTACAGTATTTTGCCGACTCCGAACGGCACTTGCAAAGCAAACTACTGCCGAGGGGCGACCCCATTTAGACAATTTTTTTCTAAATAATTTTTGGTGTTGGTTTTACCAGGCATTGATATGACACGACTTGGTGTAGTACGCCGAGCACTTAACTGCTACAGCGCTCTACGAGTACATTTATAGGGTCGTGGAGTATTTGGTATAATTGATATATGAGCCTCTTGAAGCACAAGTGGCGTTAGTCCAATTTTGGGGTTCTTTTAGTTAGCAATGACACTATGTAGGGGAAAACGTATTTTAGCGGGGTAACTCCTAGCTCCATACCAACCGAATAAAAAGCAGAACCCGTTTGTGATGTCAAGGGTACCCCCTATAAGTTGAAACACAACACCTTTAATATATCAGTTCAATAAAAGGTGAAATTACGCCTTTTGCGCTTTAAGCCCGGTAAATTTATGTTTAAGTTAAAAGTTCCATAGAAATTTTAACCGTTTTTTTGCATCAGTTTTACCAGTAGTTGAAAAAGAAAGGAGTAACAAGCCATTACGGAAACTCTGCGCCATCCTCGCTAATTATTTGTTACATGGAATGGGAATGGGTTATGTAAGGATTCCGCTTCAACCACTCCATATCGTCGGTGGCTTTGCAAAACCAAGCATCATCAAAGATATTCTTTACGTGGTTTTGCACTTTCTTCGACGATATATGCGACATTGTAAATGAAGTGCTATCGTAATTTTGATTTCGACTGACTGACTGTACTCATGAGCAGATCAGTAAACGGGTGATTGACGTAATAAGCACTTTCTTCCAAAATGATTGCACATGTTTTGAAACAGTCGTGCCTCAATTAGACTATGAAAGCTCTTTTTATGATTTCAAAAATGAAGGTAATTTTATCAATATCACTATCCGACAAATTTTCAAAAATTTACAACTCCACGACATTTGATACATGATTCCTATGTAAAATTTCCTGCTGATTCCAAATATGTAAACATTTGATTTAACAGTTTTTGAGATATTTTGAAATTTCAGTTTTTGAGATAAAAAAAAAGTAGGACTACTAATTCGTCAATATCTCCGCAAATACTGCTTCTATTTTAATGCTGTTTCACTTTAATTAATTCCTGTTTTTACACCGTGAGTCAATAGCCTGTTCATTACGGAACATTTTGACACTTACCAGATTATAATCAGTAGAAAAATGATAATGTTATAAGAGATTTAGTGAAAAACCCCATATATGATTTTTCATTGAACCTCTAATGGCGATATGTTGCTTAATTACACTATTCGACAAATTTTCAAAAGTTTACATTTCCACGACATTTGATACGTGATTCCTATGTAAAATTTCCTGCTGATTCCAAATATGTAAACATTTGATTTAAAAGCGGAACAGTTTTTGAGATATTTTGAAATTTCAGTTTTTGAGATAAAAAAAAAGTAGGACTACTAATTCGTCAATATCTCCGCTAATACTGCTTCGATTTTTATCCTGTTTCACTTTATCAGGAGAGGATAAAATATTTTTTTTACCTTGTAAAATTCATCTTAATCGGTTTTGAAGTGACGCAAGACGGAATTCATTGTCTGAGTTTTCTCTTGAAAAGTTGGTAGTAATGAAGTCGAATATAAACTTTTTGTGATACATATAATGTTAATGAAATTTTGAATAAAACTTCTTTAAAGTTTGTTACTTTACGAATTAAACGAAAAAGAACCACAAAAATATTTCAAAATAATTGATCTAATCAGAACTAATCGAGAAATCCAATCGATTTTTTTTTGATTAGTTTTGATTAGATATGCTAATCATCGCTAATCGCCATTAAATTTTTTTCTGCGGGAACTTTCCTTATACTTATATCAGAAGCAAAGCATGATCCAACTATTTCGCCATCTGTTTTGCGACCCGAAATAATATTGAATTCATTCAAATATTCCATTGTTTTTGTTTTTAATTTTTTTTTGATAAATAACGAATAGAAATTTGTTCTGATAATTTTTTATTGTTTTCAAAAATAACGTTAAATTTTTTCGTTGAACAATTAACGCTAATTTTATTTACATATAAACGAAACGAAGTCAAAATTTTTTTTTTTGTTTTTTGATAAATTTAACGTTAATTTTCAGCCCTGTAGCCCGATTCCCTAACTTTTAACCACTCGCCAAGCGTTTAGGTTTTCGCCAGGATTTGGCGTTTGTTCTTAACGAAACTGTGATTCTCTAACTTGCCTTTAACACATTTCCATATTTTCAATATTTCGCACCAAATAAAGCGCCACAAACTCAAAAGACATTTTTATTTCAACTTAAATTTATTATTTTCTCTTAAACACTTTTAAACACCATCAAATTAATCCGCGATAACTAGCTACAATAAAAGTGTTAGCGAAAACAGCTGATCGAGCTTATCGACTTTTAGTGTGGTTAGCACTTAGAGAATAGGGAAAAGCGATAAAAATGGCGTTAAACAGAATTAACGCTAACACTTGGCGATAAAATAGTTAGGGAATCGACCAACTGGTCTCAACTAGCAATTTTATTTTACGACGCAGAGAACGAAGTGTGTTAGTCTTCGGCGCAGACAACTGAACTGTGTTAGTCTTCGACGCAGAGAACGAAGTGTGTTAGTCTTCGACGCAGAGAACGAAGTGTGTTAGTCTTCGGCGCAGAAAACTGAAGTGTGTTAGTCTTCGACGCAGAGAACGAAGTGTGTTAGTCTTCGACGCAGAGAACGAAGTGTGTTAGTCTTCGACGCAGAAAACTGAGGTGTGTTAGTCTTCGACGCAGAAAACGAAGTGTGTTAGTCTTCGACGCAGAGAACGAAGTGTGTTAGTCTTCGACGCAGAGGACGAAGTGTGTTAGTCTTCGACGCAGAAAACTGAACCGTGTTAGTCTTCGACGCAGAGAACGAAGTGTGTTAATCTTCGACGCAGAAAACTGGTTCCGTATTCTTTTCCAGATATTTGAATGTTTTCGATTTCGTAGCTGGTATACTAATTCGGGCATATTCTAAACCCCTATTATTATTATTATAAGGCCTTATTACACCGCGACCATTAGTACGATCTATTGTGTGACCTATCAGCTTATTGCTGTATGCGGAGGCTCCTTATAAATTTGAGCACCTCCTCAGGTTTTTTATTCCATATTAAGAACGGATTGAGAGTGACCCCACCTAGGTAGCAGACTCTCTTTCTTGCTAACGCAATGCATTCGCAGAGTATGTGAACCGGCGTTTCGTCGTCCAGTTCGCAGAACCGACAAATTGTTGTATCTGACAGATTCAGCTGACTCAGGTGATAACGCAGACCGCAATGTCCCGTAAAATACCCAGTGAGGGTTCTTAGATCCACCCTCCTTAGATTAATGAGCCTGGCTGATGCTCTTTGTGAGGGCTCTATAAAGAGTTTGGCCTGCCCTAGGCTGCTAAGCCAATGCTGCCTAAACTGTTTATTTTCCTAGTTGCTTATGGTCTTCTTTACGTGGGCCTTCGTGAGTCCACAAAAGGGTTCCGGACCATAAAATGCTGTTAGAGCACCATGTTTTGCCAGGTGATCTGCTTTTTCGTTGCCGTCATGCCCTTCATGCACTGGGACCCAACCTAACAAAACTTTGTTTTTGGCTCCCAGATAATTAAGGACTGCGACGCACTCATCGACAAGCTTCGAGGTTATAGTGTAAGACTGCAAGGCACGTAGCGCGGCCTGACTGTCCGACATAATGTAGATTCGCCTAGAGGATAGTCTTCTTCGGAGGCATTCTTTGCCACATAATTCAATTGCGTGGATTTCCGCTTGAAAGATAGTGGGGTAGTTACCCATCGGTACCGATTTTTTGTAATTTGGGCCTTAGATATCAGCTCCCGTTTTACCATCTTCCAGCTTCGATCCATCCGTATACCAAATCTCTGAATCGGATTCAGCATAAGGATTCTCTGTGTCCCAGAGCACTCGATCTACGATCGAAACTTCAAAGTTTCGCATGATCCTGAGCGTAGGAGTTATTGCATCACTTACTTGCAATATAGGACTATTTATGAAAGGAGGTATTCCCACAAGGGCACTTAAAGCATCAGCAGGGAACGTTCTCATTGCACCTGTTATACTGACACAGACTAGCCGATGCAGCTTACTTAATTTAGTTGCCGCTGTTCTTTGAGCAGTCTTAGGCCACTAGACTAGAGTATGTGACTATTGGCTTCACAACTGTATTAAATGACCAGTACGTCATTTTGGGAGACAGCCCCCATGTTTTGCCATAAAGTCTAGTGCAGGCGAAAAAGGCCCTCGTTGCTTTATTTATGGTGGCCTCCAAATGAGCATTCCATGTGAGGGTTTTGTCCAATGTTACGCCTAGGTATTTCGCTTCCGTCGAAAAACCTATGCGGCTGCCTCCTAGGGACGGCTCTAACATAGAAAGCTTTCTTCGCCTCGTGAAAGGCACCAAGACTGTTTTATTTGGGTCGATAGATAACCCTTTGTTAGTGCACCATCTTTCAATGATGCGCAGGGCTTGTTGCATGCGATCGGATATTGTTTCTTCATGCATTCCTGTTACGCAGACTACTAAGTCATCCGCATATCCCTGTACGTCAAAGCCATTGTCCTTCAAAAGATGAAGAAGTTCGTCTATGACTAGGGTCCACAGAAGAGGAGAAAGTACACCTCCCTGAGGGCATTCTCTTGTAGCCACGATTGAGCCAGCACTCCCTCCTATCTCAAAGCTGATTTTCTTTGCTTTAGCATGGCCAGCACCCAGCGAGTAATCATTGGGCTTACGTCCTTGCTAATCATGGCTTCCTCAATGGCCTGATACGTCGTATTATCGAAAGCGCCTGATATATCGATAAATGCACACAGGGCTATGTTTTTAGACTCTATGGCCTTTTCAATTTTTTCCGTAAGGCAATGAATAGCAGTCTCTGTAGATTTTTCGGGTTGGTACGCGAATTGGGTTTTAGGAGAAAGGAACTGAGACTTATTGTTCGATATGACGATGGCAGATTTTCCGGTTTCGGTATAAAAACAACCTTAACCTCTGTCCACCTGTTAGGAATATATCCTTGCAGCAAGGATGCTCTATATAAAGTTGATAGGACTGGGGCTAGCAAACCCGGCCAAAATGGGATCCTAGACACATTTACGATCCAAGAAGGTTAGAAATATCCAAATTGCCAGTGGTATTAACCGGGAACTGCCTTATTGGAAGGCACACAGCAAGGCTAGGTGTACCCTACCAACGATGCTGCAGGAGTTGCAAAGATAGTATAGTACCTCAACTTCCCGGTTTAAGCGATTGCGAGAATGCGCTTTTTGGGATAGCCTACACCAGGTCAGGGAGCTGAACATAAACGACTTGATGGCCTTCAGCAAATGTTTCGACTAAATGTTTAGAGGAGGAGTGCAAAACTCATTACATCTCGATACTCACCAAACGATAGGAAATATCTTTGTTTGCACCTTGCCTGGTCTCGAATGCCTCTGAAATGTCATTGATAATTAGAAAGGAATTATCTCCTGTGAAATCGAGATCTGCTTTTAAGTGTGACTTTTTCCAAAAAGAAGACTGCGAATCTGGAATCTTCGAGCATCTAAGCAAGTGCATATGAAAATTTATTATTATTATTGACAAATTGTATACGGATGATAATGATTATAAAAACAAATAGTTTTTAGTTGAGAGCACTAACTTAATAAATATAATTAAGTATAATCACATATACGTAAGTACAAATGTAGTTTATAAATGTTATTGTTATTATAACATGAGGCGCCGGAGCAAATAATGCGAGTTGATAAGCATTTGAGTTTAATTCGAATAAATTTGTAGCGAAGTGGTGTTGCAGCAGTCGCCGTTGGCGTGATTGCCATTTGTAATTAAATTAATTGCGATTTAATTCAACTGATAAGGAAGAAATACTTTTTCAATCTTTTACCCTGATTAACTGCTCATTTGCCAAAGTCAAAGATCAGCGAGAGACAAACAATGAATAAACAAGATGAGTTGTCGTAGTCAGATTAATGAGTAGACAAAGCAATTATCATGGAAAGACGATCCGTCGGTCGATCGTTATTGAAGTCAAATGACATTGTAAAAATAAAGCAAATAATGTATAAATTTACTAAGCAAATCATATAGATAGTCGCACAGTGGGCGACTTGCTAGTGCAAAAGGTGTTTTATCAATACTAAATTGTTCATTAATTAATAATCGATATAAATTATCACTTTCAAGCAAATACGAGCAGATGTTAGCTGTAGTTGTCAAACGCCACATATGTTTGAGCAAGCGCCTTATGAATTTGTTTGCCTTTTTGCATGCTCTTTCGATTTCGCTATAAATAACATTTTTCCTTATTTACCTTAAAGTTTTACACTCAGAAAAAAAAAAACAAGAATTTTGTACTTAAATCAAGCCCAAATTAAGAATTTTGGTCACGAAAGTACGGTAATACTGAATATTCTTATACGAAATACAAAATTCTTGTATCAACAATTTTTTTCTTAGATCGCAAATTATTCTTTAAGGAATAATTTTCTCCGAATTTAAGAACGCTGGGGCTGTTTCAAGAACATTATATTCTTAGGGTTAGTTTGTTATTCTTAATTTAATACCGAAGAAATCTTTTTGCAATCCCAATTGTTTCCTAAACTAATACTAAATTCTCAAAACAAGATTTAAGCTTAAGGAGTTGCGAGTTCGATTCTCGGTGAAGTCAATATATATTTTTTTTATATAAAAAAATTTAAAAAAATTATTTTTCAGAGTTCTTATATTGACTTCACCGAGAATCGAACTCAGGTCCTTCGAACGCTTATCCAAGGTGGTTACTATGCCATCGTTTATTTTTTCTTTCTAATTACAACTTTGTTGTTGCTTTTTGTTGCCTCCACCGGGAATCGAGCTCACACTTCTTTGACTGCTGAACGGACGTCTCTACCACGAGGCTATCGCCTACTTATGTTTGCTGTTGTCTCATTGTTCTATTATTATTTTGCGACAGGGTGGTATTTTTCAAGAACAAGTGTTCTTTTTTTAAGATCAAAAAATCAAGAACACGAAAATCTAAAATTAAGACCTACATATGGTGCTGCATTTAGAGCGGTTTTTGTTTACGCGGCATAAGCTTTGATTATTTCGTTCATTTCATATCATCTGCATAACAAACCAATGTAACTCGCAGATAGTTTGTGGAATTTTCTTAATATAAGTAAATTGAGGAGCTTCAAATCAAAACGCAATAAGTGTACACTAATACAGTATGTATTTATTGCCTTTCGGTTTGAAGCTCTTCAATTATTCTTATTTATTTATTCATTTGAGTATGTAATAGTTTTGTTTTATTTGCAGATTTTTGCATCTAAATTTCAAAAACAAGAACGAAAACTTCTTATTCTAAGAATATTTAAGACCGAAAAGTTCTTAAAAGTTTAAGAATGGAAGAAGATAAATTTAATTCCGGTCGGACTTAATTTTAGAATTTTATTTTTCTCTGAGTGTACTTACATCAAGGTAACTACTTTATATAATATATGTGTGGGTGATTTGAATATTCCCACCAAACCAAGACTTCGGAAATAGTCGGATATCAGACTTTTCTGAATAAATAAAAGTGTAACAAAAAATTTATGCATCAGATACAAAAAAAGTTATGAAATGAAAGCTATTGACTATTGCCCAAAGAATTTCATTGTTCTCTGTAGATGAGTGGATAGCAATTGAGTACAAGTAGGCAGGCGAATCGGTTCGATACCTGCCAAAACCTTTTCAAATTTAAAATTTTTTTATTTTCAACTACCGAATTTGTTTCGAAAAATTCGTAACGAAGTCGCGTCAACCCCCTCATACAAATTTCTTAGGATCTTCGAAAACAAATCGGTTTCGATTTAGGAACGGACTTTCGACGCCACCTAAACACTTTCGAAAAAAGTCGAAATTATTTGTTTAGTGGGTTTATGTACGCGCTATTTATAAAACTTATGTCAATTTAATTGTATTAATATCATGATATTAGTAGCGCACACTTGTTTTTCGTTGAGTAGAAATTTATGAAACTCAAGCGTTACTTACTTACTCAAGCGTATTCAAGGTAAATTAAATATTTTGTGAAAGCGTGTTTTATTGTGAAGCCAAAATGCCCGCTGACAAGAATATTATTGTAGAAAATAAAAAACGCATACCTATATAATACCATTCGAAATGAAATGGTTCTATTGAAAGACTTCCTAGTTCTGGTAATATGCAAAACGGAAACACTGCAAGAAGCTCTTTTCAACCACCAAATTTGGCTGCTAGTAGAACAGGAGTGGACGAACTTTTGATACACGCATTCACCGTAGTCATACTGGCATTGGTTTTACATGACTTCGTCTGCTAAAAGAATTTTGATTCATAGAAAATTTTTATAGTCCATCTGTTCTACTAGGTATGATGCCCGAGGAAGTACTTGAAGGCAGAAACCAAAACTACCGATATAAAAGTGAGAACATCACATAAAAAAACCGCAGTACTTTGCACTTTTAATTCCTTCCGATCCTTCAAGAACTTCATTGCCTAAAACTAAAACCACTTGTTGAGGTATTTTGGTCAAACTTTAGAATTTTTTTTTTTTTTTTTATATTTTCAAGGTATAGGCTCGGACCCTGAAACGAGTTTTTCCTGAAAACTCTATAATTTTCGAAGTTTCTAAAAAAAAATAACGACAATGTTATGGCAGCTCTATGGATTTTTTTCAAGAAGAAGTTGTTTATATATTTCGACGTGCCATACGTTTTCGTCAGACACAAAATTGTTGGTGTTAGTTTTCGTATAGCACGTCGATTTGTTGAAAAAAAAAAACTTTTTAAAGTTTTCAAAGAGATGTCATGTATTACCGATAAGATGTTCTTATTAATATATTCAAAGGGAAATTTCAAATTATTGAGAAGATGTTCTTTTTATATTTCCGAAGAGATATCTTTTAAATTAAAAACAAGTAAGGAAAGCTGTCTTCGGCTGTGCCGAAGGCTAAATACCTTTCATGAATAAGCGTCACGATTTTCACTGTTTGATCCCCAGTACAGCCTGTGTGAATTTAACTTTAGCTCATACCGAAATTATCGGAGCTATCGATTATATGGGGACGATGTGTTATATTGGTCTCATTGATTTTTAACATCGACATTCCACATTCTAAAATAGCAACATTTACGAAATTTCACGTTCCTACCGATATAATTACAGGAGTTATCTACCAAAATCCGTTTATCGGAACAATCGATTGTATGGGGGCTATGTGAAATATTTATCCCATTTCAATGATTTTCAACATCGATATTTTACATATAAAAATAGCGATGCTTCCAAAATTTCACGTTCCTATGTGTTTAATTACAGGACTTATAGCCCAAAATCCGCTTATCGGAATAATCGATTGTATGGGAGCTATGTGAAATATTTATGCCATCTCAATGATTTTCAACATCGATATTTCGCATATAAAAATAGCAATACTTCCAAAATTTCACGTTCCTACCTAATTAATTACAGGAGTTATCTACCAAAATCCGTTTATCGGAACAATCGATTGTATGGGGGCTATGTGAAATATTTATCCAATCTCGATGATTTTCAACATCGATATTTCACATATAAAAATAGCAGTACGTCCAAAATTTCACGTTCCTACGTGTTTAATTACAGGAGTTATAGCCCAAAATCCGTTTATCGGAATAATCGATTGTATGGGAGCTATGTGAAATATTTATCCCATCTCTATGAGTTTCAACATCGATATTTCACATATAAAAAGAGCAATACTTACAAAATTTCACGTTCCTACGTGTTTAATTACAGGAGTTATAGCCCAAAATCCGTTTATCGGAATAATCGATTGTATGGGAGCTATGTGAAATATTTATCCCATCTCTATGATTTTCATCATCGATATTTCACATATAAAAATAGCAACACTTATAAAATTTCACGTTCCTTCGTGTTTAATTACAGGAGTTATAGCCCAAAATCCGTTTATCGGAATAATCGGTTGTATGGGAGCTATATGTTATATTGGTCCGATCTTGCTGGTTCCGACAAATGATTCCTATATTGGAAAATGGTGGCCGCACACCAAATTTCAGTCAAATATCTCAAAAACTGAGGGACTAGTTTGCGTTCAAACAGACAGACAGACAGACAGACAGACAGACAGACGGACAGACGGACAGACGGACAGACGGACATGGCTAAATCAACTCATCTCGTCATCCTGATCATTTCGGTATACTTATTGATGGGTCTATCTCTTCTTCTTCTCATATTTACAAACATCGGACCAAAGTTATAATACCATTTCATGTTCATGAAAGGTATAAAAAAATTAAAAAAAAGATTATATTTTTTGAGTTATTATATTGACTTCACCGAGAATCGAACTCAGGTGTGTATATTTAGGCTTGCCAGCGTCTAATTACAGCTTTGTTCTAAATCACATCACAATTTCTCACGTTGCAAAGAGATTTTCGACTACCCCTGAGCCCAAAAACTGTTCATAAACACAATCTTGTTAATTTTATTGGGCACTTTTGGCTCTGTGTGTTTATAATTACATATCAAGTTGTACCAGACTGACTCGACTTTCCATAATGACCTCAGGAAACCAATACAAATGTGGAACCCCTATACTTTCGCTCACATAACTTTCGAGATAACCCAATAAAGTCGTTCGTGGCGCTTGACAACAATTCAAAACAGCTCGGTGGAGGGGGAGCGTACTATATATTGCGAGCTAATCATATTTTATATTTATTTCTGAGCAATTAAGCTTTTTTAAACATGAAACATTATTTATTCGGTCCGATTATCATTTGAATGATTTTATTGCTGACCGTCTCATTACGGTTGTATAGTACTAAGTACGTACAATAATTTGTGCGTCTAGCTTCCAAAGAGAGTCGTGCTGGATATGTCTTCATCGTAAACTGAAATAAGCAAAAACAAAAAAAAAAAAAATTAAAAAAATTAAATAAATAATAATTACATAATTCAAATAAAATTTAAAATTTGAAGAAAAGAGTATAAAATGAAATAAAACAAAAGAAAGACAAAAAAAAAATAAAATATGAAAAATAAAATTAATCTATACCCATAACCTATCTATCTAATAATAGGAGTTATCTACCAAAATCCGTTTATCGGAACAATCGATTGTATGGGGGCTACATATGTGAAATATTTATCTCACCTCAATGTTTTTCAACATCGATATTGCACATATAAAAATAGCTATACTTACAAAATTTCACGTTCCTACCTGTTTAATTCAGTTATAGTCCAAAATCCGTTTATCGGAACAATCGATTGTATGGGAGCTATATGTAATACAAAAACAAAGATTTCAAATTAGAAAATGGTGGCCGCATACCAAATTTTTGCCAAATATCTCAAAAACTGAGGGATTAGTTTGCGTTCAAACAGACAGACGGACAAAAGGACATGGCTAAATCAACTCATCTCGGCACCCTCACACCAATACTGAAACCGTATTATGAGTGAGATCGACAAAAAATACTGACCAAAAATACAAAAATTAAGTGAAAATACGTAATGTCATATAGCTATTAGCCATGCTCTGTCATAAGACATGTTTGTGGTATAAACTAGTCTAAAATTCCTCCAGGGCTACTCCATTTCAAACTCCCCCTTCATCAAATGTTTGGCATGGTTAAAATATATAATTTTATTATTTAAATAGTATCTCATCGAATTGACGGAACATATTCGCACACACTCATACAGATGTGTTGAAACATGCAATTTGCAGCATTTTATTAATTAAAATTTAATTGTATTTGATAAGCCAGTCAAGGCAATGGCGAATGAATGTGGTTGGTGGTGCTGTGATGAGCACAATAGAGTTGCTATTGCCACTGTTGTTTTGTAGGCACGATTTGTTATTGCCTAAAGTTGTGTGCCAATTGCTTGTTGTTGTTTCAATCTATGTATATAAGTTGTTAAATCGTGCACAAAGGCAATTTGTTAACGAAAATTGAAATGTAGATTTGTGTGTTCAAATTTAGCATATTTCATTTAATTGCAACAACAAATCCATACTCACTGAAATGTAAGTATATGTACATAAGCAGTGTTGTGAAAACAAAAGCCATTCTCAACATTATTTCCTTAATTTAATTTTTAGTGAGCTTAACTTATTGACTGCTGTAGCACTTTTGAATAATGGATAAAATTAAGATAAGAGTACCCTGCTAGACAGTGCTATAACATTCAGACAGCTTTGGAATGATGCCTTTGAAAAAGTTATTTAAATATAAAACAGCTGATATTTACATCACGATTTTCTATCACGTTTTCAAAGGCGACATTACAAAGCTAACTGAATGTCACAGCACTGTCTAGCAGGGCAGCGAGTTCAACAATTTTTTCAATTAAATTTTTTAAAAGAATCTGGAGTATTCATCAATTTGTTTGAAGCTAATTTATCCAGGAGAAGATTCTAGGTTTTTAATTTTTAGTTATTACTAGCTGACCACGCAGGCGTTGCCCTGCGTAAAATTTTGTCTTTGAAATCAAATTTTCTATAACCGATAGTTTGTTAATCCGCGGACATTTTTTACCAAAAAATATATATTTTTAAAAGTTTCAGAATAATTTTTACCATCGGTCTTTTTCTAGTTGAAAATCCATTATTTTTCTTTTTTTTCACAATTCCCACTACACCTGACTCTATTACAATTTGTGAAATTTTAAAATAAGCGTTTGACAATAATGTTCGCATTAAAATTGAATAACTAACTGTCAAAAGCTGTCATAAGTTAATGCACACACCGCCATCTTCTGGCAATACAGGAACCAGCATTTTAAGTTACAGTGCGCTCGCAATGCAATTAGAGCCACTTTTATGTAAATCAGCTTTAATTTGTAAAAACTTCTTTCGTAGTGGAGTGGCATTGTATTGATAAAGCGAAATTAAATTAAATTAAATTAAATTTGGTTCATTGAGCTAGAATACTTAAAAATTGTGAATAGGTTCTTTGCTGGATAACCCATCACAACGTAACGCAAACATAAACGTCCTTGATCATCAAGAACGCTTTATATAAAATAACAAAAATTCGCACCATACAAAATGTATGGGAAAATTTTTTTTTTTTTTGGGAATTTTTCGGGAATTTTTTTGGATATTCTTCGATTCTGGCCAGAGAACAATCTGAATTGGTGTCCATCATCCAAATCGGTGCAGGCGTTCTTGAGTTATAAGTGTTTGTACCTACGCCACTTTCTTTTATATATATAGATTACACTATAAACAGCAAAATCAACTTTTTTTCTGGGTATGGTATCTAATTAACTTTTTTTTGAAGAGATTGAGACGTACATAAAAAAACTACGTAATTCGTTTTACGAACTTAGCATCCAAAGTTTAGTTATGGGCTTTCGAAGTTCGAAATTAGACCCTTTTAGTTTTGCTTTTCCAACTGCTGTATATAAAAAATTAAAAAAGGAAAAAGAAAATGTGGGCGTGGTCTGCATGACTTCCTTGTTCGAATGGTATACACTTTTTGTTTTAAAAGTTGTCAAAGGGGTCAAAAGTTAGAGCTTCGAAAATTATTAAAAGCTGTATATTTCAAAATTTTTCCAACTGATTTCGCTGCCGCTGTCAAACAAAAAAAAAGGTATACCAATCAAACAGGAAAGTCAAGCAGACCACGCCCACATTTTTTATTTTTTTATTTTTAAATACAGCAAACGGAAAAGCAAAATTAAAAGGGTCTAATTTAGAACTTCGAAAGCCGATAACTAAATTCTGGAAACTTACTTCGAAAAACGGGGTACTTAGTTTTTTATGTATGTCTCAATATCTTCAAAAAACCATGCCTATTTAAAAATATAAAAAACTAAAATAATAGCAAATAGGGATATCATTCAAATTATACGAAAGGGGGCCTTAAAAGCAAGCCCAGATTCTGAGAGTGTATTCAATGTTGTATATTTCCACTATGTATCAAGCAGTCAGATTTGCGTTTTTTTTTGTACAACACTGTACTTGTGTGAGTATCAAATGCATAGATTCTATAATATCATTCACAAATCCACCATTCGCAACAAGTTTTATTTTTTTTTTGCTGTTTTGTATTAAGTATAACTGAAAATATCAGCGAGAATGTTGCTCATTACTGGCTTAGCTCTCAGTCACAACTTTGTAACGTACATACGTCTGTCGTTAAGGCCAATGTATTCTTACCCATTTTACAGCACTTGCAAGTGGTTTATTTCTTTATTCTCTGAATTATTCATAATATTGGTTATTGTTAGCATTGAATTGTTGATGATGCTGCAGGCATCAAACATTTATTGCAACAATTATTTCAGAACACAAGTTGATGGTTCGTTCTCATGAATCGTACAAATAATGAAATTATTGTTGCTAGCGGAGGTTACCCAGTAAATAATTGCCAATTCAATACCTTTCTTTAGTAAATATTGTTACTATCTGAGAGCTTCCAAAACCTAGACAACAGCAGTTGCATACCCATTTTTTAGTTTCCACCATCAGCGTGTGGTAGAGGAGATATGTACCTATCCGCTTTGTTCCGACAGTATTCCTAGCGCTAGAGTGTCTCAATAGAGCGCAGGGGTATCTAAAACGATATTTGTTTCCTTTAGCAGCCAACTGCTAGTAAATTAGCTAAAATTATGGGAGGTAGCTCAAAAGACGGGTTTTGGCCTCAGGATTACGAATCCGGAAGCGCTTTTTTAATTTTTGTTTCAGTGAGAAGTTATGGTAAAAAAACCAAAAAATGACCCGGGGTCGATACCGAAATTGGTATTTATGTGCGAAACACCTTTCTAAATTGGCGGCCTTCGGCCGCGCTTATAAAACATAACCCTGGGCTACGCCATCCCAAGTCCGGGTGGTAGCCTGAACCGTGGCGCCATTTTTCGCACGTTTTTAGGTACATCCTAATAAAATTACAACAACCACATGAAAACTTGAAAGTTTGATTGCAAATATCTCTTCAGAGAAGCAAAATATTAAAAAAGCGCTTCCGGATTCGTGATCCTGGGGCCAAAACCCACTTTTTGAGCCCTCCCCCATAAATTTAGCTAATTTATTAGCAGTTGGGTGCTAAAGGAAACAAATACCTCTAAAACTTGCTTCTTCCAGGTTTTGTGTTTTAATGGTAGTTGATAGACTTAATTCTTCCCATGGCAGCATTTTCCGTAAGCTCGACCTATAATGCGATTTCCGAATGAGGTTCTCTTTTCATCCCATCCCATTATCTGGAAAACTTAGTCGCACGAAATGCTTGTTCCCAATCCTAATGAAGCTGTTAGTATTGCTCACTACATTTGAAATAGGCATAACAGGCTCAAATTGCGGGAACTCATTACCCATGAATGATACATATTGCCTCGAATAACCCTAAGCAAATTGTTTTGATCCGAAAAATTTGTTTCTATAACAAAAGATTTAAGTGTAAATTTAAAAATTTGATCATAATTTTATGTGTTGGAAGAAGCGTACTTAGAATGATTTGTTGACCTATGGCAACGCCAGGAATCTGAGTAACGATATCTGGACAATTCTGAAAGTTATGGTACTTCGAAATATATTCCTCTCCCGTTGCCACATGGCAACCTTAGAGTGTTATTGTTGGGGTGGGCCGATTTGTATGGGCCCGAAAAAATTCACAGAAGCACATATCGGTTACGATTATTTGGGTAATTTCAAGCATATCTGCCGAAGAAACCGTTGTTCTAAAATGAGTTTCTAACCTAGCAATTTTTTTTCTCTAAAAAGTGAAGTGTGTATGACAGTTTTTTTAGAGCCCTCCAATGCCTTTTTAAAAAAATTCACCAAATTTGGATTTTTTGTTACGCAATTTCAGTGTTTAAATAGCCTAATGTGTGTCGTTTGATGAACGCCCTACTTTAGAATATTTCTCATAACTTTGTTGAATAATGCCGAAATTCAGATAAAAAAAAAAAAATCCATTCAAACTCTACATAAAATATGAAACATTTGTGAGGTAGGACGATCTTAAAACAAAGCTTGAAAGAGGCCGAACTTCCACTTAGCCGTTGATTTACTAGAAACAAATCAACATCCAAACAAACTTTGTTTTCTACTAATAAGATTGTCTTATTGCCCTTATTTTTCTCACTGGGATATCGAGATCCTTTGCCTCGGCGCTAGTGTAATTTATAGTACAAGTTTTCTTGAAACGTCTCATTGGTTCGATGTTACATGAGTTTGACGTTCATATACATACATACTTGTACTACACACATATTTCGGCATACGAGAAGCAAAGCATTAATCTCTTTGTTCATTCATTTGTTCTTCATTCAATCCATGTTACATACACTAGATCATCCTCATTGCGGCTAAAGAAATGCTCGGGATTTGAGCAACACTTATTATAGCCGTTGTCGTCTTGGTCGGTTTGTCTTGGTTTGGTTCACTTCTCGTACAAAAATTGAGACATCAACAACTTGCTAGTGAACAACCAGCGCTGACTTCATAAGTACATATCAGAGCTCTCAGATAACTCGCAATTGCCTTCACAGTATCATTCATTTTAGGAGATATAAATTTCAGTCGGAAAATAACTGTTACACTTCAGAGCACATTTTGGGTATCTCTCAGTTAGAGAGAACTGTTTGTCAGTGAGATAAATGCCAAATTCCTTAATAAGTTTCAGGGAAATTGAATTTTATCATATTTTTCAAACACGGCGTTCTTCAATCAAATTAGACGGCAGATTTACATGGACAGTTCCAATTTCACTAGAAACTAAACTATATAGCTAGCCAGATAGTGTTTTTGAAAAAAAATTTTACACTCGGCGTTTTTGGTTAAGATTTTAGATGTGGTCTCTCGCTTGCCAGAGGCATGAGTGTGCCAATTTTTCAGATTTGAGTTAATAGGCTCAGGTGTTCAACCTCCCGTTTCTCTACGATTCACGAAAATCCTGGGATTCCAAAGTACAAGAAACCCCGGAAATATTCAATGCCATTTTCATGAATGTGTAGTTCAATCTTTGAAAATAGTGACAGAAAAACGAATGTGCTATACATTCATGTTTCTGGAGCAACCAAAATGTTTAAAAATTGAATTTCTAAATTTTTCAAAATTTTCGTGGTGCCAGAAATATGAATGTGTATCAAATTTGTTACGTATACGCCATGGTGTCTGTTGTTGAGTGCAACAAATTCATGTTTCTGGCTAAACGAAAATTTTGAAAAATTTAGAAATTCAATTTTTAAACATTTTCGTTGCGCCAGAAACATAACGTCGGAAAAAGTACAAAACCGCACATCGCAATTCTGCAAAACCGCACATACGTAGCCGCACAAATTTTACAGGAGACACTGAAAACGGATATAGTTTTGTACAAGCCACTATGTGGTGGGTAAAATTTAAATGTCGTTTTTTACATTCCTTTGCACAAATCCCTACTTTTACTTACTAATGAATGGATCCGGGTACCCAGAAGTCCTGGTATGCAAATCTCGTTTTTGACAGAAATGTCGAACGTGCGGTTTTTCAGAAGTGCGATGTGCGGTTTTGTACTTTTTCCGACGATAAATGTATAGTATAGTTTTTCTGACACAACGGAAATTTTTATAAAATTTACTTTGAAAAATTTAAGAAGATGAATGTGCCGAATCTCGAGAAATTGAAGGAATATTAACACAAAAACTATATAACTTGCATTAATATGTATATTTATGTCAAAAACTAAAATTACAAATTTGGCGGGAGCAATGAACTTTTAAATACGATTTCCCGAAATTTTAATTTTGTTTCTGACACGCGAGCGACGATATGTTGTCTTATATTGGAGCCCTGCGCTACATACAAAGTACATAAGTCCAACTGCTTGATATGCAATATTTTGGTTGATGTTGTACTCCTTTTGGCTTTTAGCAAATGATTTTGTTTGTAAAGTGAACTTTCCTACACAATTCTTGACCACTAAAATGACTTTGTTCTGCTTGGCTTGTTAAATGCTATTGGCTTTGGCACATTGTATCTATATTTTTTGCAATATATTTCCATGGCATAATGCAAACCCTGCAATACCCACTGTAGGTATGTAAGAGGATACCGAACGGGAACCGCTCAACCGATTTGGATACAATTTGGTATTATAGATAGTATGATTCAATCTAAGATTATAGGCGTCGGTGTTGCCACTTGGGGCAGTTCACAGGGTTGCCACTTATCTAATTTTTTTTTTTTAATATTGAGCAAGATATGCCAATATTGGTATCAAATGAAAGGTATTTTCGACCGTATTCCAAATAAGTAAATCTCAAGAAGGGTTACCACCTAACCGCATTTTATATATTTTTCTCTATATCTCTGGAACCGCTCGACCGATTTGAATATAGTTTGAAATTATAGATAGTAAGATTAATTCTAAGATTATGTGCGTGCGTGTTGCCCCTTGGGGCGGTTCACAGGGTTGCCACCTCTCACAATTTTTTTAAATATTGAGCAAGATATGCCAATATGGGTATAATTTGAAAGGTATTTTCAACCGTATTCCAAATATGTAAATCTCAAGCAGGATTGTCACCTAGTGTTGCCACCTAATCGCATTTTATTTATTTATATTAATATCTCGGAAACCGCTCGACCGATTTGGATAAAGTTTGACATATAGATAGTATGATTAATTCTAAGATTATGTGCGTGGGTCTTGCCACTTGGGGCAGTTCACAGGCTTGCCACCTATCTGAATTTTTTTTAAATATTGAGCAAGATATGCCAATATGGGTATCAATTTGAAAGGTATTTTCAACCGTATTCCAAATATGGAAATCTCAAGCAGGGTCGCCACCTAGTGTTGCCACCTAATCGCATTTTATTTATTTTTATTAATATCTCGGGAACCGCTCGACCGATTTGGATAAAGTTTGACATTATAGATAGTATGATTAATTTTTAGATTATGTGCGTGGGTGTTGCCACTTGGGGCGGTTCACAGGGTTGCCACCTATCTCATTTTTTTTTTAAATATTGGGCAAGATATACCAATATGGGTATCAAATGAAAGGTATTATCGACCATATTCCAAATATTTAAATCTTAAGCAGGGTTGCCACCTAGGTTTGCGACCAAACCGCATTTTATTTACTTTTTATTGATATCTCGGGAACCGCTTCACCGATGTGGAAAAAATTTGGCATTATAGATAGTATGATTCGTTCTATGATTATATGCGTGGGTGATGCCGCTTGGGGCGGTTCACAGCGTTGCCACCTATCTCAATTTTTTTTAAATATTGAGCAAGATATGCCAATATTGGCATCAAGTGAAAGGTATTTTCGACCGTATTCCAAATATGTAAATCTCAAGCAGGGTTGCCACCTAACCGCATTTTATTTATTTTGTTGATATCTCGGGAACCGCTTTGCCGATGTGGATAAAGTTTAGCATTATAGATAGTATGATTCATTCTAAGATTATATGCGTGGGTGTTGCCACTTGGGGCGGTTCACAGCGTTGCCACCTATCCCAATTTTTGTTTTAAATATTGAGCAAGATATGCCAATAAAGGTATCATATGAAAGGTATTTTCAACCGTATTGCAAATATGTAAATCTCAAGCATGGTTGTCATCTAGTGTTGCCACCTAACCGCATTTTATTTATTTTTATTAATATCTCGGGAAACGCTTGACCGATGTGGATAAAATTTGGCATTATAGATAGTATGATTCATTCTAAGATTATATGCGTGGGTGCACCTGCGGTGCATGGCATGCATGGCGGTTGCCACTTGGGGCGGTTCAAAGGGTTGGCACCTATCAATTTTTTTTTTAAATATTTAAATTTCAAGCAGTCTTGCCACCTAGTATTCCTGTCTTTCTTCGTACAACACTCTTTCCTATCTCCCTCCCTTTTCCTATTCATTGCCCTCTTTCCTTCTACCACGCGCCTCTTCCTCTATATCCAATTCGGTTTGGCCCCTGTTAATTTAGGCCTAATTCTATCCATATACCAAATTTTAAGGAAAACTCACCATATATAAGAAATTTTCAAATGGATCGTTTCCCTGGTCCACTTCCCGGAAGTAAGATATTGTGAATCTAAACCATTCTCGAATACATCTTATTCATATTTCGTTATTTCTGAACTTAAGAAGTTAACTTCTTTCTCGTGTACTGGTTACATGTGGATTTTTTAATTTTTTTTAATGTTTCACTTGTATTTTATTTTACAAAGACACGTTTTGACCTCAGTATAAAAATTCTGACAATAGTGAATGTAGCGATCGAAAAAAATTTACGAGATCCGAAAAAGAAATGTTCAGGCTTGTCTCAGAAAGCACCACTCATATTCTTGACGATTTAGACTTATTTCGAAGCTACATATGAGCCCCTTAAAGCACAAGTGGTATAAGTCCACATTTTCTCAAAACAACGTTAGCGTGTTTAAACAGCTCATATGTAGGTACTTGAGTATTTTAGTAGTAAAATTTATTTTGTTCGTGTTTTTTATTTGGAAACCGAAACCGGAACGGAACCGTAACCGAAATAAATGTTGAAGAACGAAACCGGAACCGAAACCGAAACCGAAATACGTTGCAAAACCGAAACCAGAACGTTATTTTAATCGGTTCAGACCTTGGTTTATGTATAGCTGCTCGGGACCATGGGCCCTGTAAGATGGGTCAAAGGGACACTTTTCTGAGAGATTTTAGACCTTCTCGCTCCGTCAACTTTGTGATTGCCATACGCGATAAGGCCATTCAGAAAAGAGTCTCTTTGTCCCATCTTAAGGGCCCATGTTTTCGGGAGAAGCTTATACTTTCACATACTGAGCCCTAACTGTCCTTTGCGTTTTATCAGTTCGGCCTCGCTATGTAAGATATTTTCGGGCGTCATAAGTAGACATGCAATATTAGTCCTGATTTTGGTGTTCTGACAGACTCACAGTTTATTTTCTTTATTCCAAGTACTGCCAGAAAATAATTTAACGATTCTGTCGAGGTTCTAGACTCTGGGGAAGTCGCGCTTATATGAGCTGAGAAAGATTATTATAAGACGTCTATTTTTATATTTTAGGGTGACCCAATTTGTCGGTTATTTTCTCCAATTGAGCGAGGTGATGAGATATTATGAGGACAGATAACACTGGTCGAAAAAAAAAAAATAACCAACGGGGAAAGTACATTTTCTCTAGTTTCGAGATATCAGAGAATATATGAAAATCCCAATTTTTTGCAAAACCTTCGAAAATTTTTGAAAAAAGCCACTTTAAAATCAGAAAAAGAATATGAAGGAAAAAAGTTAGCACTCCTATGTTTAGGAAATTTAATTACGAAAATTTTAAGCATACTCGTACAACATTGTGATGTGTCTTCGACTTTATAAGCCCTGTTATAAGAAAATCCTCAATTAAAAATTCTCTGTTTTTACGTAGAATTTTCTGCTGATACATGAATATGTAATCATTTGGTTTAAAAGTAGATTAGTTTTCGAGATATCTTGAAATTTTAGTTTTTGAGATAAGAAAAAAGTGGAATTACTGATCTGTCAATATCTTCGCCATTAATAAATTTTTATGACATTTGATTTTGTTTTGAGAAGATGAAATACCCTTATAACCAATGCAAAAATAATAAGGCGATTGAGTTATTACAAATAATTTATTTTTTTTTTCATCCAAATTTAAAATTTTTTTCGATTAACAGCTACACCAAGGACATTGGAATCAAGCTATCATAGGCGATGTTTCTTGGTTCCTTCTTCGAGAAGCACAAAATGTAACAAAAAGATGAAAACTATCAACTTTCAAACAGTTTTAATACACATAATTTGAACTTATCACAAAAACAGAAATTTTCAAATATCTCGAAAACTATTCTACTTTTATACCAAATGATTACATGTTTGGAATCACCTGAAAGTTCTACATGGAAATCATGTATCAAATGTCGAGGATAGGGAAATTTCGGAAAACGTTTTGGGTATAAACAGAATATTTTTGATTGAGGACCTTCAACAAACAGGGCTTATAAAGTCATGGGCACACCACATAATTATACTGGTGTGCTTAAAACTTTCGTGATTAAATTTCCTACAACATAGGAGGGATAACTTTTTTGTCCATAGACTTTTTCTGATTTTAAAGTGTTTAAATCTGAAATTTTGTAAAATTTTTTATTTTTTTTAAATTTGTTTGAAGGTTTTTTGCATAGTGGCGAAACTACTGAAGATACTTATAGAGATGAAGGCAAAAAATGTTTATAAGTATAATGTGTAATTCAACAGTTTGGATCGAAAAAATTAAAAATTAAAACTTTTGACGTACATACTTATAGCAGCCGACTGCTCTCCGGTTGAGCTATGCGACACAAAAAAAAAAAAAAAAAATTTAGACTGCTTTTTCATTTAGATCTCAACTTGAAACCAAAAGAAATTGAAATTCTTTGTAGGCAGTTGAAGGGTTACGAACAAGGTGAATTCATTACAGGTGGCATCCTCCCACCACATGGTTTCTTCTTCTTCCTTGAAAATCGAATCGTAGCTGTCAAATTGCTTATGTTGCTGCTTTGTCTGACATTTTTAGTAACAAGGAGTGTGCGCGTGCGTGTAGATCTGAATTCGCTCGAACACACCTGTTTGAATTCGCCTTGGTTTGGAATAACTACCAACAAATTTTGAATTTTTTGAAATTTTCAGTTTTTGGGCCAATGTCAAAAAATCGGGTTTTCAGGTCCAAATTTGCAGAACTTTTTTCTTTTTTTCAGCAACTCCAGAACTTTTTAAATGCTACTCAGAATAGGTTTTTTTTCTTCTTTACAGGAACTCCAGAGCATTTTCAATGCAACTCAGAACAGAAAAAAGAACTTTTTCAATGCTACTCAGGACAGTTTTTAAATTCCCGGTTTTGAACATTTTGAAATTTTCAGTTTTTGGCCCAATTTTAAAAAATCGATTTTTAGGTCCAACTTAGGCAGAACTTTTTTTCTTCTTTACAGAAACTCCAATCTTCTTGAATGCAGCTCAGAACAGTTTCTAAATTTCCGCTTTAAAACATTTTTGAAAATTTTCCGTTTTTGAGCAAATTAAAAAAAAAAAATCGTTTTTTTTTGGTCAAAATTTGCAGAACTTTTTTTTTTCTTCTTTTCAGGAACTCTAGAACTTTTTGAAAGCTACCTCTAGAACTGTTTGAGTTTTTCGATAGGCCGTATTCTACGTGAACTTGGCATACAATATTTTAAAAGCATTTTTTTAGTATAATTTTGCAGAATTTTTTTCTTTTTCAAGAACTCTAGAGCTTTGTAAAAGCTGTTCAAAACAGCTCTGTTTTTGTTTTTCCTGAACCTCCTTATGCCAACATCACGGACGTTCTTTCCATTTACTGGTGAAGGGAGATTTTCGACAAGAAATTAACAATATGGGTATAGGACACCAACAATTGCTTAACCCTCCTATATTCTGAAAGGTATATGTTCCTCGAAATAGCACACAATTGAAAGAAAATAATACTACTTTATATTTTTTTTCGTTAAAAAGGCTTTCTTTTTTATTATTCTGTTTATTTTTAATATGTATGATTTTATTCTTTTTTTAATTTTTGTATTTTTTTAAATTTAATATTCTTATGTGCACGACTTGTTTTCTCTCACTTAAGGATAATTATACTATATTATATTACTGCACTAAGGGTATATCTACAAATCATAAGTTTAAATAAAATTATATAAGTAGTAGTGTATTTGTATGTAAAGGAGTTTTCTTTATTAATTTATTACAGCGATAAATATAAGTGAATGGTTTTTTTGTTGTTTCTCTTTTAAATCGTTTATTCTTAAAACAAAATTCTGTTACATATGTAAATGTATTTAAATATGCAAACATATTCACTCATAAATCTTTTTTAATTGCCAGTTTTAATGACTTTATAATACAATATGTATTAGTTACTTTTAATAGCAATTATTAACTGGAGTTTACGTTTATTAATGCCATAAATACTTTGTACAGTACAACTACTAAATTACTATGCTAATTAACAAAGTTAATATTTATTTACAAAGTTTTTCATTTAAATACACGTGTGGATATTTTTAATTCTAGTTTTCCATTTTTTTTGTTTTTTTTAATATTTCATTGATTTTATTTTTTGTGGTCAATTACCTTGCAGCCGCAAAATTAAGGATTTTTCTTTGATTGGCTTCCATTAACAACTATTCGACCTTTTTTTCCAAATACATTATTTATTTTCGTTTTTTACAATTTTTATATTTTTTTGTTTTTAATATTTTTTTATTTTGTGTTTTAGTTTTTATTTATATTTATTTAAACGCTATCTTTGTATCTAGTTAGTATTTACAATTACAATATAAAATGCGCTAACATCACAGCAATTTGGGTAACTAAATCTACAAATACAGATTTATAAACTAAAAGCTTAGGTTAGCAGTGGGATTTTTAAAGAGAACAGAAACGACACTATCTCAAACTGTCTTCAAGCGATCAAATTAAAAAAAAAAAATTACAGTCGATCAACACATTTCTAGCATCATTGCTCACTTTTCCAATCCCACTGCATTCGGTTTAAAACTTATTTAATTTAAAACTGTGCTAATAACTGGGTAGCTGCGCTCAGCTAAATCAAGCTCCCTCTCTACGCAGAACATTTGCCGGCGGTATGACTATTTGTGTATGCATGTGTGTGCGTGTGTGTTCAAACACCTTTTTATCCCAAATGCATTAAACTTGGATGAAAATAGCCTGCCATCGCCCATTGTGCGCCGGGTCCACCACGCCCCAAAGCAGCCATTTTGATCTTTTCGATCTCAGCTTCTTGTAAACGTTTCGCTTTGGCGCGTCGATTTTGAAACCAAATTTTCACTTGCGTTTCAGTTAAACGTAATGACGATGAGAATTCGGCACGTTCGGCTATACTCAAATATTGTTTTTCGCGAAATTTCTTTTCCAAGGAGAGTAACTGTTGTGTGGTGAAGGGTGTGCGTGGTTTACGATTCGGTTTGTGTTTGCGTAGATTGCATTTGATGCGTGGCGGTTCGTTGTTATCTGAAGAAGAGAAAAGGAAAGAAAATTAGTTTATGGTAGTGAACTATTAATCAACTTAAAAAATATTTCTTAATAATTTGGTACATTAGGTTCAAAAATCCGATTATTTTCAATGTTTTTAGATATTTTTTTTGGTAAAGACTTGTAACGCTTTTTATAGACATTAGGGTGGTTTAAAAACTTAAGGTTTTCTTAGAGACCCAGGGACCCTCCTATTTTTTACATCTAACAAAAGAATAATCTGCAAAATCTTAGCAGTGTAAAACATACGGAAGGCGGCACTCAACGAGGTTTAGTTTTCATAAATTTGAATGAAGGAGTAAATTTTAGAAATTGTTTTTTTTTTAAGGATTCCGATTTTAAAAATTGTGCTTTATTCAATACATTTGATAATAAAAATGTTAAGCATGTCCATGCTCCTCACTTCTTTTATCAAACAGAAAATAATTGGGGGGTCCCTTGGTCTTAACATTCAACTTGAATTTTTCCCATACGATTCTGAACCACCCTAATAGAAATACATACATAGGGAGGTTGCATCGTTTTGAAAATAATCTGAGTCCGAATGAATAAATCGGAATGTATAGCAAATAAATCGGCAGCCGTGTTAAGGCTCGAACCCCAAAGTCAGTTTTCATGAAAAATTAATATGCTTTTTTTTTAATGCTGCGTCTAAAAATGTTGTTTATTCCGAAAGGTTTCATTAAAAGCAATAAACTTTACACTTAAAACTGGTGGAGCTACAAGACATAAATAATAAATAATATATTCCTGCCTACAAGATGTTTTTATAATTAAAATTTACAACGAAGTTAGTATTAAGGACATGTAAAGTAATAAAGTGGGATTTGAGATAACAAAAGCTGAAAACTTCGAAAACGTTATAAGCAGTACACCAAAAAAAAAACTGGTGAAACCTTTGAATAGCTACAAAAAATGTAAATTAATACCGTAATGATTAAATAAATGGGCATTAGGGTGGGTCTTAATTTTCTGGGTACTTGGAATGGGATAGAATTTTATTGTTTTTTAAATTAAAATTAAAATAGTGATATAAAGTTATTTTCTGTACTATATTTTGAGGTTGCTCACTTGATTTTAAGTAAATACAAAAGCGGATTTATTATTATCATATCCCTATTAAAACTATTGCCCCCTAGATAAATTTATGAAACCACACAAAGTTCAATGAACGCTTAAACGCCACAAAATGAACTTTAGTTTCACCTAAATAATTAAAAAAAAATGCCTACAAATGACAAACAAAAAAAAAAAAAACAAACGCTAAATGCAAATTACTCAACACTTTGCATAAATTTTCTGCAGCTGCTCAAAACAGAAATTAAAACTAAGCGAAATAAAGCATTCAATGAAATATTAAGTAAACGCCGAAATAGGTGCACGAGAAAACGAGCAACTAAATTAATGTTACGTTTACCGCTAAATGTTAGTGGTATGCAAAAAAAGAGCACAATTTACAATACAACAAAAACATAGAAATACAAAAAACGAAACAAAAAATTAATTGAAAATCGCTTAACAAATGAGCGCTGTCAACACTCAACATGCACAAACAACTATTTACAACAAAAAAAATACTATTCGCAAGACAATACTAAAAATAAGCAATCAATTACAATGACAACAATGACAGTCCAAGCGCGCGCTGACAAAAGAGAGCAACGCGCCAACAGATATACATACAAACAAAAACAAACAACTACACAACGGTAGTGGCTGACAAACGATTGGACAGACAGTCAATTGTCAATTAAACACAAATAAATACTTTCGCTAATTAAAAATAAATTCAATTAAAACGATATCAACGTTTACAAGCTGGATTACTGTTTTTTTTGCACACTATTGTTTGTTTTTGTTTTGATAGTATTTGTTGCCCTCCACTTTCGAAGTTAATTATTTAGGAGGATTACAATTTTTTTGCGCGCCATTGGCACGAGCTTTACTTATGTATGTTTATAAGTTTTCATGTACTTGGTAACGATATATACAGTCGCTGATAGGTGAAATGGGATAGTGTTTTTGCGAAATATTTATGACTAGAAATCCATACTTTGCAGCAATATGAATAAGTCGAAAATCATCTTAACTCAGAAAATTTTTCATAAACTAGCCATTTCAGGACCTCCTGAGAACACTATATTACTTAGCTCAAACTATTTTTAATTTGTGCTGAGATAAGGCATTTCCGAAAACAATGCGTGAAAGGGTGTTTTCCCATCGTGTTCTTAAAGTTTTGCTCTTCTTTGAAAACAAAAAAAAATTTTTGATAATGGGACGCTTTTCCAAAAAATGCTGTGCTGTCAAGAACACATAATCTTGGCTGGAAATGTGCTAAAATTAGGCTGAGATCGGTATTTTCTGAAAACAAAAAAAAAATGTGAAGAGAGGGCGTTTTACAATCGTATTCTGCTATGATGTAGTTCGTTTAAAAAAAATTTTGACATTGGGCCCTTTTCATTCACGTTCTTCTATAAAATAATGAGAAAGGTCGTTTTGAAAATTGTCGTAGGAGTTTGATATTATAAAAATTTTTCATAATTTTTCAACTTAACAACTTCCCTGTCCAATGAGTCATATGTGACTCACGAGAGCGTATTGAAGTAAGTTTATGAGTCACATGTGACTCATTTCTCTATACTTGAGAATATGTATATATTACTCAGTTAAGCAATACAAAAAACTGGGCGAGGGGCATTCTGAAAGCGCTTTGTATGGGGACAGCGAAGTTGTTGAGTTTTTCATTAGTTTTCGCTCGGAAACCAAATAGATTTTAGAAGAAAAAAAATTCCGAGAGACAAAGTGTAATATTTTTTGGTTAGGCACCCTAATGCACTCTCTACATCTAAATTCCTTTGTTTTTGTGCTACTAATAGGGGCATTGACAGCTATTTGCATATAATTGAAAATCAATTAGGCGATCCTTTGTTCACTGCAATGTCGTGATGGCAACTGGTGTGCTAAACAACAACAAAAACAACTAAAAAATATCTGCAAATAGTTTAGAATGAAAAAAGCACTACTACTACATTACAAATATAACAACGTATTGAAATAAAATTCTAAATCTTACATAATTTGTACCTATTTACAAAATGCTTTAAATATTTCTTTAACAACAACGGACACCAGGGCGTATGAGTAATGTAATTGATTAGCGCGTACTGAGTATAAAAAAGCTTTTGCTGCAGAACTATATAAAATGAATGAAAGTCTGAATATAAATGAAATGATATGAAAAGAAATGTCTTGAGTTTTTTGTGAAATATTTCTTGTAGTGGTCTTCTCATTTTTTGTGAAATTTCTTGCTCGTTTTTTGCTGAAAAGAACTGGCTACTCTTTCTCAAGACTTGTATTTAAGTGGCCAATAAATTTGCTGTCCAAATCATTTGTCACACGATGGACTGAGTGACATACAAGAAAAAAAGTACATACAATACACAAATATATGTACATTAGGGTGGTCCTTATAATCAAAAGTACCATTTTTTCCAGTCTCACCCCCTATAGGTATAGGTTGCACCTCGGTCAATTATATCGCACATAAATTTTTATCCCGATTGGAGATGGTTTGGGCGAGTCGCATGGGGGTCAAAGTTTAGATTTGCATAGGAGACTTAAAAAATGGAAGTGATTTTTCTATTTATCTAATACACGGAGATATCATATCCAAAATTTGGTTCCAATTAGCAACGCCTAAGGTGTGTGACAATGACTAAAAAAAAAAATTATTCTTCTTATCTTATACTCAAAATCGATAGTACTATGGTTGGAGAAATCACATACAAAATTTGGTTCCGAACTTTAACCCTCCTGCGACACGCGTTTGCAATCGGAAAAAAACTTAGTATAGAATATCTTCGGCCATAGTGCTATCGATTTGAGTATTTGATAAAAAGAAAAACTGCTTTAATTTTTCGAGTCGCCATAGGGAAATCTGAACTTCGACTCCCGTGCCACATGCCTCGGTCGTTTCCAATCGTGACCAAAATTTGTGTGTGATTAATTCGGCTATATTACTATCGATTTAGGGGTTGATCCTTTGAAAATCTGATGATAAAATTGCATCCATACAAATAAGGACCACCCTAATGTACAGCAAGTCGAAAACAAAGCGCCGAGAAAAAAATTTGAATAGGCCGCTTGTTGGTTGGCGTCAAAGAGCCATGATAGAAGCAAAGCAAAAACTTTTATAAAAAAGACACGAAATAAATTAAAAAGTAAACAAATAAAAAGCTTGCGAAATTTTAATTTGCACATTTTTGTATAGCGTAAGTTTACTTTCAAAAAAAAAAAGAGGCAACAAAAATAGCAAAGCAAGCACACTTTTCGCTTCATTCCCTTAACTGCAGCTGTGTGTCATTGATTTTTCGCTGTCTCTCGCAGCATTCAGCAACAATGTGTGGCTTGCCCATCTGTATGGTATTTTAATGTTAATGAAAATGCAAGCAAATAAATACATTTATTGTGCACATTATGTTCAATTTCAAGTGGTAAAGGTCGATCAGCTTCCCGTTGATTGTGCTCGTTGTTCGAAATTTTAATGCAAAACCGCAAAGATGCGACAGGAATCCGTTGAGGCATTTAGCAAATGAGGTCGCGGCAGCATGAATGCTGAACAATTTAACATATTTACATGCACATTGGAACTTGTGGCAATCCGAAGTGGGGTGTATATAAATTAGGGTGATTCATATTAAAATTGTTTTTAAAAGTGAATTTTCGCATAATTTTATAATTTTTCCAATGTAGTGACCGTGAAAGATTTGTAGGCTAAAAAGGTGAAGAGAGAAAGAAAGAAGGAGTTGCATAGATAAAGGCAGAAGAACTGTCCACTTTCTACTAAGCCAATAATATTAAGAGCGAAAGATAAAGGAGGAGAAGAGACGGATCGGTAGAGCTCAATTAAGAAGTAGCTTTGCTCTTGCGCATACAAATCCTAATATGTATATTACAGTTACAAATCAAAGTCACACATAAGTGAGAAAAGAAAAATAAATTGAATAACAATTCATTACGTCTTTACATTTTTTCCTTACATAGAACCAACATAAATATTTTTACAGCTATTAATATTAAACTTAAGACAGCTAACAACAATTCCGACCATGAGAAATATATTTATGTCCCACTTATAAGCAAATACATGTGAATATCTCAAATAACTAATTTTATGCTTTATTGCTTCAAGCAAAAACTAGCCTCATTCGTGTATAATTTTATGTGTTTTAATACAAATTGAGCATTAAAATTATTAGTTGACAGATTTACGCATGAAATAGATTTTTTCATTCGTTTCGTTTTATTAAAAAAAAATTATTCCCACCTACTGTCATAAATCACTTGACTACAAAGCGACCAAATTAGGTGTGCTAACCGTTTAATAGGCAAAAGATAATATAAGAGATACATATAAACACAAACTGAACATGTAAGGAAGTCTAAGTTCGGGTAAACCGAACATTAAATACCCAGCGGTAGTTTTCATATGATGAAATGTTCCATTTCGAAAGTGGGCGTGGTTGGGAAGCGATTTCGTCCACTTACATCAGGTATACTCCCTATTATGCTAGTATACCTTGTACCAATTTCATCGTTCTACCCTAATCAGTTTAAAAGTTATGACCCGTGAAATTTTCAAAGATGCCTTCCAGAAAAGTAGGCGGTGCGCGCCCACTATAAAAAATGTATGGGAAAACCATGAGACAATGACCAGGGGGATTCACCTACAAAATTATATCATTTTAGCCATTTCAGCTACCGAGATATGACAATTTATGTGATTTTCAAAATTTTCGATATCGAAAAAGGAGGCGTGGTTATCATCCGATTTTGCCCATTTTCAATAGCAACCTACCTTAGTCAGCAAGTAACCTGTATACAAAATTTCATGCAAATATCTCAATTTTTACTCAAGTTATCGTGTACACGGACAGCCGGACGGACGGACAGGCAGATGGACATGCCTTAATGAACTCCTCTTTTCAACCTAAGAATTTTCATATATGGAACTCTTTATCTATCGCGATTATTTTGTGCCGTTACGTAGTACCGTTATGTGATCAAAATTATAATACCCTTGTACAAGTACTAGTACGCTGGGTATAAAAATACAACACTACTCTGCGCACGAACTTTTTCTTCCAGTCGTTCTTGATTCATGCATATTTATTTAGGTAGGTAGTTATGTTGGCTGTTGGAGTCCTATAAACAACGATTTCTTAGTACTAAAAACCTTTTGTATTCGTTTAATTTCCTACTAAACGACCATTTCGATAAACATTTATTGAACTCTTTCAGTTTTTTTTTTTGCTTTGAACTATTTTTCGTATTTCATTCTTTTGATTGTTGGGTTAACACACACTACACAGTATTATATTTATTTGCTTATAATATTTTTTTTTTGTCATCTAAACTCATAGCCAGTACAGATAATTTGTAGAGCGTGTTTCAAAATAAATAAAAAATTTAATAAAATGGAATAAAAAAAAAAACAAGAAACAAAATAAAAAAATTAAAAATATAAAAAAAAATAAAATGATATAAAAAAGTAAATAAAATGATATAAAAAATTGAAATTCTTAAAATAAAAATATTTAAAAATAAAATAGATTGAAAAAATAAATGAAAATTGAGTGAAAAAATACAAATAAAAAATTAAGTTAAAATAAAATAAAATAATAGAGTAAAAAAAAATAAAATATAATCACCACAAATGCATCACTTTTACATCATTAAACACCTACTGCATCCACCACCGCCTAAGTTATGTTGTAGTTTCTATGAATTAACCTACGCATGTTAATTTTGGAGTTATTTATACGTTCTGTTTCTTCCCCTTTCCACAGATTCAATAAACGAACCACTAACTATCTACCATAATCATTACCAAACATTTCGTAGCAGTTTGTTACCTTTGTCTTAACATTTTTTTTTTAATACGTTATCTTTATTTGACTCAATAAAATCGATTGAAGCTGAAGATTCCAAACCAGTTACATGGCAGTTCAGTGAGCAGTTAACTCAAGTAGTTATGTTGTTGTTGTAAATTTTATATACGTTTGTTGTTTCTGTAAATTTACTATGGTTGTTGGCTGCCTTTTATTGTGTGCCTTTTCCAACTACTACTAAATGATTTGCCCCTTTAGCTCGCTGACTATAAACCTATAAATATACTGTCTCAATAAACACGCTCATTCTACAGACTCTACAGACTTTTTAATGAAATTCATAATAAAAAGCGAGAACAAAATGACGTTGGAAAATGTTACTTTGACATGTCACACTAATTACTTAATGGGCCTATAATGTTTGCTACTCTGATTACGATGCCTTACTTTACCTCTTGGGTGAGCATAGGAGCTGTTACTGTTTTTTGCTTCTTTTTGGCCCTGGATAGGATGTAAACTGAGCACTCGGTACGGTTATGCTCGCCGTAAAGTCTGGCTCTTTAGCGCTTTTGGGTACACACCTGCGATGTTAGAGATGCGCATGCTCAGCAGCGTTCACCACATCGCGGGTAGTTCCCAGGATAGCATCAAAAAATTAAAAGCTTCGAGTTTCTTGTGATGGTGTGTGCCCCTCATATGAATCACTTACGTTAATACCTCTTAGTAAAGATCAAAAGTTTTAGAAAAATAAAAAAAAAACATAAAACAAAATAAAAAAAAACTAAAATATAATAAAACAAAAAAACAAAAATAAAAAAACATGATAAAAAAGATATAAAACAAAATTAATACAATAAAATTCAATTAAAATAAAATAAACTAAAATAAAAATAATGGCCCGCAATCATAGTCGAATTAGAACTCTATCTACATGAACATGATTCTAACATAAATATCGTCTGTCATAGTCAACATAAAATACATTTTATGCCAATATGGAGTTTTAAAATTAAAATGAAGAAAATGCCATTTTATCATTTTAATAAAGCGGTGCCTGTCTATGGTTGTGTGGGTGACAGTACATGAGTTTGCCCTCTGTCGGTTACTAGCACAAATGTGAAATGGTTTGTGACACAGATATGCTATGCTAGCTGGCACAGGGTGATCCTGCCAAAGTTAGAAAAAATTCTTCATACCACCAACCAACTTAATTTCTTTTCATGAGGGGTTGCTGTTTAATTCCATTTTTTTATGAGGGGTCCCTGTTAAAATTCTTTTCAGCTAATTTGTTTGTTTAGCATGGCTATGATTGACCAAAATTTTAAATTTCTTTTTAAGTTTAGTGAAGATAATACCCGCGTTAAGCAACGACTATGATTACGGGCCAATAAAATTAAATTAAAAAAAAAAAAAAAAAAAATAAGTTGAAACAAAAATAAATTATAAGAAAAAATTAGAAAAATAAAATAAAAAAGAAATAAATAAATAAAACAAAATAAAATAAAATAAAATATAATAAAAAAAATAAAAATAAAATAAAAAAATGAAAATATATCTTTTTAAATAAAAATAAAATAATACAAAGTGAAAAAAAATAATATCAAATAAAATAAAATAAAACCAAAAAAATAAAATGAAATTAAATTAAATAAAACAACGTAAAAAGAGTAAAATAATAAATTAAAACAAAATAAAACTAAGTTAAGTAAGAGCAATTGACAGGAAATAGAATAAAATCAAAGAAATTAATAAGATCCAGATAATTAAAATCCAAATATTTCCCTGCGGGGTATCTTCAAACCTATTCACTTTGCAGCAATGCTGCGCGTCTTTTGTGCCCCTTTTTCGAGTTTACAGTTTAGTTTATGATTATTATCAAATTTTTGTTGTTGTTGTTTTCATTGGCATGTTAGTATGTAACCTGTTGTAATTGCCATTGTTTCACAAAAACATTGAAGCAACAATTAAGCCACATTTGGTTTCATTCTTCTTCTGTTTTACGATTTTTTGGTTGTAAACGAATTGAAATTTACACAAGTGAGCATAACAATTTGAATATGAAGCTGATGTTGGTGCCAAGTTCAATTTCCAAGAATTGACGAGCGCTCAATCGATGAAACAACAACCAACAGAAATGTATCGCAGTCGAGGTAATAATATGTGATGTCAACTTGCATAGCTATAATAAAAGGTTCTATAAGCCCAACAACAACAACAACAGCAACTACCAGTATCTCTATCATTGACTGCGCTTCAAGTATTTTCAACTGCAGTCACTCAGTAGCCAAGCGCTGCGCGATACCTTCAATCCTCCTCATGCATTTATGATACCACATTCTCACTTCGTATATCTCTTCATCCTTACCTAAAGGCAACGTTTACGTTGACATTCATTTGATTACGTTATGATGATAACATGACGTGACAGCCGTGTGACAAAGGCGACAACAGCTAAAAATAATCAACAATAATAATAATTGCAACAACAATAGCAACAACTACAACAGCAAGAAATATGAGAAGCAATGACATTCCTTCCATCATACAGTGTGAAGACCTGCAGCTCATCTGCTCCGCCTAACCTTATATGACAGTGGGGATATCCCAGTAAGACAAAAGAGAAAATTTTGTGGCCAAAGCATACGTTTTTACGTAAAATGTTTTGAAAATTTTAAATAAAATTAATTTAAAACATAAATGAAAAGAACTTCGGGAATAGAGTAATTTGCTTTGTATGTTTGTAAGCGCATCACAGAAAAACTGCTGAATGGAATTGAATGCTATTTCCACAAATGTATTGTTATATATCTAACTTGAAGTGGAAAATTGAGGAAAATGTCTTTCTTCCTACGTAAACAGTGTTACCACACACAAGGAAGCTCAAAATATTTTAATTTTATCACATTACTGACAAATAATTTTTGGTTCACTGGGTTAACGATAAACAATATACACAACGCGCACACACACACTTCCATGCACGTTACTCTTTTGGGACATGAGGGCAACTAAAAGTTAAGATTTCGATTTAATGGCTGGTGTGGCTTAATTAATTGACAATTAAATTGCTGCTTGTGTTGGCATTCATTGCAACGTAGAATAACATATGTATGTACGATCAGACAATTAAGTGGCAAAGCAAAGCAAGTTTCCACATATGCACACAAACATTTCTTTTTATACTTTTCCAGGAATAAATTCATATATTTTTATTTGAGGCTTACTCTACCTCATCAGCAACAATAAATTGTGTATTATTTATATGCATTTCTTACATTGCTTGTCATCAAAAATAATTTAAATATATCGGTGATGTTTGTATAAAAAATGTTAAATTAATGCATAATCACATATGATAGTATATGAGCGTGATGCGCCAGCATAACACTTAAATAGTTTGATGTATGTGGTTCAATAGTTATTAAAATGTATGTAAAATGATTCGAGCACACACGCAATTAGCAACAATATTTAAAATCAGTTTATGGTGGTAATGAATTGAAAAATAGTAATTGTGCTGAGGTTGCTGATTAAAAAAAATTGCCCAGGAAGATGAGTGTGTTAAAGTTGTGTTGACTTCTGTGGGAAGCTGAGAAAATTGTTCCTTTTTATTGTGCAAAAACTGGTAGCAGATTGATTTTGTTGAATTACCACTTATAAATAAAATTAAATAAATTTAAAAAAATAACAAAAAAAAAAAAAAATAAATAAATAAATAAAATAAAAAAACCAAAAAAAAAAAACAAAAAAAGACAAAAAAATTAAATTAAATAAATAGAAAGAAAAACAAAAACAAAATAATTATAGTAAAAAAACGGCGGCCACCGTGGTGTAGCGGTTAAGTGTTCGGCCTTCTACACCAAGTCGTGGCGGTTCGATGCCCGGCAAAAGTAACATCAAAAATTATTTAGAAAAACGATTTTTCTAAACGGGGTCGCCCATCGGCAGTAGTTTGGCAAACTCTCCGGGTGTATATCTGCCATGAGAAGCTTCTCAGCAAACAATTCATTTGCTTTGCAAGTGCCGTTCGGAGTCGGCAAAAAACTGTAGGTCCCGCCAACTTGTAGGAAAAACTCAAAAAGCAACACACCACAAGTTGGAAAGAGAAGCTCGGCTAAAAATCCCGTTTGAGGTTATGATAACCTGTTGGTATAATAAAATAAAAATAAAATAAGAAAAAAAAACTAAATAAAAAATAAAATAGAATTTAAATAAAATAAATTTAAATAAAACAACATAAATAAAAAATATAATAAAATAAATTAAATAAAATAAAATGTAATAAAATAAAAATAAAATAAAATGAGTTAAAATAAAATAAAACAAATACGATTGAAAGTGCTCCTTAGCAAGGCCGAAATTGTACAATCGTGGTAGCTTGTAATTGTTGTAGCTTTTCCAATTTGTAAGCCAAATAACAGTTAGAATAGTTTTAGAAAAATTATTCAAAATAAAAAAAAAATAGAAAATTTAAAAAATAAAATAAAATAAAATAGAAAATTTAAATAATTAAATAAATAAGAAACCATGAAATAAAATAAACAAACATGAAATCAAAGAAAACAGAATAAAATGAGATTAAGTAATATCAATTAATATTAAAATAATGAAACGAAATAAAAAAAAAAAACAAAAAAAAATTTTTCTAATTTCTAATTATTAAAAACAAAACAAAGTTTCACTTGTTAAAGATAATTATAGTTTCTTCACTTTTAGTTTTGAAACCGAGCGTATCTGCGTTCACAAAAAAAAAAAAAAAACAAAATTAAATTAAAAAGCACTAAAATTTATGATCAGAATTTGACTCTAACTTAAAAAAAAATTTTTTTCTCGGTTATATTTCAATTGGACCACTGCACTCACGCTTCACGGTCGCTTGCATTCCAATTTACAAATGCAACGTTTAATTAAAACATAACAAAAAGACGTCACATTCACAAACGAACTAAAAAAAGAAGTATACAAAAGTGCAGTGACTAAAAAGTGAATTATTCTTAAAAAATTAAAATACCTATATTGAAAAATTTTAGCAAAACCATATCGTGACTGATTACAATAGTTTAATAGGCGGTTTAGGAATGACTTTGTGTGAGGAACGGCCTATCTTAGAATGAGCTTACTATGAAAGCATAATTTAAATGAAAATAATTGTAACTTGCTGCTAGATATCTATAAAATAATAATTGTTCATTTGATTATCCAGCCAGCTAAAATTATTTGTGGAATCAACTCAAATCTCCTAAAGAAAACTCTAATAATATTATTATAAAATCTCCGAAAAAAATTTGATTCGTACCACTGTATCACTAGCTAATATCTATAAGGAAAAACATAATTGAGAAAAATTCTTTCTTTTGTTTTCACTGAATGCCAAAAATATGCTTAAGTACACAAATAAAACAACAGAGTTTTGGCATGCCAAAAATAAAATGAACGCAGAGAGTGAAAAAGCAAAAACAATTACAATTACGCTATGCATTCAAGCTATCAAATTGTGCATAAAATTAAAATGTTCCTCCTCATTTTAAGTCGACTTTCCACTTGATTTATCGAAGGGTATTGTGGTGCTTTTGTTTTCTTTTACACTTCTTATTATATTTTTTTGACAGGGAATTCTATCAGCTTGTGAAAAATACTCCAAGTATTGTCATTACAAAATGATGCTATGAGGAATACAATTTTTAAAAATCGTAACATTTTCTACAAATAAAATAATCCTTTTAAATATTCCTGTCAACACAAATATTTTTATGCACATGCGGCTTATCAGAGTAGTAAATATTTTGACATGTCGATGAAAGAAAAGAAAAAAATCAAAGTACCCTTTTTATATGACCACACACATCAACACCTAAGAGAAAGCATACACAAACCTACATATGTACTTAAAAAAAGGCAAAAAGGCCTGCCCGATAAAATGGATTAAGCGAAAAGGAGGCAAACCGCAGTAAAAAGTGGAATTAATTAAAATCAAGAAAGTATAATAAATAAAATTAAATTAAATAAGCTTAAAAGAAAAGGAATTGAAAAAAAAAAAAAAACAACAGCAGCAACAATAATAGCAGATACAACAACAGGTCAAATAAACCAACTGGCAAAATATAGCCTGGAGCCTTTTGTAGCAGCAGAGTGTGAGGCTGGTGTTTGTGAAACATTAATTAGCCAATGTAATGACGTAAAAGCAATAAAATACCAACACGCAGCCACCTATGGCACAAAAAATATACGAACAAAAAAAAAACAGCATTACTTAAACCAGAAATGTGCAACTTTATATAGCACATGCAATACATATATTAAATACGTATTTTTATATACATAGTGTATAAGAGTGAAGTTTAAAAAAATGAAGGATCAACTTGCAACTAAAGTCACTAGTAGGTACATGCAACATAGGCTTATAGCATTGACACACAAACCAAGTTAAATGCGATTAAATTGCACTTAACTCAATTATTCTGTTAAGGGTCACTACTTGTAAAGTAAAACAATATTTTTAAATTCAACATATTTCGCCAGACGATAGATATATGCAAATCAGGATCCCCTTCGGGATCCAAAAAGTCATATTTTTCACGGTAATTCGCAGAAAAAATTATACAGTAAAAATGACGCGAAAAATATAGTAAAAAATTAAACAAAATATATTGTAAAAGTTACCCAAAAAAAAAAAATAAAGTAAAAATTACACAAAAAATATAGTAAAAATTACGCAAAAAATAAAGTAAAAACAACTCAAAAAAGAGAGTAAAAATTACACAAAAAATACGGTAGAAATTATGCAAAAAATATATTAAAAATTACACAAAAAACTTAGTAAAAGTAACGCAAAAAAATTAGTTAATGTTTACACTAAAAATATAGTAAAACTGCCAGGAAACTGCCAACTGAAATTTTGCGTTTACGTAAAGCACATTCGGTAACTTTTTAAATTTACAAATCGTTACCTAAATTCACAAAGGCCCTAATTGACACATTTTTCAAAAAGGACTTTTTCACATATTTAAGCACGATTTAGTAAAATACACACTCACTACAAATTTTAAGTAGTTACTTGCAGTAATAACGGAGATATTCCAAATTTACAAATCTATATTTTTTTTTGTTTTTTGCTTCTCCTGTAAAATTTTTTTTAGGTCAGTTAGGGCCTTTGTGAATTAATGATATGTAACCCAACGAACATTTTTAGCTAATCTCAATTTGAGATGCATTTGAGAACCAATCATCTTCTCAAATCTCAAACGCTCGTTTTCAATTTGAGGCGAAATAACCATTTTAAATATGGGATTTTCGCTGATTTTCAAATTGAGAACGGCAGAATTTTCAAATGTTTCTCAAGCTGAGCGCAGTGGATCGAAATGGAATCCACATGCTCTCATTGAAATATTTATTCAGAGATGCCAATCATGCAAAACAAATACCCATTTTATATATGCTTTTGAAAACAAGCATAAGCTTTGAGAAAATGTGAATAAAAAATGTACTTGAAATAAAAAAAAAAAATTGTTTTCGTAATATTGATAGATTAAGCGCCTGATCGGTATTAATGGGCACTCTGTCGTAGTTATAAAGTGTGATTGCGTTTCTTTTGCCAACAACAATAATAACAAATAATTATAGCAAAATGTCAACAATTGCATATCCTGCACGCAACCAACAGCAATAAGAACAACACCACCAACAACAACAACAACAACAACAACAACTGGCAAGTATAACCGGAGTTACTCCTCCAGCAACAGCTGGCTACGCCACAAAACTAAGCTGCAAGTGCATTAATTGTTTTTGCTGCTGTTGTTGTTGCCTGTGTGCAAGTGCATGCCATAGCAATGAAGTGCATTTTTAATCGCCAATGGCTAAGCTAAAAGTCAATACTAAACGACCAAACAAGATATCGTGTTCACGCGCATTCGGCCAGCAAAATCGGTGGCCGGACGGACTATGAATGTGCAGTCGTGATGGGCGATGGGCGATGTTATGTGTGTGTATGCTGGGCGACAAAAAAGTTGGCGCATCCTACGCAGAGTGCCAATAAAATACACACATAGTACACTCACACAAATACGTTCAAACATAATTAGATGCCCACATACGACATCTTGCAGTTTAAAATACCAACAAGAAATCGCTGCATAGAGTAAACTCAAAAGTTGAGTGAGGAGCTGGAAGTGGAGGTAAAATATAAAAAAAAAAAAGTAAGATCGCATAGAAAGGCATAACTGGCTCAGCGTGTTGCAGAAATAGTTGCGCCTTCGCAATTTTAAACATTTCTGCATGCCACAGTTGCTGCCACCAGGCAGTCAGACACCCCAGTCGGTCTCCAGCATATGGCAGCTTAGCAGCAGCGCTTTGGCAATTCAATGAGACAGACATAAGACATTAGTACATACAGGGAAGTCCAAAAACGGCTCGAAATTAATACGTTTGCGTGTTCGGCATGATTTGGCTGGGAACGAATGAGTGCGTGCAACAAACGGAGTGAGTGAGGCGTGCTACTGTGCAGCAGCCGGTCAGTTGCATCATTGCAATACATAACTCCATATCGCGAAACAATCGTCATCTGTTGTGCGCCACACCACACACCTCTAGATATTCACATCAGTGTGTGTCTGCTCGTTCGCCTGCATGTTTGTGCCCACCATAAAAACGTTTAAATCGTATCAGGGTATCGGTGATCACAACAAATGCATTCATGTATTTTTATCTTTTAGCTGGCGATTATGACATGTTGAAGTTAAATATGCTAATTTCATTACAACTGCGCTGATTGTTGCTCGTTTGCACGCGCTCTACTTGCTGTCCACCTCACCTCGTTGCGCCTCTTTTCGGGAAGCTCATCTCTCTGTTTATACCATCTTAGCATCTTCGCACTATGGCGTTGCAAACTTTTGCTTTGCATTAACACTTCAATGTCGTTTTGTGACAGTTATTAACGCCTCCAGTGCATTTGTACGCATACAAACACATTAAAGGGCGTGTGTAGCAAGTGACACTACTAACTTACAAGAGGAAGGGGCTGGAGCTTTAGTGAGTTATTGTCTCAATATTGCAAAATAAAATAGATGAGTCAGGCCATTTGTGTGATTTCTTTTTTATTATATGTTACAATGTGCAAGTGATTTTTTAAGTATATTTTACGAGTGCACTCTTCTCACTGAGATAGAGCAAAAGTAGGCACTGTCATATCCCATGGGTTAAAATAAATTTGCTATGATATAATGTAAATTGATTATTCATCAGGCATAATAGTTTGATTTAATAAAGAAGTGAGCTTTTTGACAGATAATAGCGAAATAAATAGCCGAATATGCTGCTCAATCACTATTTTATTTATTTTATTTTAATTTGTTTTGTTTTATTATTTTATTTTTGTTTTTATTTAATTTATCTACTTTTATTTTGTTTCATTTTATTTGATTTAATTTAATTTAATTTTATTTTATTTTATTTTATTTTATTTTATTTTATTGTATTTTATTTTATTTCATTTCTTTTCATTTCATTTAATTTAATTTAATTTTATTTTTGTTAATTTAATTTTATTTTATTTTATTTTATTTTATTTATTTTTTTTAATTTTTTTTATTTTATTTTATTTTATTTTAATTCATTTTATTTTTTTCATTTTTTTATTTAATACTTTTTTTTATTTAATTCTTATGGGAACTTGTCAATTGGCTTCGTATTTGTTTTATTTTATTTTATTTTATTTTATTTTATTTTAATTTAATTTTATTTGATTTTATTTGATTTTATTTTATTTTACCTTATTTTATTTTATTTTATTTTAATTTATTTTATTTTATTTTATTTTATATTTTTTATTTTTTTTATTTCATTTTATAATACTTTGTTATTTTTTATTTTATTCCATTTTTTTTTATTTCCCTTAATTTTTTTATGTTTATTTTTAGTTTATTTTGCTTAATTTTACTTCCTTTTATTTCACTCTCTTTTATTTTATTTGATTTTTTTCGGCCGGTCACCGTGGCGTATGAGTAACTTGAAATGCATTCACTGCTATGGAAACCCAGTTTAAGGGGAAGTGAAGTCATTAGATACCTATATATGGAGAGGGACGTTCGATAACGAACCCCATTTCATGGATCCAAGCAAAGGAGATGCACTACACTTGATATCTTAATTGGTTTTGGAGATATTCGAGTTGTTTATTACATTAAAACATTTATTTAGGTACATAAGGGTTCCTGTTTTTCAGGCCACAATGCGCAACTCATATCAGTTTACATAACTCGAGCGTATAAGTATCAGTGATCTTTCTACTAAAATACCTTAGGGCTGCTTACTTTGTTAAGAAACTAACTAAATTTAAATAAAAAAACCTTCACTCAGATCCAACGTTATACGAGTACCTTATGAGATTTTTTGCACAAAAAACAATTTGCACGCGAAAAAACTACTGATTTCTTTGAAACACGTAACAAAAATTCTTGAAATTATTTGCGCAATAAAAACAGCTGTGATACAGCTGCACATCATCAGTCATATTTTTACCAAAAACAGCACATCGATCAAGTGAGTGGATTGTCAGCTTCACCAAAGCAAGACGCATCAACGATACAACGTTTGTTATGTACGAGTACGCTTAAGTATTTGAGAGGCCCAACACTACACACGCTGCCAAGCATTTGGATCCCTACATGATTTAATGGTTTGTCTGCTTGTTGCTGTTACGTTTACGAATTGCAAAAATTAATTGGTGATTTGTCGTTAATTGCCAATGGAATGAATTTTATGCTCCCAGCTAGTACTTATGTCAATATGTTTGCATGGTGGTTGACCAAAGCCGGTATGCATGGTACGTGCTCAACAACGATTGGTAGCTAAGAAGACAATGATGGCGATGAAGATGATGGCGATAAAGTTTGACAATTACAATAATGATGACGTTGACGAAAATGTGTTCTTTGTTGACAGACAAAAATAAAAAGAAACGAAACATGGCTACTGTCGATGGCCTTTGCTGTGGTAGGTACACACATTTTAGAGTTTCTTTAATTTTCTTGTTGAGTAATTTGATTCTATAAAACTGCCTAATATTAATATGTATTTAAATCTAAGTTTGTGTATGTGTGTGTTGTAAGATGTAAAGTAGCATTACGCCAATACTACATTTAAAACTCTTTTTTTTTTTTTCTTTTTTACGTGCCGTGCGTCTTGTGCGGCATGCATTTATACGTGCACCTTACATGCCGCAGCTGAAAATTGTGACATTTAAACTACCATTTAACAATCAGTCAGTAGCAGCAAGTCTGTCCATCAATTCTACGCCATCCAACTGCGCTCTGTCAGCCTCTTGTGTTGATGGCGCAATTATTTGAGTTTTGTAAGTTAGTTAGTACCCTGAGAGAAATGCGAGCAGTAAAATAGTGCATATTTTCTCAGGAATTGGTAGCACTATTTACTAGGAATGTGCGATTTATAAAGAAAAAAATTGAACATGTCAATCAACTTTGAATTGATTGAATAATAATCTAAAGATAAACATTCTTGATTAATCTAATCTTTTGAAAACAAATTAATGCGATCGTGATAAATCATTATTTGATTAATTCATTTTTGCGTAAACTGAGTAATCACAACTTGATTGATTTTACTAATGGAAAAACTTAGAGAAATTGAGCCAGTTATAGTGCTAACTTTAAAAAATTTGAGTACAATTTTCCAACAGGGTTGCTTCAGTCATTTTAGGAGCTGTATTAGTTTACTAAAGTTTCGCTGTTGTTGCTTCTTTATCTTCATTATCTACTGCCACTGCAACCACATCAATCTGCACCGATTTCGTTTTTCTAGTAATCTATTTGTCTATTTGCCTTTTGCCTAAAATGGGTTGTAAGTATTTTCAATTAATTTGAGTTCTCCAGAGTGTCGTAGGCATATTATGAAATCAACATCTGACATCGGCGAGGGGCTTGATGTGTTGCAAGCGAAGGAAGTGCAGTTTTAATTCAGTGGCAGTGGCTGTACAGTGTCTAGAGTGAGCAAATTTTATAGAAAAAAAAATTAAGTAAAATAAAATAAAATTAAAATGATATAAAATAAAAATATCATAAAATGAAAACAAATAACATAATAAAATGAATTAAAAAATTATTAAAAATAATAATAAAAGAAAAAATAAAATAAAAATGAAATAATCAAAAATAAAAATTAACAAAATGAATTAAAATAAAATAAATAAAACTAAAATTAAAAAAAAATTAAATATAAAAAAATAAACAAATAAAATAAGTGAAATAAAGTAAAACAAAAAAAAAATAATAAAAAAGAAAAAAATTAAAAGAAAATTAAAAAAAAAAAATAAGGGGAAAAAAGTAAATTAAGTAAAAAAATTTATAAATAAATGAAAAAAATAAATAAATTGGATTTAAATATTCCATTGAATTATGAAAAATTTAGTTGAGGTATTCAAACAAACACTATACGTACGTCGGACCACTGTGCACCATCTCAGCAGCAACAATTGTAACGCAACATTTGCAGCTCAAAATGTATCACAATGGACTTAGGTACATATAAAAATCTTGTTGTTAATCACTTTCTGTTCACGTCTGTATCTTGTCACTGTAGTCAATTGTTGTTTGTAGTTATTGCACAAAAGTGTAGAAAAGTTTCTGGAAAATGAGTTAAAATTGCATTGCAAATTGTCTGCAATTAGTTTTTAATTAAAGCATTTTTCAAGCCAACCATTTTATTTACCATTAATATGCTTTGCAATTACATACTATTTAAGCTGTTGCTGTTATTGTTGTTGTGGTTACACTTAAAACAACCTGCTGAAAGACGCCATGCCATGCGCGATTTTGCAAATTCAACTCAACGACCTGCAATTATGCACTACAACCAACCACATCACAGTTGGCAGTCACTCAAACAGCCGAGTCCGTCACTCCAAACGAGGCATGCAACAAATGTGCCATAACTGGTGCTGAGAGGCAAGTACAGGTATGAATAGTAGAAACCAAAAGTTGCTGTGATCCCTATCTTTCTATTGACCTATCTAACTAATATGTAGATAAGTATGTATGTGAAAACGTATGTATTTTTTTAAAGTGCTTTAGCAGCGCGTTTATGTCACACGATCAGCGAGGATCAGCTGCTTTTTAAACGCTATCGATATTGGTATCAAATATGCGCACACACCACACGCCGCTGGGTTTTCCAACAAACCATGCACGTATTCTGCTTGCAAACACGAAACACATGAGTTGCACAGTGGTCTGTTTTTGTAATCTCTCCCGGCAAAAATAAAATAAGATAAAAAAATTTATAAAATTAAATAAAATAAAATAAAAATATAAAATAAAATTAAAATATAAAATAAAATAAATTAAAAAAAAAATAAAATAAAAAAACAACTTAAAATAAAATAAAAAAATAAACAAAAATAAAATAAAATAAAATAAAATAAAATAAAATAAAATAAAATAAAATAAAATAAAATAAAATAAAATAAAATAAAATAAAATAAAATAAAATAAAATAAAATAAAATAAAATAAAATAAAATAAAATAAAATAAAATAAAATAAAATAAAATAAAATAAAATAAAATAAAATAAAATAAAATAAAATAAAATAAAATAAAATAAAATAAAATAAAATAAAATCAAATAAAATAAAATAAAATAAAGTAAAATAAAATAAAATAAAATAAAATAAAATAAAATAAAATAAAATAAAATAAAATAAAATAAAATAAAATAAAATAAAATAAAATAAAATGAAATAAAATAAAATAAAATAAAATAAAATAAAATAAAATAAAATAAAATAAAATAAAATAAAATAAAATAAAATAAAATAAAATAAAATAAAATAAAATAAAATAAAATAAAATAAAATAAAATAAAATAAAATAAAATAAAATAAAATAAAATAAAATAAAATAAAATAAAATAAAATAAAATAAAATAAAATAAAATAAAATAAAATAAAATAAAATAAAATAAAATAAAATAAAATAAAATAAAATAAAATAAAATAAAATAGAATAAAATAAAATAAAATAAAATAAAATAAAATAAAATAAAATAAAATAAAATAAAATAAAATAAAATAAAATAAAATAAAATAAAATAAAATAAAATAAAATAAAATAAAATAAAATAAAATAAAATAAAATAAAATAAAATAAAATAAAATAAAATAAAATAAAATAAAATAAAATAAAATAAAATAAAATAAAATAAAAAATTCAATTCAATAAAAAAAAAAAAAATAAAATTGAAAAAATAAAATTCAATTAAATTAAAAAAAAATAAAATAAAATAAAAAAGAATAAAATAAAATAAAATAAAATAAAATAAAATAAAATAAAATAAAATAAAATAAAATAAAATAAAATAAAATAAAATAAAATAAAATAAAATAAAATAAAATAAAATAAAATAAAATAAAATAAAATAAAATAAAAAATTAAATTGAATTAAAAAAAAATAAAATAAAATAAAGGAGAATAAAATAAAATAAAATAAAATAAAATAAAATAAAATAAAATAAAATAAAATAAAATAAAATAAAATATAATAAAATAAAATAAAATAAAATAACAAAGTAAAATAAATAAAATCACTGTAACACACAGTTACCAATCCATGCAAGTGATCGGCGGGCAACAATCTGCACGATCAGTTGTCCATTATATGTCTGTTGAGCGATTTCATAACTTTGCTGCTTTTTAATTAATACCAAATTTGTCGTTTTGCGCGCAACTATGCGAAAAACACTTGGCTGACAAAAGGCGTTCGAAATGGATCGCAGCGAGATCGCAACGTCTAAGAAAAGCAAGTGTATGGGATGAAATGTTATTTTGTTGCCGACGGCTATTAGCTGCTTGACTATTAGCTGCTGTGTGGCCCACCAGTGCCCAATATGTCAATGATTGTTGAAAATGTACAAAGGTAGGATACATAGATACAATAAAAAAATGGACTCCCAAGTGCGCCCGTCTTGGTTGTTTGTGCATTGTTGTTGTTAATGTTATATTTGTATACATGTATTCATTTGTTGTTATCTTTGTTTTTTTTCCACAATCTTGTCATGCCAAAAACTAAAAGCTGTGTAACTATTGCTTAATTGTTTTTCTATTAAACGCTTACATATTACAGACATATTTGTATATTCACATGTACTTGCATACATACATACATACATAGATACTTAAATACATATTAAGAGACAAATGTTTAAACATTGATACACTTGTCGATACATTTGTTCATACAACTATTCCTAATAGTTTAGTGGCAATTAATGTGCGAGTTAATCTGTGGTATGCTCCCCAAAAGTCATGTTTCAAGTAAAAACAACACAAACACACACACGAACAACTTCCATTTGAGTTGCCAGACAACGTGTTGTATGCTACCTTACTTTGTTAATGGGTTTGTAATTATAAAAACCAAAAGGCTACATAGATAATAAAAATGGTATAACAACTTTGTATTGTTTGCGATTCGCGTGTGATTGTCTCATAACTAATTTTAAAATTGCACAAATTAATTTTAAACGTATTTAAAATGGCAACAATTTTAATCGAGCGCAAATTTGTTTTAGTTTTATCAATTTAATTTTTAATTAGACGTTAAATGCTTTTTATGTAATGCCTATATTTATGTTTGGTTGGAAATGTAATGCAATAAAGTCTGAGCTCATTACATTAGTTGATTTTACATACTAGAAAAAAAGAAGTAGAAAAAATTAAATAGAAGAACAAAAATATTTTATTGTTTTTTGACCTACAAAACTTTTCGAAAAACCTTATGGGTTTCAGAATTTAGTCAATTTTCTATTTTCAACAACTTTGAAATGTTCACATTAATGAAAAAATGTTTTCAGACCTTTTTTTCAGAGCGTTCCATTTTCTGCAAATATTGTGAAAAAAGTTGATTGTTCGATTGTTGCAAAAAAATAAACCGATAGGTGGCGGTGGAGTCGAGATTTCGTTATTGAAACTTTTGCAGACAAAGTCGCTACCAACTTAGTTATTTAGTAGCTGGGTGACCGAGTTTGTTCGGTGTTCCTCGAATTTGTCACCAAATCTTATCAAGAGTAAAAGCTTTCCAAAATAGATTTTAAAAATAGGTAGCAACCCTGGATGGCAGCCATGCTGAAAATTTACATATTTGGAATACGGTCAAAAATACCTTTCGTTTTAATATAAAAATACCTTTTCGATATAAGGAAAAATAAATAAAATGGGGTTAGGTGGCAACCCTTGAACTTGTCGTATTTGAAACTCGGCCGAAAATACCTTTCATTTGATACCCTTATTGTGATATCTTGCTCAATATTTAAAAAAAAATTAGATAGGTGGCAACCTTGTAAACCACCCCAAGTGGCAGTACCCATGCATTTATTCGTATAATGAATCACACTATCTATATGCCAAATTTCATCGACATCGAAAACAAAAATAAACAAACAATTTATTTGTGAGAAAATGTTCTAAGTCCAGTTAAATATAAAAAAATTATAGAAAGAAAATATTCTAAGTCCAAAATGTGCTCATAACTTTGCATTCACTTTATTTTGAAATATTTTGATAGCTGATATTTAACCTTTATGTGTACACCCGTGGTAGCCGGGTAACCAAATGGGTTTATTTTACGTTTTTCAGATATAAAACACTGGAAGACAAACTTTATATTCATAATATGCCTTAAGCTGGGTTTTTTGGATAGAAAACAACCAGAAAAAGAAATTATTTGTTTTTCCTTCCTAGCTTTTTTTCTACACTTTTGATTTTTCACCGCTAAGTGTACACCCGTGGTACCCGTGTACCTCTATATATATTATGACAACTTAAAGTAAAATGTGGGTTGTTTTTTTTTTTTTAATTAAAGAATGCTTATTTTAAGTAAAAATATTTAGTAAATATTATGTGTTTATTTATTTATTAAGTTTTAAATACATTTTGATTCTTAATTGGCACAATTGTTATAATTTGAAACGGTTACAGTATGGGCATTGTTTGAAAATCGAATAGCAGATATTCGATTTCAGCTAGGCGACTAGCTGTCAATAATCGAATACTAATGATTAAATCGGGTTCCCAGTTTTTACCCGGGTTAGGTTAGGTTAGGTTCAAGTGGCTGCGGCAGAGGCACACCTAGGCCAGTATTAAAAGGCCCGTTGTGATACCATCAACACTAGGAAAGTGAGTTCCGGGACCCTGCCATATGGAAAATCGCGTTATTATCGGAATTCTCCACATAGCAGAATCCCGGGACTGACGTTCCTATACCGACACCGTTACTCCTCCTCGAACCATTTAGATGACTTGATGAAGGCCATCTGGTCTTTTATGTCCAGCTCCGTGACCTGGCGTAGGCTAACCAGGAACGGAACTCCCAAAAAGCGCATTCTCGCGCCACTTAAAGCCGGGCAGTTGCAGATGAGGTGCTCCACCGTTTCCTCCTCCTCATCATCCTTACAACTCCTACAGCATCGTCGGTAGGGCACACCTAGTCTTTCTGCGTGCCTAACAATGAGGCAGTGCCCAGTTAATACGCCTATTAATATGGAGATTTCTCTTCTCCTTAGGGCATAAATTTGCCTTGATCTTTTATGATCCCATTTCGGCCAGATTTCTTTTGATATCCGGCATCCTGGAGATTGCAGCCATCTTTCTTTGGCATGGTGGAGTGTGTACTCCTTCAGCATAAGCTTGCATGTGGCAAACGGCATACCTAAGCGCTCTTTATCCCGAAGAACCTGCTTGGTCGTGCCCTGCCTCGCAAGTTCGTCTGCCCTACAATTTCCCTCAATGTCCCTATGCCCCGGGTCCCATGTGAGGTTCACGCGATTCTGTTGGGCCATCTCTTGTAGAGATCGACGACAGCTGAGCATCAGTTCAGAGTTGAACGAGTAAGAGCCAAGGGATTTGATGGCCGCCTGGCTGTCTCTGAATATAAAAATGTCCTGTCTGATAGTGTGTTGGCCTATCCAAGCCGCGGCGTCCATGATTGCTGAAACTTCAGCCTGGAAGACACTGCAGTGATCAGGTAGTCTGGAGGAGAGCTCAAGGTTCAGATCCTTTGAATAAACCCCTCCTCCAACTCTGCCGTCTAAGTTCGAGCTATCAGTATAAATGGAAGTGCCGCCATGAGTGGCGGGACTCCGATCCGTGCTCTCCTATTCTTCCCTGCTGGGAATGTTGATTTTAAAACCGCTATCTCCGACTGTTGTGGTCGCACAACGATCTGTGCTCAGCAGAAGAAAGATATAGAATCCCAAAATACTGGCGTGTCCAGTAGTGCTTGCGCCCCAGCCGGACGTTTCCCTTAGACGCAGACCCGATGCTGCTGCTACCCGGTGCCCTTCCAGATCGAGTGGCACAATGCCAAGAATGGCCTGGAGTGCTTCATTGGGCGTTGTTCATAACGCACCGCTTATATACTATATATGTTGTTTAATTCAAGTCGATATGTACCGAGGTACCCGGGTACCACGGGTGTACACTAGTGTAAGTTTTTTTCTGTGAACACACAACGGTTAAGCAAGCTGAAATGAAGAAAAAAACTGCATTTTTAGATTTTTAAAAATATTCACAACAAAAAAAGTTTGGCGGTTTTTTTTCGTCTCCTGAACAATTACAAAAAGTGGACTTGGTACTGGTAATTTCACATACGAGTTCCAATAAGTAACTTTATTAGAAATGAACTTAATAACTAAATGAACTTAATAACTCGATTTGAGAATAACGTCTAGTTTTCTTTGAGAACGCTATGTTTTTGCAGTGGTTCTTGAGAAGATCTCGACTATTTGGACTTGGATAACGGTGCCAATTATCCAATTCCTCAGAGGGTTTTTTTTTAATATTTTTGGCCCATCGTGGTAATTGGTCGGGTTTGAAATATGTTATTAAGTTTTTCTTATTAAAATCTGTAACATAGTTTTGAAGAAAGGGAGATTTTTGGAGACTTTTAGTAAATTTAAATTTAAAAACTACTATGTATAGTTATATAAAAAACTTAAATTTCAAGTTTCCTACTCTCAAATCATTAAAATAATAATAAAAAATTAAAGAAGGGACGTTCAAGAATCATTCTCTTTTATTAACAATTTCAACTTTGCGTTTTTAACTGCAATTACCGCATACAAAAATCAGCAATAATAAAATGGCAACATAACAATAAAAGGAAATTCATGAAAAACGGCAATAAAAAAATTAAATATGCAGTCATTAAAAATGAAGAAAGAAAAAGCGTAGAGAGAAGAAAAAGAGAAAAAGAAAAAAAAATTTGCTGCAACGTCGCAAAAGCAATAACAATAATAATAATGGGTGCTGCAGCAAAAGCAGCAATAACGACAAATATATGTGCAACATAAACGCGATAATTTACAAATAACACTTTGTGAGTTTATGAAAAGTTTTTTGTTTTGTTGTTGTTTGTAGTAAGTAGCTGTTTAAAGCAAGACTTTAGGGGTGGAAGGGACAGGCAATGTTGGTGGCGCGAGCAACATTCTTTTAGGGGCGCTAAGTTTTATTCGCTATTTTGCATAGTGGGTGTGTCTTAAAAATTGCGTTTGCTGTTGCAATTTGTTGTGATTGTTGTTGTTGTTGGCTAGCTTACTAACTGCCTCACTGTAGGAATGACTGTTAGCAATGTTGCGTTGAAAAACACATCCACGTATATGTAATGAAAACAGTCTCAGAAGACATTTCGTTCGTATTCGTAAGCGTCAACATGATAAAGTAAAATTTTTCAATTTCATTGATAAGTAAGCATACGAAAACTCACATCGTTCAAGTTAGCGAATGCATTCGCGAATCATTCTCGAATCAATGTTTGAACGTTTTTCCTATCTTTCATCTTCAAAAACGAAAGTTCGCGAATCAATATAAAAACGTTCTTTTTGTAGTTAATTTTCAGAAACAAATCCATATGTTTTGGGGAATATTCGCAGAAGCTTGGAGCAGGAAATTTTAAAATTGTTATTTCAGTTTTATCATTTTGGAACTTTTTTCGGTGTTTTTAAGGACTATTTACCGATAGTTTCGGAATTGTTTTTTTTTGGATCATTTCAGGAGTTTTTCGGATTGTTTTTGCAATATTTTAGGGAGGAGGATTGTTTACCGATCATTTCTTGATTGTTTTCGGAAACATTTAGGGATGATTTCGGGACCGTTCTCGGGATTATTCAGGTTTGTTTTCGGTATAATTTCCCATTATTCTCCAACAATACGATTTAATTGGTCGGTGCGTACTTAAATATTTATAAATGAATAATTCCAAACCCTGCTCGAAGCCCGCGATAAATGGACGTGGGTCTAAATATCTAATCTCCTGATAGGTTCGTTCCAACATCCATCTCATACATACAGGCATGTAGTTGAAAATGAACACTTGAGAAGAGTTTAAGAAAACTTTTACCTACCATCAAATTATAAAAAAACTGAAAATCCATTTGAGAATTAAAATTTTTTCAAGTGTTTGAGAACTGGCTATGTACACTTGTACGACTTGCCAAGCACGCCCTGCGCACGCAACCCAACAGTCAATTTTCAAGGAATGAGAATGCACAAATTTTTGTTTTTCTTTTTCTCCTTATTTTCCTATTCGCAAACAGCAATAAAAAAAACTCCAAATTAACAACCAAATTGACTTTGATAGCTTATAAATATATGTTAGTTAAGCAAAGCGAAAGGTGTTGATGGTGGCAGATTTTGCTGCCAACGCTCGCTATTTCGACGATAACTATGGTATAGCCATTGTTGTGCTTTTTGTCTTTGCTGTTGCGCATGATGGCGTCTCAACAACTACATAACTGGCTAATGGTGGAGGGCTAGCGTTCGCTTGTTGGCGCATTCTGTTTTTTTTTTTAGTATTTGATTAAAATTGTTGACTGTTGACTGTTAGGTGCTGGTGACGCGTTGGCGCATCTAATTGTTGTGCTGGTGACTGGCGGCTGGTGTTGGCAAACGTGGCAGGGCGTTGTTTGTATTTTAATTGTCTTGGTTTTTTTTTTGGTTTCGTCTTTGTTTTTTGTGCAGACGCCACGAATTAATAATATTTGCATTTTGCACGCCATCTGCAACACCTAACAACTACAAAAAAATTGCATGTCTGATTATACGAACACAGGGTGGGTAGGTACAAATAGAATTCGAACCAAAAAGTTGTTCGGAAAAGGTTTTTGAAATAATTTGAAGTATACTTAATAGGCTAACTTAACAAAAAATTCAAGAAAAACTATTTTTGCTTCTCATTTTTTTAAAACAAACTTTTTCAAAATTCAAACAAAAAATTTCAGTATTTTTTTAACAAAACATTAAAGCTGTAAATTTAAAAATTACTTATTTAAAATAAGTTAAAATTAAAAAAAAAAAAAAACAAAAAAAAAAAAAATTAAAAAACAAAAAAAAAAAAATTGTTTGTGAGCTACATATTTTTCGCAAGTATAAAAGAAATTTTGAAATATATAAAGTAAATTGCTTCAAAAACTCTTTTCACGAAAAAGATGTTTAAAAGTTTCGCCCGTGTGCTAGGCTATGAGCGACCCTACTTATGTAGGTACCCTCCAGCGAAGAATGCCGCCAACATTCGCCACTTAATTTTATGAAGAAAAATGTTGTGCCAAATAAAATTTATTTGCATTAAATCAGCATGCATATAAGACCATATTAGTCGCTTACACCCATTTGCATACCAAACTAAGCACGCCACAGCAACACCAAAAACCCAAATACCGGTAAGTCAGCACATGAGTGTGCTAATAGAGGGAGGGGCAACAAACTTTAACGCAAAGTAGCCACACTCGCTGATACACATTGCAACAAATGTAAAATTGGTTTGTCGTTGATATCGTTAAACAAATAAAAATACATACGGTTACAAAAACAACAATTTTTACTTGCGTGCATATAAATAGTTGTGTGCAATTGTTTATACATTAGTATGTACCACTACTCAAATGTATTTGTAATCGCAACAACATGGCTGCCTGACTGTCTGACTGTTGGTCTAAATGGCTGACTGGTCGCTGAGCAAACGCTTTTCGCATAATTTGCATTGCAGGCAATTCGTACTTTGGCTAATTTGATTTAAGATATTTACTTAACCTTTGCGCTTATCTGCGAGCGGGTGCGGTTAACAAATAAAATACATTTTTAACAACATACTCATACCTACATACGTACATACATTTGTAAGTGCAACTCAACATGCAAATATTCATTTGACCTAATCGAAATGCAATTTACAATAATAACAACAAATGAGGCAAATATCTCTCTGTGTAAATAGATATGTATGTGGAAGGTAATGCGTGTGCATTTGCATTAAATTAATTGAATTTCACTGCGAAAATGAGAGAAAAAACAATCGCCAATTTTTAAAATAATTATTTAAGGAGTGTAGTTTGCATTTATGACTTTTGAAGTGTAAAATTCTATAGCGGAATGCACATTCGTAAAGCAATGCACTGAAAACTACGACAACAACCATATGAATATTGTGTGTTTATGTTGCTGTTGGCGCTGTGTATCGAACATATATCGTCGCTCGCCTGCCAGAGGCTTTAATGTGCAAATTTTCCAGACTTGAGTTAATAGGCTCACATGATTAATCTCTCGTTTCTCTACGATTCATGATCCTGGGTCTCCTAATTTTATAAGATGAGTGTGCCGTAACTCGAGGAATTTAAGGAATATTTACGTGAAAACTATATCAGGAGAAAGAGTATAATGATAATATAACTATTTATGTCAAAAACTAAAATGTCAAACTTTCAAATACATTCATGATTCTGGCAAGCGAGCGACATATTGTTTATGCTTGTTATAACAAATTTGAGAATCTTCTTAAGCTTAATTTAAAAAAAAGGCTACACTTCTCCCGGGTGTGCACAGTACAGATATGCTTTTTCCCAAATAGACGTAACTATTTGAGTGTACTAATTTGTGTAATGGCTCAGCAAATATGTATTAGATGTTTTATGAAATGAAGCAAACAATTAGAGAAATTGAGATTGAATGGCGAGAAAAATAAGACAAAAGTTTCAAATTTCACAAAAGTTTCATACAAAATTTTTTGCCACACAGTTAAAAATGTGTGCCTAAATTTTACACTGTTTTGAACTATGCACATATATGAAAAAACCAAGTTTGGTTACAAATTTAAACTAGACCGGTTTTCAAGAAACTTGGTTAAATGAATGGGGTTTTAATTTTAAACCAGAAATGTGTTAACAATTTAATATAATATAGTTTTTTTTTGTCTGCTAGCTGCGACTCGAACCAAGCCTTTCGCGTCATACTCAACTGCTCTGTGAACTACATCCGCACTTTAATAAATGTCGTCGGCAAAACTCAAGGGGTTGAAAAAACTTTCAAAAATATATAAAAACGAAACCAAAAATTTTAGAACAAAAAGTTTTAAAAATAAAATAAAAATAAAGATTTGTATGAGTTGGCAGGACTTGCACCGAGGCGTTTTGAATCACAGCCGGCTGCTCTACCTTTAAGCTATGCCACAAACAAAATTTTTACGGGCAAAATACAATGACTAGAAAAATCTTTCCAAAAAACTAAATATGTACAAAATTTTAGACTGCTTTTTCCGTTAGATCTTAATTCGAAACCCGAAGAAATTCCTTGTAGGTAATTGAAATAGTTGGAATATAGTACTACATACAAAAAAACTTAAAAAATTGCTTAAACTTTAAACGGGTTAGCCGTGTAGTTAAAATTTTTTTGTTTGATTATGATTAAAGCACCTCCTATTTCAGCTGAAAATGTACTTAGGTTGAGATGGGGCGTTCCCTAAAATAATCAAAATATATATAAATATATAAATATAATAATAAAAAAAAAAAACCAATAAAAAATTGGTTTCGCGTCAGAAAATATCGACTGCTGAGTGGAAGATCACTCTTTTTCAATTTTTTTTTTCAAAAACGTCGCTTTAAGAACGCCGTATCTCAGAATGAGTTTCTAAAACCCCACATGTCAATGGAAATTCAATGGACCGTAGTCATATTCAAAATTAACTATGATGTTAAGTTAGTTAAAGCTTTTTGATACCCATTTTCAGCTGAGATACGGCGTTTTTAATAAAATTTTGAAAAAGGGCGGTATTGAAACAAATTCTGAGATAGTACGTTCTACAGCAGAACTTTATAGTAAAGCGTTATTGAAAACAATAAACCAAAAACAGAAATATGTAGCAGTCAATATTTTGTTAGGAAATTATTTACCCAGCAAACACAGAATCTAACGTTAGAGAAATTTTTGTTCTGTACATTAGAAATTATTGTAGTTCTCGAGTCGAGAAAACTTCACAGAAATCGACTGGAGAACGATTGAATCACATTAGAGAAATACATTAGAATTCGATTAGAAATCTAACCTTTTTCTCGATATCGAGAACTAAGTCCCCCTTTTGTCGAGAACGCTATAGTTCTCGACAGTTTCTCAAATCTTTCCCCAACCTTCTACCCTGGAAAACGTCATCCGAATTCGAATCGCCTTCTAATCGCTCTCTAACCTTAATCTGTGCTCGGTACTTACATATTTGTAGAAGTGTTATTTTTGAGTGCATTAAAATTTTTCCGCTAAAAAAAGGTGTGCAATTTTATTATTAGTAGTTCAAATAACATTATCACAATCAAAACATGCGCTAAATTTATAACACCTTTTTTTTACTTGTTTTTTAATTTATTTAGCATACCAATTTTATTTCAATAATTTACTTTTTTCTTATATTAAAACATTTACAGTTTATTTAGCTGTATTTGTCCAATTAGCTCAGCATATTTATAACAACATTTTCAGCTGAAAGTATTTAATAACCAAAAAAAAACGATACAAAAATATATTGTTGTTTGTTGACTTTTATCACATTGTGACAATTTTTATTACCATCGCATCAGTGAAAAAAACAACTTGAATAATTTTTATGTAACATTATTTTTTGGGTTCGGATTGGCATCACTTTTCATGATGAAAGAGTACCGTTTAATTATTAGTATCTACACTTATGTATGTGAAAAGTCAAAAATGGCTGAACTATGTGTGTGGTCATAACTTAGGGTTTTTTTAAACATGATTATTGCGGATGTGTGTTTGTAGTCTTAATTGCATGTAAGTAAGTAATAATAGATACGTTAATGACTACAACAAAACTATCATTTAATTTGACTAAATTAAGTGTAACACATTTTGAGATAAGCGACAAGTTGACCGCTGCAAAAAGACATGAAGACAGTAAGTAGCTGCCTGCTGCCAGCCGCCAAGCATTTGTCACATCAACTAGGTTAAGCAGCGGAGTGGTAGCAACAATCAAAAACGAAAAAAATGACATCCAGTAGCCAAATTACGACATTTTCAGCAGCGTGTCCGTTGTAACTCACCTAATCTTGCTTATCTGAAATGGCCATCTGACATGTGAAGCATTGTAAGCCCAACTCCCAACTACGCTACGCTCGCTACAACTGCCACTACCTCAAATAGTCATGTCCAATTGTCCCTATCGCAAGCTGATATGTGTGGCAGCAGCAGCGTATGACCTGCCGAGGTTCTAAGTACCTCACACTTGTCACACACAAAAGGACGCACAGTTGGCGGCAGCACATGAATATTTTCCGAAAAAAAAAATGGTTTTTTTTTGAGCGGCACTTTAGTTGTATGGCAGACGACCTGCAGCGCTGACATTAATCCAGCCGCAGTACAAACAGCTAATAGAAAAAAAAAGCAAACAAAACAACACACAAAACAAATGGATAAATAGTTATTGAATAAGTGGCAGTGAAGCAAATGAAGTGCCTAAACCTAGTGAAAAAAAAAACAAAGGTTAAATGAGTGTGGCATCGCACATTGTATACCCAGCTGTGATTTTGGATCGATAATACTGTATGACAAAAAAAAAATTAAAGACTGCTGATTGGAAGATCACTCTACTACAAAATAAAATTTAAAAACTACCTATCCCTATTCAACATTTGTTCCAGGAATGCCCAATCTCACAATTTTTTTTTCAATAGGTAACGCTCTATTTCCAAATTTGATTTAAGAACGCCCCATTTTAGCTCAGAAGGTAATGAATTTTCCTTGATGTAGGGCGTTTTTTAAACATATTCTGCGATAGTGCGTTCTTGGACCAAATTTTTTAATAGAAAAAATGTTCTGAAATAGGTATAGTGTTCTTCAAACAAGTCTTGAGATAGGCATTTTTTTTTTAAATATTTGGAAATTGCGATCTTCTACCTAGCCTACCCTGTAAAAAAAAATTCAGAGTACTCATTTAACATGGCGATGTCCTAGGATTTAACTACCAACTAATCCAAATAGGAGTACTCCATCCCGTACTCCAGGGAACACCTACACAAGAGTATTTTACAAAAAAAAAGGTCCAAGGAGTACAAAGCAAAGCGAGAGAGGAACACCTACTCCAACTCTCGCTTTAAATTGAAGTACTTTATGTTGTACTAATTGTATATATGTAGGTGGTCCAACCAAAGGATATCGCCATGTTTATTGGACCATTGTTTTTTGTTCAAAATTGGACTATTATTTATTAGAGTACTTCGGTATTGGAACACTCTACACAGTTTTGGTTAGAGTATTTGCCATTTTGCAAGGGATATATGTACATTTTTCGAGGTTCACATTTGTTACAAGCACCCAAAGACTGCATACCTACTCAAAATTTTTAATATATCCCCAAAATCCGGTGTTAGGGGACAAACCCTCCTTTTTCATATGTTAAGATATATTTTGCCCCATTTCCCCTTTCTGATTACTCTTTGAACATTTTTTTGATACAATTGAAAAGAGTATATCTCGCCACTGTGCTACAACAGCCGAGTATACAAACTCGAAGGAGCGACAGATTAAGAAAGCAACATTGAATATGCTCTCAAGTGCCGACGGACGCGTCCAAAAGGATTGCCGCACAGGTAAGAAAAAAAATTTGACAAGCTGCTGATTTGCTGCTGCACTTTTTATTAGTATATATTACTGTCTTATAACCGCTTTTTGTCAGCCTACTTGGGCTGCTTGAAATGTCAACACTCAAATTCACTTTGCACCTGTTTTTTCCCCCAATTACCTACTCGGTCACTCGCTTACTTCTGATCAAATTCTCATGGTTTTTGTGTTTGGCATTCAAATTTGTTTGAAAAATCCAATTTAAAAGGAATTAGTTGCATTTGCCATTGTCAGCCACTACTAAATTACAAGAACAAGTTATTTGGTCTCTTTGCTCCTTAGCTTTTGTCAACGTTGATGAACTTATTGCCGCTGTTTTACTTGTTGGTACGTGGCTAAAAGGACAATTGAAATTTAATGTGACATTAAAGTGTCCAAAGGGTTTGAGATTGTAGAAAATGTATTTGGAATAAGTTTATTGTGGAAATGAGGTAATTTTTATAGAATAAGCGAAATGCTTTGGTAAAATAGTGCCCAGAAGAGATCTCGTAAACAGATTCGAATTATAGAACTAGGAAGACCTTGTCGCAAAAGATGGCAAAGCACAATAAGTGAGACTTTTGGACTGTGGATGCGCGATTAATCAATCACTCAATCTGCCATACGAATTTATCTCAGCTTGATTACTTGATTAATCAAAGAACTGACATTTACGATTAATCAGAACTATTAATTACACGATTATTCACATTTTGTCAACTTTAATCAAAATCTAATTAGACTTTGGATGTGTAATTAATCAATTACTTAGCAGGTCATACCAATTATTCACAGCTTGATTAAATAAATAATCAGATAATTACATTGGCGACTAATCAAAAATATGTATTACCCGATTAATCACATTTTGATTATTCATAATCTAACTAAGTTAATAGTTTCGAAAATTGAGTAAAAAAAATATGATTAATCAATAAATTTCAGCAATTTAATCAAAAGCTGATTAGACTTTGGATGATCGATTAATCAATCACCTATTTGAATATATCAATTAATCTGAGCTTGTAGTTAATTTAAAATCGAACTTAATAATTTCGTTAACTTAGTGTAAAAACACAATATGATTAATCAGTAAATTTTATTGTTTGGCGATTTTTGCATTTAAAGTTATTTTTTAAAACATTTACAGAAATGCGTTTTAGGTTTCATATTCAGACCTATTCTTTTGTTGCGCTTCTTAATTCGCGGAAACGCTTTCACGTTAAACTAATATTCATAAAGATTATCTTAATGAAAATAACGATCATAATTGCATAATTTTTTGGACTTCCACGAATTCATAGTACCTTATTATAATAAACCGAACTTTTTTTATGCCCCACATAAAGTTTTTTTGTTGGTCAGCTAGTGCCATTTCATAGGTTAGTTTCTTTTTTTATGTAGGTACTACATACTTATAATGCAAGTTTATAAATAAAATTTTGACTAACGAACTCACAGTTTTACGGCCCGGCAGTGTAAGTTTATAATCACTGAGGGAGAGCGAACCAACCATAAAGCTTTACCAGTATAAAAACTTTAATTCTATGCAAAAGGAGGTATGGGGGTACATTTGATAGCCTATGCGTACACCGCAAAGGTGCTATCTGCCTCACCAGTTTTTACTGCCTCCAACACTTTGTCAATAGCGCGTCGTCAGACGGCAAAGCGCGCTACAAGCGCATACAAAGTCTATGTGGCACCTTGCGAGTGAGTGAGTCGAACCCTTTTTGAGTGACAAGCAAAGGTTGTGGCAACATTAGCTAAAGTAAAATATACATAAAAACAAACATATTTTCAGGCGCTGAAAAGTCCATTCCATTTCAAAATGGTAGCAACTGTTTTGAATGTAGAAAAACGTGTGTATTTAACATGCATTTGAATGTATGCGTTTTTTGTTGCAACATAGTACCTATTATTTTTACTTTGTCAAAGTGTGATTGCATCATAGATAGTATTTGCCGGCGCGATACCACAGTTGTTGGCTCAGTGGCCCTTTTCAATTTTTGCACTTTACACGTTTCACCTTTTATAACAATTTTTGTAGTACATACAATATTCATTAAGTTGGATATATAGGTATACCATGCATTATATATGTATATGGTTTTGTTGTAATTATGCAATGTAGTTAGCTTTTGATATCCCAAGTGAAAAAATTAGTAGTAGTGCTCAAATTTCTATAAACTTGTACTTTATAGACTTGAAATCTAGGAGCTTAATAGATTTAGCGTTTTTTGATTTGAACTACTGCGACTGGATTTTTTTTCAACTTAATTTTTTACTTTTTCTGTGGAACCAGCAAAACAAATTATTTTTAAAAACTTACACAGAAATACTTTTTGGGCAGTCTTTAGAAATCATTTTTAAAGCGAGAAAAATAGAGGATAGATCTCACTAATTGGTAGCCAGTAAGATCCTAATGATCGACTTAACAAGGATGTTGTAAATCATTTATCCGATTAATCAGAAAGGTTTAGCGGCAATCGCCAATCAAAACAATTAATGATTAATCAGATTTTTTTCTGAAAATTATAAATAATAAAAATGTGAATAAATCTCTGTGATTAATTGTTACGACCGAATAAGTAATTGATTAATCGCACATCTAGTAAATAAGTTTCATCAGATTTACATTAAAGTGGTGAAAGTATTGAGAAATAGTTAAATAGTTTAACTTCGAAAATGGCCAAACAATCAAATTTATTAAATAACACTGTACAACATACAAACAATCCCAGAGGGTTTCTCATCGGTTTTCTCTCCAGAGGGTAGTTTGTTCAGAAATCGGTAGTAAAAAAAAATTCAACTTTTTAAATTTGTTTTCTTAATTACTTACTATACCACAATGGAACAATTATTTGCTATCACAATTAAATTATGGTTCCCTAAATTAATAAAAACAGTTTTCTTACAACTATCGATCTCTTTACGAACCACCCTCTGGACAGAATACCTAGGGTGACCCGAAAAATCTGACTTCGGATTCGGATTCAGCACACCCAAAAGATTCCGAAACCGTTGCGAAACCCGGTGAGATTTTCAAAAACCTCAATTTTGTTTTACAGTGTAATTAGACTCAAATTTCAAAACTCAAGCTATTTAAATTGAGTTCTCTGATTAATCAATTAATCAAGCTCAGAATACATAATTGGAATCAACGATTGAGTAATTGATTAGTCGTATAATCACAGTCTAAAGGCCTCACTTACAGAACGCTACAATTAATTGCGTTCAGATGCGATTTTAGTTCAAATCTATTCACGAACTGTCTACTGAGGACTACCGCCGCATATCTTGACTTCCTGGCAATGGCAAATGTTTAAGTTAGTTAGAATATCGTTTTCATTAATCACCAATGAGAATTTTCCGATCAATTTATTGATCAAGTTCTGATTTATTGGTATGCCCGATTAACGAGCCCACTTATAGACTCTGTCGTCTTTTGCGATCTGGGGGCAAATTCGTGTTCTATGGAAAGATAAAATGAAAAGAAACTTCACATTCATACACTATTGCCGGATAACTTGACTTCCTGACAGTGATTTTTTGGATACTACCGAACCTTAGTAAGTCCCTCATATTAAGTATACCTATTATTACATTTGCATATTAGGTTTTTTTTTCGAAAATATTTTGCAATATATTTCAAAGTGTGAATTGTGCATAGAATGTCTAAAGATTTGTATCTACAAAAGTTTCATAAAAAGTATGTTTGTAACTTAAGGATACATAAAGAGAACTAACAATTGTTTCACTACTATTAACTACTAATGCGTACGTGATTTAATTGCATACAATTTCCTCTAAAGAGCATAAATCAAAAGAGAGGGCTTTACGCTTGGCTAATTTCAAGAACCGGAAATAAGCTCCCATGCTGACGCAGCAATCAGCCACATTGTTGTAATTGAAATAGTCTAGCTTAAACATATATTTAAATATCTATAAGTGCATTAGGGTGATTTTTTTTAGGATTGATTCCATCAAAAGTTAGTATGTAAATGATAAGAGAATAAGTTTTGCAAAAAATCAGCGTTGTAAATTAACCTTTGGTATTTGTTTATTTTTTATTTTTTTTAAGGGCATTTTTATATTCTTAAGTGTCGAGGCTTTGAACTTTCTAAACTAAGTCCATTTGTCCATTTTCAAATGGTTATAATTATTTTTGTAGTTATGATAATCCCACCATGTAAAAATGTTGGATATTTCAAAGCTTTGACTTAGAAAATATGTAAATATATTTTTAAAACTATTTTAAAAATGATCAGATAATGCACTTTGGGGAAAAAATAAAAATTTCCCATAAAAAATGCTTGCGAAGCTAATTTTCCTACCAATCACTAACTTTTAGGAGGGTATAGGCAACCTTGAAGAATTCTTTTTAATCACCCTAATGTGCATATATGTCTGCGCATTTGTTAAAAAAACACCAAAATGGGCATTTTATTGCATTTAATATGATAATTGCACGCATTTTGACTGGACGCGCTGTGCCGTATGCGAACAATGCCTTTTAGACCCAACCAGGAAAACGCATTACCAACTGCAGTCTCTAGAATTTAAGATAATTGTAAGCGCTTTTTGTTTTTTTGTGGTTGTTTTATTTTTTGTTGTTGGTATTTACTCAGCCCCCATACCGTAATTGCATATTAACTCCAATCAGCCGCGCACAATTGCTCGTTTACGGTCATTCCGCAGCGCGCGCAGTCCAATTGATATTGCAGACATTTCACATATAGCAACAAAAACAACAGCAATAAAAATGCCGAAAAACAATGAGTTGTAATTGTTTGCAGTGAAAAAAAGTTTGAAAAAAAAAAATGATTCCATGCGCGTCGTGGACTACAAAATGAAACGCGACAACAACCAGCCGCTGGAGACGACTTCTCAATAAGCCTACAGTCATCCAGCCGTTGAGCCGCCCAATCAACCAACTAAACCACCACATTTAACTTATCCAATTACAATGCAACGTACTTTGTTGTTGTTGTTGTTGTTGTTGTTGTTGTTGTTGTAATGTGCGCATCCCGTTGTTGTTGTTGTTTACGCTAATGGTGGTTGCCTTTTGTTTTAGTATTGTTGCTGTTGTTTTTGTTGGTATGCGCTTTTCTTTGCTTTTACTTTGGGTGGTGCTTTTTGCAGCTGGCGGCTGCTAAAGCTTTAATGGCCTCAACACAATGTTCAGTATTTTTAGGCTTTGGAAATATTTGAATATGTAAAAATTAACAACAATAACAATAACAACTGAAATTCGTTAAATAATTGTAAATACTTTAATGGTAAACTCTTCGGTGCACTTGCTCTGCTGCTGCTATTGTTTTTGGTATTTTTTTTTAATTCATTAACATTTTTGGGTGAAATTCTGACATTTTTGATTGAATAATTATTTGGGGTTCAAATTTTTGTGGGTTTTATAATTGTAAATGCGAATATGAGGAAGTTATCCATTAGGAGCTAAATTTTGTATGCTTTGGGAGTAAAAAGGAGGTAAAAATTGTACATAATTTATGAAAAAGCTACCCAGCAAACATTTCTGTAAATATTTTGAAAAATTACTTAACGTTAACAGTCTACAATAAGCGATATAGCAGCGCTTTTAGTATTTAAATCATTTGAAGGATTATGGTCACCATTTCATATACTTCACGAAAGAACTTTTCAAAAAGTCTAGAAAAACTTAAAGTATTCCAAAATTATTTTCATGAAAATTTGTAAGAATGTTGCTGAAAAGGCTAAATTCATGGTTACATTTTAACCGCTTTCCCAATTTTCCACAAACAGAAAAATTTTCATGTAATATCAACACTTTTCCAAGTTATTATTTTTCAACACTATCGCTCATGTTATTTTAACATGAAGCCCATGTTGAATAACTTCACTTCGTGTCAAATTAAAATGACTTTCTGTAAAATTAACATGAAGCTCATGTTGAAAAATTTTGCTTCGTGTTAAATTAACATGACTCTGTGTTAAATTATCATAAAATTTAACATGAAGCCCATGTTGAATTACTTCACTTCATGTCAAATTAAAATGACTTCTTGTAAAATTAACATGAAGCACATTTGAAAAAATTTTACTTCGTGTTAAATTAACATGACTCTCTGTTAAATTATCATAACTTCCTCTTAAATTAACACGAATTTCTTTCAAAACATCATTTGTTTCTGGTAAAACAATACTATCTTCCTTATTATTATTTCATGCCAAATTAACCGGATCTTTCTTGTTAATTTAACATTGTTCATGTTGAAAAAATTATTATCTTTGTAACAACCGGATAAATTTGAAGCATTTAATGTATAAATGATTAAGATTATAGTTTACTAGCTTTGAGCCGCAACTTAGCTCGCAACGTGATAACTACAATTATATTTAATAGCTTAGCTGGGCTTATTAATTTTACACCATGAAGTTTTAAAAACGTAAAATATGCGCTATTCAAGTACAAGCCAAGTATATAAAACTTGCAGACTTAACGCCGGTTTAGTAGAGAGATTTGATTGGATATCATTAATATGTGCCAAAAACGAACAGAATCGAAAGTAAATACGGATTTTGAAAAAAAAGGTTGGAAAAATTTGGCCTATACTAGACTCCTGCATGATTGGATTCAAACTTTGAGTACAATAGAATACAGTAAATTTGAATTTTCCATTTGAAGAACCAAAAAACTTAGCCTTGAATATTTTATATTTTGAATATTCACTTTGCCTAAAATTTTCAAAATTAAAAAAAAGAATATGAATGAATGAATGAAAATAATTTTTATTCATTCTGATTCAAAACAAATATATTGGCTACACAGCTTACAATTTCACATATTTTTTTTAATAAAGGTGTAGAGTATTAGTAAAATTGGCCTTATAGAACATAAATGGGTGTATTTTATTTGTAATTGTAGAGTTTTGAGTTTTGTGAGGGTTAGAAATACATCTGGCTAAAAGTTCTTGGTTAAGTTGGCTGCAATAAATACCACTGCTTTTGGTTTTCAATCTTGAAATATTTCAGAAAAATTCTTGAAAAAACCCTAGTAAAAGTATTTATTATAATATGTATACAAATATGGGAATATACAAATATGGATATCGTCGGTGATTATGCACAACCACTCATCGGGCTTCTAAGAGACCGCGTAAACGACGTTTGTGATAAACACTTTTATAGCCCTTGTAATTAAGACTTGTTCCTTTATTCTCAAGAAAACTACATTTGCGTTGAAAAAGAATCGATATTGATCGGAGAGAATCGATCTTGATCGGAGTTGTCTTAAAATTTTATAATTTGTAGCTGCATACCCGCCAAACTTAAATATCGCATACTACTAATGGCGGCGATATACCAACAACCTCTAACGTGATTTTTAGCCGAGCTTCTCTTTCCAACTTGTGGTGTTTTGCTGAGAATATTTTCAGGGGCGTCCCCGAACTTTAAGAATGGGGGTACGGGGATAGCGACCCCACTGCCCCCTAAAGATTTTATTGGTCGAATTTTCGATCACAAGCGATACTAGTAAAAATTAATCAACGTGATAACTACAATTGTTTTTAATAGCTTAGCTGGGCTTATCAACTATACACCATGAAGTTTTAAAAACTTAAAATACGCGCTATTCAAATACAACGCCAAGTATATAAAACTTTCAGACTTTAGGCCGGTTTATTAGAGAGATTTGATTGGATATCAATAATATGTGCCAAAAACGAACAGAATACAGAGTTTGAAAAAAAGGTTGGAAAAATTTAGCCTATACCGATAGGACTTATACAAAGAAAAAACCGACAAAGTTTTTCCAAAATTCGTTCAGTATTTGTAATGAATTATAAGAGCCCACCAGATCACTTTGACTGCACTAAGTCACTGTTTATTTTCAATGTTATTTTATATTTTTCTAAATAAAGCATTGAAAACACTTCCATTGTTTTTAATAGCCCCATCTATCCTTTAAAACATAGTCCTGTGACGAAAATACTAATACTTTAACATAGCGAGCGCTATCTCCGTGCGGACTACTAAATAAACGTATACCGTCGGCTTTTTGAACCCACACTTTTTTCTTAACTAATCAACTAAAACTATGGCTTTTCGCTGTACTTACCACCTCCGCCGAATCCTTGGCCCGGAAAGAGACCCGGTGGTCCGAATGGTGGCATTTGACGAGCACCAGGCCATGGCACGCCACCGCCAATACCGCCCCACGCCACCGCTGCTGCAGCGAGCGCACTAAACGGCGTCGGTCGAATAGGCACATGCCCTGAAGCGGCCAGCGCTGCTGGGGAGAGCAAATGCGGTGAATTGGGCATATGATGACTAAGCGCTTCAGGCGATTTACTGCTATCCATGCCATCAGGCGTCGAACGCGGTGAATCATCAGCATTCATATCTTCAATATCCACAATAGAATCCTCCTCCTCATCATGATCATGTTCAATATCATGCTCCTGATCATTATAATCATCATCATATTCGAGCTCAGAGTCGACGGAACTGCCAATGGGTGAGTGGCGTTCATGTTTCGCTAGTAACGCTGTCGCCGAGGATGAGGATGAGTTGTCAGCGCCACTGGGAGCGCCGCCAGTTGCAGGCGAGCCCATACGCGTCGCTGCATTTTGTTGTTGGTTGTGAGCAGCTGCTTCTGCGGTAACTAGGTTTGTGGGCGCATCACCCGCTGCACCACCGCCGCTCAGCGTATGACGTAGATGTGCGGCCGCCGCAGCATTATGTAAATGTGCGTTGCCGCCATTAGCCGCTGCCGCTACAGCAGCTTGTACCGCGGCGGCATGTTGTTGTTGCGCGTGTGCGGCAGCTGCAGCATGCAGTAAATGTGCATGATGTGCAACAGCGGCGGAATGAAAGTGTGCGTGGGCGTGCGGATGTGCATGGGGATGCGGATGTGGTGGCTGGGGAGGATGCCCGCTCGAGTGCGTGGGTGGATGTGACGGCGCGTTGTTTGGTGAGGCAGGCGACGAACCGCGTTGGGATACAGGTGATAATGTGACAGCAGGTGTATTGTTGTTGCTGCTGGATAAATTACGCGGTTCCGTTTGCATTGCATCCGCGCTGTGAGTGCGTGTGGGTGGTGATAGTGCGGCACCCGGCGCTGGCCGTGTATCGGCGAGCAAGGATGCGACGCTGAAATTACTTAAACGCGAATTTGTTTTATTATTCAGCTGATGCGTATGGTGATGACTGTGTGGCGATTGCGTGTGTTGTAACGACGGTAAAAGGTGTTGCTGGAGCGTTTGTTGTTGCTGGTGCGTCAGCAGTAGTGTGGTAGGTGATGTTGGACTGCCGTTGTGCGCATTGCGATTGGAGTTCGGGTTGCCGTTGTTGTTGCTATTGCTATTACCTAGGAGCTGTGCCGCAGCGACGGGACTAACAACAATCGTGCTGGGACTAGTCATAGTCATGGTGGTAGTGATGGCAGCTGACGCCGTTTGCGGCGGTACCGTCGGGCTTGTCATGCTTGTGCGTAAACCAGTGACTGTCATTCCTGATTGTGACAGTTTTATCATGGAGGGAGGGGCAGCGAGTTGACGAAATTTGGAAAAAATACTAGGTAGTTGCTGGTTGAACAAGATCTCAAAATTTCACTTTGAGTAATTTTTGTTTAGTTTTTTGGAATTGAAGAAGAAAAGTTAAGATTTACATCATCATTTACGTTGCCCCATTTTTATACAAAATTTAGTTTTCAACTATTATTTTTAATCACTGTCTACAAGTATTATGTTGCAATTTTATGTTTTTTTTTTTAATTCACTCGAACTTTGTTTAACTCTTCACGATTTCTTTTTATTTTTCGTTTAGGTACGCAATATTTGCGTTTTCACCTTTAGTTGTTCTCAAATTTGTTTCTTGTTTGCTTAAAATTAGAGCGCTGCATTTATATTTAATTAATGACAATTGTGATTATACGCGCGCGAACTCATTATACCGTCATTTAAACAAAAACAACACAAAAGCTCATTTAGACAAGTACATTAATGAGTGTTTTTTTCTTCAAATTATATTCCAATTTGTTATCAAAATGTATTCATTTTCGAACGCGACTTATCAATGCGTTGCAAATTGGTCTGATAGCCTTGTGTACTCCGCTTTGACTTAAAAGCATATGGCCTAGCGTACTTTGATACGAATAACCTAACAATTTCACAAATAACACATCCGCTTGAGATCACGACTGGTCTATAACTGAAAATCCACTCACAGCAAATTCAAAGCGGCTGAGAATTGAAGTACAAAACCAGAGCGCTCGTGGTCGCTCCGCACAACATGCACAAAACGCACACACACACACTGTAGCATACACCAAGGCGCTACAGTAAGACGAACAGCAGACCGGTTTGTAGCACACGCACACTTGCAAACACAAACAAGAGTGTGAGGAAAACAAAACAAACTAAGTAGCGCACGCAAGTGTTTGTGCCACACGTGTGCGTTTGTGTGTTTCTCCAGTCAACCAGCAAGTCAACGAGTCAGGGAGTTAATCATTCATACCCCCAGAAACCATACTAAGTATCGGGAGCGAACGAGCAGGCAGACTTTCAACCAGTCAAATGAGTGCGAGCGTCCATTTATTGGACTGCACAACACCATCACCACCACCACCACTACGAAACCACTAACAATAGCAGCAACAACAAGGGAAACGCTATCAAAACGATTTGGTTTGCCCGTTGCGAAAGTGCGAGCATGTTAGCTACATAATTTGCTTCGAGTGTACAAAATTATTGTACGCTCCTCTTTGCACTTGGGCGCAAAGAGCGTTTTGTTGTAATTGATTTGAGACAACAAAGCGTGTTGTAGACACTAGAAGTGCTTGAGCATGTGACTGGGACTGTGTTCGGTTGAGAAGGGTGGGCTGGAGTGCGGTAGAGAAAAAGAGATAAAGAAGAATAAAGCAGTGAGAAAATATTGAAAAATGTTCATAATATTAAAAATATATAAAATTATCTATCTATTCACTAACAATCTTTGGTTAACACGTGAGAAGAACCCAAACATTTTTTCCAAAATCTATAATTAAAATTTTTATATAATAAAATAAAATAAAATATAATAAAAAAAAAAAAATTGAAAAAAATAAAATAAAATAAAAAATAATAAAAAAAAGTTAAAAAAAAGTGAAAAAAATAAAATAAAATAAAATATAATAAAAAAAAACAAAATAAAATACAATAAAATAATATAAAATAAAATAAAATAAAAAATAAAATAAAATAAAATGAACAACATAAATTGGCGAATTTGACGAATTCAAATAAAAAAGACTGGAATAAAGTAAAAATTAATTAAAAAGGTGATAAAAAAAATAAAAAATATAAAAGAATAATAAAAATTGTAAAAAAAATGTTGCTATAAACAAAAATAACACTGGTCAAAGTGATTTTGTTGCCCGAGCTATTGACTTGTTTTGAACATAGATGGTACAGTGCTTAGCATAATTATAGGACACCTTGTTCTGACATGTTCTAAGCCCTTATTTTAATTTTCATTTTTTGCTTATAGAATTCTAAATTGAAAACAGTAAAAGTCTCTGCTCTAAGCGTTTACTCCGATTTTTTAAAATTAAAAAACGGTTTGGTAAAAGTTCAAAATTTTTTCAAATATTCTGAGTCAAAAAACCGTAAATGCCATTTTGTAGCCCGTTCAATTTTAGTTTAACAAAGTGTAAGTGGCAGAGAAAGCATATATTAAGCAAATATATGTTTGAACGTATAGGAGAAATGTTTATTTTTGGTTATAATATTGATCATACAATAATACTTAATCATGTAGAATATCAATAAACAAAATTTATTAAAAATAATTGGATAAAAAACACCAAAAAAAAAGACGGAAATTAATTTTTTTTGATTTAATATTAAATAAGTTTTGAAAAAGTAACTTTACAAAAAAAAAGTTATTTTAACCTTTTTTGAAGCCCACTCAATTTCCTTTAAGAATCTGTATTTATCTTTGTTCTGCATGGATATTTGCATTTTTGACAATTTTTGAAAAAAAAAATGGGAGGCTAGAATACTAGAAAACGGCTGAGAAAATTTTGGTCAATGCAAATTTTGTAGGGAATTCGATTTCCTTCAAAAATATGTTCAGGTTTATGGTTTTTTACAACAATAGTTTGTCGTTTTTATACCAAATATGAGGTAAAGTCTGTAAAATCTAAACTAGCGATGATAGACCTCTAGACTTTAATTGAAAAATCTGAAAAAATTACAGTATTTTTTTCACCTTTTTCAAAAAGAAAATCAATATAACTATTTCACTTATTCTAGCAAAATTACTTTGAGATATTTTTGAAAATATTTACCAAAATTTTACTCAGGGTTTAATAAAATTCGACTTTTAAAAAATAGAAAAATTTCAACCATGAAATCTCCCCATATATATTTATTCCCTTGAATAAACTCAAATCTTTACAAAAAATACATCTATAAATAGCTTATCTCCAAAATGGTCGTCTAATTTAATAACAATTAAAACAAACAAGAGCACACGTGTACACAAACAAGAGCAATAAATGAATATGTAGTTAAAAACAAATTAAGGAAAAAGTTCAATTTTTTTATTACTTAAGCTATTGCTACGCTGCTCCCTCCAACCTATCGCTTGCTTAAATCATCAATTTTTCTTCTCTTTTACGCTCGCGCTCAGATCAATAGCCATTCATTCAACTTTTCTCACAATTTAATTTTCTTTTACTTTTATTTCATTCAACAATAATTTTGAGTATCCATCAGATACATGCAAACACAAAAAGCAATAGCTCAATATCTATTTGAGTATATGGCACTGATAATGGTAGACAATTGGAAATGGTATTTGTTACCGCCCCTTACAGTATGCTGAGCAAATTTAAAGCTCACAAATCCATACACAGCACCTCTCACACACACACTTACATACTCAAAACACCGTTAAACTGTCGCACAAAAATTATAACACGTTTACACCAACTTCTTCTCTCATAGTGTTGTGTTGCTCACTCAGCACTGGAAGTTTGTAGTGTGATTTCCAGTGCCGTGGTGAGTTTACTCAGCTGTCAAACTTATTTGTGTGATGGCTGCTTGTTTGTATTTGTTCGGCTATACACAGCGTGTGTGTATAGGTGTAAAAATATCATTCAACCATTGAAAAGTGTCGCTTGCTTCTAATTGCATTTATTGCCATTAACAAAATATTTATTTCTTTTTTAGGCATCATTTACATACTTACATATGTATGGTTTTAAATATTACGTTTGCCTACCCTGCAAGGAGCAGCACCAACTTAGTATAAGGCATAATGTTATCAAGTATTTACAGCCAAAAAGGGATAAATGAAAAATAAATTAAAAGTATTTTCGGAACAAATGCAGAATAACTAGCTACAACTTTAAAATCAAAATTGAAAAAAAAAATGGGAAATGACAGTAGTTCTGTGTTCAAGGAAAAACTTAATATTATTATTATTTATGTGAATATTCTACAGATTACATAATTCTTACAGACTAAGTTTGATAAGGTACATAAGTACAGAAGAATATACAGACATTTTTGTTACCAAGATATAACATAACAGCATACGAATTTGACTTTTAAACAGTACTAGTGCGGGGTCAGCAAACTTCGTTCTGCACAAAATAGATTTTTGTTAAATTCATTTCCATAATTCGCGATTATACCTATATTTTCTTTATTCGAAAAAATCATTTTGTGTGGTGCCACTTCCCCTTTTCCTACTATTCGATGATTTCTTATATCAGCGACACAAATTTGTAGAGATATTCATCCTTAAATATTAATAAGTCCCTGACTTGAACCCTTTCAAAGGAACTCAGCTTAAAAATTAAGTATGTATTGGTGCCAAATTGGCACTGCCAATAACGCGATTTTTTTTCGTGAGTATAGTATCGTTTATTTCCTTACAAATTTCCAGGTTCCTACCTTGGACCCTTTTAGAGATACTAAGCATGAAAAGTTATGTTTCATGGGAAGAGCCACGGCCCTTTTCTTAAATATTTTTTTTTTTTCACCACGTTTATACCCATATCGTACAAACACCTTCCAGGGTCGCACTTGGTCTACATTTTGGTCGGTATTTGGGAGAGGGGTTCGGACATGGGACTTAGAAGCACTCCCTGTCATACCCATATCGTACAAACACTGTCTAAGACCACAAATCTTCAACAGAGAATGTTCAAGGAAGAACTTTTACAGAGTAGCCGTAGCTACCTCAGAATATGGTTGTCGTATGTAGCAAAACTTGATTTCTAAGATGCGCTTTTTAAATTCGTAAGTAGCGATGTATAGATTATGCAAAATTGTGAAATTTAGACGTCTCAGCTTTCTTAATTTTTCGGCAAAAGAGAAAAGGTTTTTAACCGGTTTTTTATAAACCTTCTACAGCGAAGGTCAAAGAAAGCACTTTTTACAGAAAAGAAATAGGTTAAGCCGTTAATGCAGGCATCACAGACTATCGAAGGACATCTAATTTTTATATAAAAATTACCTATTTCCTATAGAAAATTGTGAAATTTAGACGTCTCAGTTTTCTTCATTTTTCGGCTTAAAAACAAAAGGTTTTTATTCGGTTTTTTTATAAACCTGCTACAGAGAAGATCCAAGAAAGTAAATTTTACAGAATAGGAATCGGTTCAGCCGTTTAGACAGCCGCCGCGGTCATACAGAGTACATTTCATTTATATATATATATATTACCTATACCTATATCCTATAGAAAAAATGTGAAGTTCAGACGTCTCAGCTTTCTTCATTTTTCGGCAACAAAATAAAAGGTTTTTAATCGTTTTTTTTTTTATAAACCTGCTACAGAGAAGGTCCAAGAAAGTAAATTTTACAGAATAGAAATCGGTTCAGCCGTTTAGACAGCCGCCGCGGTCATAGAGAGTACATTTCATTTATATATATATATATAGAATATACAAAGCAGTACAAGCAAGTATCAGTGTAATATATGTATGTTTAACAAATTAAAGCTCAGAAAGAGCTGATGCATAGTGCCCAGAAGGCGGCGTTTTAGCCAGGAAGGACATTTAGACAATGCTCTAGAGGTTCCCATACCACCTCCTCCCCCTCCTCCCCTCCGAGAGTGTACCCCCTTCTTATTTCATTGACTTTTAATCAAGGTGTGACACCGATTAAAATAAAGTTCCGGTTTCGGTTACGATTTTGTAACGTGTTTCGGTTTCGGTTCCGGTTTCGTTCTTCAACATTTATTTCGGTTTCGGTTACGGTTTCGTTCCGGTTTCAGTTTCCAAATAAAAACACCAACACAAAAAAATTGTGCTACTACAAAACTAAAATATGTACCTAAATGCAAAATAAGTCTGAATTTTTATAACTTTACTCCGGTGGTCATGATGAATTTTATCCAATATTTTGTAATACATATTACTTCCGTTATTTATGGAAAAAAAATTTCTTCAAAATAGGTTTAAAAAATTAACTCTACTTTTTCTATTAGAAAAATGTTAAAATGGAACATATGAGTTATGCTTTCTAAGACTAAACATTTTTTTTTCGGATATTGAGCTCCAAAAGTGTCTTGCTTAACCATTCAGTTATTCAGGGTAGCCTCTTTTGAAATATGTGTCCACAAAAAAATTCAAAACCGTTTGGAACCGGTTCCGGCTTTTGAAACGGTTTCGGTTTCGTTCTTTTTCAGAAAAAATAGCGGTTACGGTTTCGGTTGCGGTTTCAGACCTTGCTTTTAATATATAAAATGTATATCAAAGGGAATCAAAAGACCTATCGAATGGTATACAAATGTTAAAAATCGGTTCAGTAGTTCTAAAACATATGCAAATTTTGAACTTTAACTTTTAATAACTTTTGTAGTTATTTCTTTTTTTTTAAATTTGGGAATTGGAGCTATACTGCATTTAAGCCACTACGGCTTTCACTGTTCGATTCACAAATCAATCTGCGTGGAATATATCGTTATATGTAGCTCAGACCGAATTTATCGGAACAATCGGTTGATAGGGGCTATAAGTGTAACTGGTCGGATCTTACCGATTTTCATTGTCAACGTTTTAAATGTAAAAAGTACAACAGATGTAGAATTTTACGTTCCCAACTTTTTATTTGGAGGAGTTATAGCCATAGCTGTTAAATATTGATTACGATTAGTAATCGGTTAGATTATTTTCTAAAAAGAATTGAAATGATTATTTATTGTGCGTTTGAAATATTGGGATTACGTAATGATTACGATTATAAAGAATCAAAAAATAATCATGATTACTCTAGATTACTGAAAAGAATCAAAAATAATCACAAAATAATCAAAATAAATAATTGATTCTTTTCAGCGATTCTTTTGATTATTTTTGATTCTTTTTGATTCTTTTCAGTAATCTAGAGTAATCATGAATATTTTTTGATTCTTTATAATCGTAATCATTACGTAATCTAGTTGGGACCAAGATAATCGTAATGTAATCAGTTATTTCACTATCAAATACAAAGTAATCAGATTACTAATCATTACGATTAGTAATCAAAACTTAACAGGTATGGTTATCGGAACAATCGAATGTATTGGAGCTAAATGTTATACTGATCCGATATGGTCGATTTTCACTATCCACATTACATACATACATATATAATATTAGCGAAGGGTGCACAATTTCACTTTCCTAGTTTTTAATAGAAAAGTTACACCCAAAAACCCTGTTATCGGAATAGTTGACGGTATGGGGGCTATATGTATGTAAAATTTGTTCAATCTCACCGATTTTCGGTGTCCCTCTACATGTGTAAGAAGTGAAAAAGCTGCAAAATTTTACCAACCCAGCTACCTAATTTGAGGAGTTATAGCCCAAAAACTGTTTATCGGAACAAACGATTGTATGGCGGCTATATGTTATATTGGTCCGATATTGCTGGTTCCGACAAATGATTTCTAAGATATTTAGATATGAATCCAGATTATATTAAAACATTTAGATAAATTCGCCCTTACGATATAACCGTTATCTGCACTACAAATGTTGCTCATACGCCCTGGTTGCCCGAAATGTATCCTATGGATTTTTTTTAAATACACTTTGAATGGCTGACTGCAGAAAAGTATATTTGGCATATTATTTGGTTATTTTTTTTACCCTTATATGGCCACTAGCTCAACTAAGACTTATGACCCGAATCACTTCCGTATTCAGCCAATTTTTTGAATTCCTAGCCAGGACTATATAAATAAAGAAATATTTTATTTTTTACCCAGTTTAATGTTGCATGTTTATAAATATATATGTATAAGGTGGCACAAGTATCTACTTATCTAAACGTACTCGCGCTTGGTCTATAGAACCTAATTGGTCTCCAGTTTGTCTCCGCCATATTTTATTGTTCAAACCCAATACTTTCATACATACACATACGCAAACTTTTTTTAAGTTAATAAATATTTCCATGCATTTGGCTTGACTCTCCAGCTAAATATTGTTATATGAGAGAGCGCATGCGTATTCACCATTGGCAACTACTACAACGAAACAATAACTACATATGTATGTAGTATGTCGATAAAATAGATTACAGATACACGCACATCATGTATTTATTTACTAATTTCTTTTATTTGTCTATTATTATGGCTTCATTTTGATGATGGCCACTAATCTGTTGTTGTTAATCAAATGACTTTATAAGAATAAAAAAGTATTTTGACGTGATAATATGCGCGCAACAACAATGAAGGTGTAAAAGTGCATACTGAACTTCTGCGAAATGGCGTAACTGTAGTTTATTTGAAAATCAGCTTAACGCTTGTGTAGTTATAGACTAGAGAAAAACGACTTTTAATGCCTAAATAAAGTTTCAGACATTAAATTTTCAAGTACCTATACATGAAAAAGATGTGTATTCACAAAACTTTCAAGCCGTTTCAGTTTATTGTTACGCATACTTAATACACTTTAAACTTTAATTTTGAGGAGAATCTATTGTCAAGAATCATCGAAATGTGCCACGAACTTATATTGAAATCAAGGTATAAAACCGATTAAAATAGCGTTCCGGTTTCGGTTTAGATTTTGTAACACGATTCGGTTTCGGTTTTGTAACACGATTCGGTTTCGGTTTTGTAACACGATTCGGTTTCGGGTTTGTAACACGTTTCGGTTTCGGTTTTGTAACACGATTCGGTTTCGGTTTCATTCTTCAAAATTTATTTCAGTTTCGTCACGGTTTCGTTCCGGTTTCGGTTTCCAAACAAAAATTCGAACGCAAACAAATTTTATTCCTACAAAACTTAAGAATGTAGCTGAAAAATAGCTCTGAATTTTTATAACATTTTTCCAATGTAACAACTTACTTACTTACTTACTTAGGAAACGGCGTGTTCTTGAGGAGCATTCATTTTCCGACCACCGGTACATAGAAATTGCCTTAGATTTTTCTGTTGAACAGCCAGTTATGAAACGCAATCCACGCAACACTAATTGGCAGCTACATAACCAAATATTAGTTAGGGACCTACCAGTGTTACCCCCACAAGCTCCATCATCAGTAGGAGAACTGGATGATCTAGTTGCGACCTTTACAACGGCGCTCTCAAATGCCCTAGAGCAGGCTTGTCCAGTGCCGAAACCACGCGGTAAAAATAGACCACACTGGTGGTCCTACGACCTGGATTCGCTCCGCAAGTCCTGCAGGAACCAATTTAATAGGGCCAAGAGCCTCGGTACGGAGCCTGAATGGCTCGAATATAAAGTTAAACTGAGGGCCTATAAAAGGGCCCTAAGGCAGGCGAAGAGAACTTCGTGGAGAGATTTCTGCACCGGGGTCGAAAAGGTCGATGATACGGCGAGACTTAGACGAGTGCTCTCAAAAACTCAAACAGCCATTAGCTATTTGCGGAAGCCTGACGGATCGTGGACTAGCACGGAAGGGGAAACCCTGGAGCTGCTACTGAATACACACTTTCCGGGGAACTTGCATGAAGCACCTTTAGCATCTGCAACAAATATGGCAGTGAATATACCCATCACGGAGGAAAGGGTAAGGTGGGCGATCAAAAGCTTTGAGCCGTTCAAGGCTGCTGGGCCAGACGGGATTTTCCCCGCACAACTCATAAACACGTTGGAAACATCGGCTAAATGGCTGGTATTTCTCTTTTCAGCCTGCCTGGCTCTCAACTACATTCCGCACTCGTGGAGAAGCGCCAAGGTAGTCTTTATTCCTAAGGCTGGGAAAGCCTCACACTATGAGCCTAAGGACTACAGACCGATCAGTCTCTCGTCCTTTGCACTCAAAACCTTCGAGAGGATAATTAGCGATTATCTCTCCTCTACTATTGATAGCAACCTTATCTCTAGCTATCAACATGCATACACCAAAGGCAAATCAACGGAAACTGCGCTTCACAGCCTTGTCTCTGTTATTGAAAAATCGTTGTATGAAAAAGATGACTGTCTCGTGGCCTTCCTAGACATTGAAGGTGCCTTCAACAATATAAGCCCGGAGGCTATTAACACCGCTCTAACTAATCTGGGCATAAGCAGGTCTCTTATTGGACTAATTGATAAGCTACTAAAGGGAAGGAAAATAGTTTCTACACTGGGCACAGTTGATTTCTCACGCTATGTCACAAGAGGAACGCCTCAGGGTTGTGTTCTCTCTCCGCTTTTATGGAACCTCACTGTAAACTCGTTGGGTATTGGCGGCATTTCCATATACGAGACACAAGCTGGGGGGGCGGGAGGATAGTTGCATATGCAGACGATTTAGCTATTGCATACAGGGGCAAATTCCCACAAACCCTGTGTGACTTGATGCAAGTAGCACTGCGAGCAGTTTCCTCGTGGTCATCTCGCTGCGGACTTAATATCAACGCGTGAAAAGTGGAGCTTGTCCTTTATACTAACCGGTACAAAATACCAACGCTAAGCCTACCAGAACTAAATGGCGTGCGCCTGAACTTGGCTGACAAAGCCAAATTCCTAGGCATAGTTCTGGATAGAAAGCTTAACTGGAAGGAGAATGTCATCCAGCGCCAGAGGAAAGCGTGCATTGCACTTTACACCTGTAAAAGAGCCATTGGCAAAAAATTGGGGCTCAGTCCCAAAATCTGCAGATGGATTTACACTGCGATAATCCGGCCAATTATGCTGTATGGAGTCGTGGTATGGTGGCCTGCGCTGAGCAAGGCAGCCAACCTAAACCTGTTAGGTAAAGTCCACAGATCTAGCATGATCTGTATAAGCGGCGCGTTGAGAAGAACGCCCAACGAAGCTCTCCAGGCCATTATTGGCATTTTGCCACTCGATCTGGAAGGGTACCGGGCAGCGGCAGCATCGGCTCTGCGTCTAAGGGAAACTTCCGGCTGGGGCGCAGGCACTACTGGACACTCCGGTATTCTGGATTCTTACAGCTTTCTCCCTCCGAGCACGGACCGTTGTGCAACCACAACAGTCGGAGATAGCTGGTTCAGAATAAACATTCCCAGCAGGGAAGACTGGGAGAGGACGGATCGGTGTCCTGCTACTAATGGCGGCATTTCCATATACACCGACGGTTCGAAGTTGGACGGCAGAGTTGGAGGAGGGATTTATTCCAAGGATCTGGACCTTGAGCTTTCCTTCAGACTGCCTGATCATTGCAGCGTCTTCCAGGCTGAGGTCTCAGCAATCATGGACGCCGCGGCTTGGATAGGGCAACACGCTATCGGACAGAATATCGTTATTTTCAGCGATAGCCAAGCGGCAGTCAAATCCCTTGGCTCTTACTTGTTCAACTCTGAACTGACGCTCAGCTGTCGTCGATCTCTTCAGGAGATGGCCCAACAGAACCGCGTGAGCCTCACATGGGTCCCGGGACACAGGGACATTGAGGGAAACTGTAGGGCAGACGAACTTGCTAGGCAGGGCACGACCAAGCAGGTTCTTCAGGATAAAGAACGCTTAGGTATGCCCTTTGCCACATGCAAGCTAATGCTGAAGGAGCATACACTCCGACAAGCCAATGAAAGATGGCTTTTATCGCCAGGGTGCCGAGTATCCAAACAATCCTGGCCAAAATGGGATATTAAAAGATCTAAATATATTTACACCCTAAGAAGAAGGGATATATCTACATATATTAATAGGGGTTTTAACCGGGCACTGCCTTATTGGAAGGCACGCAGCAAGGCTGGGTGTACCCTATCGACGATGCTGTAGGAGTTGCAAAGATGATGAGGAGGAGGAAACGGTGGAGCATCTCATCTGCAACTGCCCGGCTTTAAGCGGCGCGAGAAGGCGCTTTTTCGGAGTTCCCTTCCTGGATAGCCTACGCCAGGTAGCGGAGCTGGACATAAACGACTTGATGGCTTTCATCAAGTCATCTAAATGGTTCGAGGAGGTGTAACGGTGTCGGTTTTTAGGATGGTCAGCCCCGGGATTCTGCTATGTGGAGAGTCCCAATAGCACTGGGATTTTCCATATGGCTGGGTCCCGGGACTGACTTTCCTAGTGTTGATGGTATCACAGCGGGCCTTTTAATACTGGCCTAGGTGTGCCTTTGCGGCATCCACTTCAACCTAACCCTACTTACTTAAAATAGCCTTTAATCTGCCTCCACTTGGTCCTGCCATTTTGAGTGGTGGCCTCCCTCTTTCTCGACGTCTGCGTAAAGCTCATACAACTCATCATTATATCTTCGGTACTCGCCGTCGCCAACTTTTTGGGGTCCATAAATATTTCGAAGAATTTTTCTCTCGAATACTCCCAAAGCCGCCTCGTCAGATGCTGTCAGTGTCCATGCTTCTGCACCATATAGCAGGACGGGTACGATAAGTGACTTATAGAGTGTTGTTTTTGTTCGTCGAAAGAGGACTTTACTTCTCAGTTGCGTACTCAGCCCAAAGTACCATTTGTTTGGAAGAGTTATCCTTCGATGGATTTCCATGCTTACATTGTTGTTGGTATTAATGCTGCTTCCCATGTATACAAAGTCCCTTACTATCTAGAAATTATTGCTGCCAACAGTGGGGTGGTTGCCAAGACGTCTTTGCTTGATGCCAGCAGGTACTTCGTTTTACCTTCCTTCACCACCAAACCAATTTTTTTTGCTTCTTTTTCTAATTTGGAGTACGCAAAAGTTACGGCGCGGTTGTTTTGGCCAATGATTTCGATGTCGTCGGCATACGCCAACAGTTGTACGCTCTTGTAATATATTCTTCCAGCGCGATTAAGTTCTGCAGCTTGTATTATTTTCTTCAACATCAAATTAAAGAAATCGCACGATAAAGGGTCGCCCTGCCTGAAGACTCGAAGTTTCGAATGGCTCGGAGAGGTCCAATTTTTTTCAAGAGATTAAGAGATGAGTAAAAAAAATGGCATTCCCTGTTTTTCGTATTTTTAAAATTTTTTAAACAAAACAAGTAGAAAACCAAATTTTCGTAGCGGCCAACTTCGAAAGCCCGTAACTTAGTTTTGGAGGTTAACTTCGAAAAACGGGGAAGCCATTTTTTTACTTGTCTTAATCTCTTAAAAAAGTTGGTTTTGAGAAATGAATCGGTTTTAATCGGTTACGGTTACTGTTTCGGTTTTGAGAAATGAATCGGTTTTAATCGGTTACGTTTACGGTTTCGGTTTCAGTCCTTGGTTGAAAATGATTGGTTAATGAATATTCGAAGAATACGTTTTATATTCGCTTTGAGCACCCACGCTAATACTAAAACGCTGAAATTTCGCACAGATAGGTAATGTGATTAGGGATGTGATATGTGAGCCTTTCTAACCAAAATTGTTAGGCTTTTTTCTGTTGGTAGGTTGGTAGGACGATTTGAATTTTAGTAGGTTTTTACCTTCGTTGTAAGGCATCGGGCACGGGGAAGCCCGATAACTAATTCCGGTCACCCGCGCGATTTCAATAACTCGACAACAAAAATTTTAATTTTTGTTTCAGTGAAAAGTTATTATTAAACAACTAATAGTTTTCTTGGGTCCGATCCCAAAATTTGGTGCGTGGTACCTTGGTATTTATGTGCAGAGCACCACTATGAGTTGAAATATCTTCTAGCACAAATAAAATATCGAGTTTTGGTTTGCGGATATTGCATGCGCAAGTCAAAACGAGTATTTCGATATCTCTTCCGACCTTTTGGGACTGTAATACGTTCAAGTAATATCACTGTCTTGTTGAAAAGTGAAACTTTTCAAAGGTAAAGCCTCATTCTCGTGATCCTTGAAGAGTGAGATTTTATACCAAAGAGGTACGATCCTATTGATCTGGAACTTCCTATTATATTTGATAGATTTTTGGAAGTTTATGGTACAGTGAATAGTCGCTAGTAATCGTGCGCCGTCTGGCTTGTTAACATCAGTTCTGATGCAAACTGGCTTTCCAAAATTTGGGTACTTTATCAGAGACAGGTTTAAGGGTGATCATTTCAGATTGCTTCCTAGCATTCTTTGGACTTTAAAATCAGTATTTTGATAGATGTGTTGAATCACTATTTATTGCAATGATACTCGTTGAAATAAGTGTGGCCCTACTTTGAAGTCAAGCTACAACATCTCTGGAGCCTTTTTTAAAATTATTCTATGAAAAAAGTAATAAAAAATGTTGATGCTGTGAAAAAATATTGGTAGGATAAAAGTCCATTTTGGTAGGTTTTATTTAGATCACCAATGGGACCAGTCTTCTGGCATGACCTTCTCTATGATTTAGTTTTTTGTTGTTTTTCTTTATTTTGCTACTGTGTAACTGAAATTAGTAACTGAAAATAGTAAATTTCAAATTACCATATAACAAACTTTCGCAAATTTCAAGTGATTGAGTGTTTCGCTTAGTGGTAGAGCAGCCGAACATGATGCGGAACGCCTCGGTTCAAATCGTGGGATAGCTCAGTGGTTGTTGTTGTTGTTGTTTTGCTGTTGTTGTTGTTCTTGTTGTTGTTAACAATGCTCAGTGGTTAGAGCAGTCAAGTATGATGCGGCCCCGCCAACTAAAAAACATTTAATTTTCCTTTAAAAATTCGCAAGACCTTTCTTGTTTAAAATTTAAACCCTTTCTTCATTTTGTCTTAAACTAGACTAGTAAAAATTTTAAAATTAAATTCGTTTCGTCATATATGTATGTAATCCAAAAACTTCAAAATTGGGTCTCAATTTTTAGCCGTGTAGTTTTTTAACTTATAATTTGGAAAAATGCCAAAAGATTTAAAATTACAAATTGAGGCCCGGTTCACAAAAGTAAAATTTTGAGTTTCTTTATCACAACTTGAACTCAAAAATCGAGTTTTAATGGTAAAAAATAGAAATTAAATTACTAAGTATAATAACTGAACCAAATGAATACAAATTAATTTTTTTGAGATGAAAAGTCCCCTTTCAAAAAAATTATAAAAAGACGTTTTTGTAATAGCGCATCAAAGTGCCGTTTGTTCAGCGTTCAGCAGAATCAAGCGGGAAACAGAATCAGTCCGCCAATACGTCAGTTACGTGACGTACGTCAATTTCATAGCAAATTCTATTTTGATGTATCCGTCGTATCTGGCGTTACCCATACAAACGCCCGCAGTCTACTTTGCTGTCAGTTGTTTCAACGTACTGACGGACTGATTCTGCTGAACCGTTCAGTCAGTTGTTGTCAGTTGTTTCAACGTACTGACTGATTCTGCTGAACAGTTCAGTACATCAGTACCCAGCAGCGAAACCTCCAACCAGTCAGAAACATACTAGTATACAACTATAATTTTCTGGCAGAATTTTTACTAGTCAGGAAATATCCATTTCATACTGGAATACAACTAAATTTTTCTGGATGAAATCATACCAGTTGAAAAAATCAAAATTCATTCGTTTCGTTTTCTTCTTTATAATTCACAGATGCTTTTTCGTGATAGGGTAAATACAAATAGTCGCCGCTTTCTTAAGAATAAAGATGAAAATAAAGGCAAATGATAAAATAAAGGGTTAGTCATGAAAAGTCTGGTTGAAATCATACTAGTCCAAGTTCAATGTTTTTTGGACTAGTATGGGACTTGTATATTTCTACTAGTCCTTTTTGGACTTGTATGGGGACTAGTTCATTTTATGGAAATCATACTAGTCCAGGTTGAACTATTATGAAACTGGTATTTCCTGACTAGTAGATGACTGGTATGATCTGGTCGAAATCTGACAATTGACATTTCGTAGGACATCAACACGTAAATAATACCAGTTGCTTATATGGAAAGAAGACAGAACACTGACTAGTTGGGCCCGGTGCACCAACTAGTTCTAAAGTAGTTTTAAACTAGTTGCTTTCGCTGCAGGGTACGTTGAAAGAACTGACAGCAAAGTAGACTGCGGGTGTTTGTATGCGTAACGCCAGACACGACGGATACGTCAAAGTAGAATTTGCTCTAAAGTTGACGTACGTCACGCAACTGACGTATTAGCGGACTGATTCTGTTTCCCGCTTCAGCCCACTTTGTAAGTCAACCACTACGTTATTCATTTATTTGATCGTTGTCGTCCCTTCATTGGAGCGTAATGATTCAACGCGTTTTTAATGAGCTCTCTATTACACACACTTGCTTTTTTCGTTTTAGCCATTGTGAATGAAGTTGCCGTCGGTTTTGGTAGCTGTGTGTGGTTATGGCTGTGGCGCAACAATTTCATCCGCCTGCCACAACAAAAGAAATCGCAAAAATGTAATTTCCGTTTTGTTGTTGCTGCTGCGCTTTTCATACTTGCAAATAAAAAGATTTCTGGCTGGTGATAAGCTATTCAAGTACCCGTCGTGGCATTATTATTACCAATGTCAGAGTTATTGCATAATATCCACACTATTTCATATACATACATATGTACATATGTATGTATGTATATTAGGGTGATTCAAATAAAAAGAATTTGGTTTTTTTTCGGTCTTACAACCTGAAACTTTAGGTATTGACGAGAAAATAAGCCTTGCAAAATATTAGCGCTCTAACTTAACCCTTAGGGGTGGCTATTTTTTTCGCCCTTTCCCATACATTTTGTATGGGGAAAAAAGGTATTTTTTTCAAGGTGAATTTTCTTTCAATTTTTGAAATTTTTTTGAAAATATTTTTACATACTCTTAAAGTTGAAGCTTTCAAGCTTCGAAAATGGTAAGCCATGTGCGGTTATCTTAACTATTAAAATAATTAATGCCATTTAAAATTTGTGCAATAGTACAAAACTCAGCCATTTTCAAATGGCTGTAATTATCTTAATAGTTAAGATAATCGCACATGGCTTACCATTTTGGAAGCTTCAAAGCTTCAACTTTAAGAGTGTGTAAAAATATTTTCAAAAAAGTTTAAAAAATTAAAAGAAAATTCACTTTAAAAAAATGCCATTTTTCCCCATACAAAATGTATGGGAAAGGGCGAAAAAAAAATAGCCACTCCTAAGGGTTAAGTTAGAGCGCTAATTTTTTGCAAGGCTCATTTTCGCATCAATACCTAACTTTTTAGGAGGTAAGACCAAGTCGACATTTTTTTTTTTGAAACACCCTAATGTATATTTATGAACACACGTTTGCAATAACTTCATAGCGCTGAAACTCATTATAGTCAGTTTTGTTGATTTCGTCAATTACGTTGATACGTCACAGCATACATACGTCAGCAGTTATGGAATTGGAGCTACATTAACCAACGACAAAGGTTTTATTTCCACCACAAAAACCATCCTCCTTCACCACCTCTTGTTTTTATGATAATAATAAAACAGCTTATTAATTTTTTCATTCTTTGTATAATTATACATTGTTGTTCATACATATTTGCAATGCTAATAGGAAAATCACGAGGAATATTTCGTGGTATTACTTTGTATCAATGGCGGATCCAGGATTTCGGAAGAAGGGGTGATTCAAATTTGTTTCTTTTAATTTCGGGAACATTTTTCATTCACAGTTTTTTTAAAGCTGGCCGTTTCAACAAAATATATACCTACATTTAGTACGGGTTCAGATTCAAAGTTTCACTTATGTAAATCGTTCAAAAAGTTACCGAATGTGTATTAGGTAAGCGCAAAAATATGAGTTCGCAGTTTGCTGACCGTTTTACTATATTTTTTTTGTAATTTTTCCTATATTTTTTGGGTATTTTTTTACTATATTTTTTGCGCCGTTTTTACTATATTTTTTGCGCTTTTTTTACTATATTTTTTGTGTATTTTTGACTATTTTTTGGCGTCATTTTAGTATTTTTTGCGTAATTTTTGGGTATTCTTAATGTAAATTTTACTAAATTTTTTGTGTAAATTTTACTTTTTCTTCTGTGTAATTTTTATAATATATTTTACGTATTTTTACTATATTTTTTTGATCATTTTTACTATATTTTATGTGTAAATTTTACTTTATTTTTCGCGTGATTTACTATATTTTTTGTGGGACATTCCATCGTGACTCCTGCGACATTTGACTCGAGAGCTTAGTCAACTTTGACTTAATAAACTTACATTGGGATTTCAATTGCTATGAAATATATTTATCGACATGGATAAATATCCAATACAATAAATGCATTAAAAGAATTGGCGAAATAACAACAAATAGCTTTATAACTACTCAGTAAGTGAGTGTGACTCCTGGGAAACCGAAAAATCCCTTTGTTGCACCTTTGCACGAGTTTTAGCTTTACAGTTCAACTTTGAACTACAATTTGTATATGATCGAAAGTACATACTACATATATGTTAATATACCACTTAAAGATGTTGTTGCTATACAGAGTCTTGTGTCAGAAATTGTTATGTCGATAGGCGAACTACTAAAATGTTTTAAAACTCTAAATAATGACAAAAACTTGATGTTGATTCTTGACTTATGTAGAGACCCATTCGGCAGTTTTAAAACTGAATATTTGTTCTTTAAATATATATATAATTTATATGAGCCACCAAAACCACTTTTAATATCAAGCAATTTAGTAGAGGCTGTTCAGAGAGGCCAGCATACATTGGCTAATAAACTAAGCAATTATTATTTAATGCCAGTTCGCTTTCAGATAAAGAAGCTATTTGAATTGCCTGGTGTTCTCAGTACGACTTTTAAAAATATTTATAGTGAACTTCAAAGTGATGAAATAAGAAACTTCGTTAAAGGAAATATATTTTCAAGGAAAAAAAGTTTTTTGCAGCAGGAATATGTTATTCCGTATATACTTTTTTTTTGACGACTTCGAAATAAATAATCCTCTAAGTTCACACACATCTGCTATATGCGCTGCTTATTATATCTTTCCGAATCTTCCTGAGCATCTTTTATCTAAACTTGATTTTATTTTTACTTTTGGGTTTGTGGATTCAAAATTAATGAAGAGCTTAGGAAACGCAAATACTTTCTCTCCACTTATAAATGAAATAAAATATTTGGAAGAAACTGGTGTACAGATAGAAGTGCAGGGTCAAATTTTTCAAGTTTATTTTGTTTTATGTTTAGTTGTAGGAGATAATCTTGGGCTCAATACAATTCTGGGTTTTTCGAAATCATTTAGTAGTTCCCTGTTTTGCCGAGTTTGTAGGTTAAACAAAGATTCAACTCGATCTATTTGTGAAGAAAGTATGGAACTTCGAGATACCTCGAATTATTTTGAAGACTTACAACAAAATTGCCCTCTAATGACAGGTGTTCGTGAGGATTGTATTTTCAACAAAATAAGCACATTCAGTGCTACGGAAAACTATGCATTCGATATTATGCATGACCTTTTTGAAGGCGTTTGTGTTTATGACTTATGTAATATTCTGCGTAGTTTAATTAATTCTAAATATTTTACGCTTGAAGAGTTGAATTCAAGAAAAACTTTATTTCCATATGGAGAATCTGAAATTTCCAACATATCGCCACCTATAAAGGAAACAAAGCTTAAAGCTTTGAAACATAAAATGACGGCTAGAGAATGCTGGAACTTTTTGCATTTTTTACCATTAATAATAGGAGATAAGGTCCCAAGAAATAGTGAGCATTGGAAGCTGCTACGTTTACTAATAGAATTTGTCGATTTAATACTTAAGCCCAGCTTTCAAACAGAAGACATTGAACGTGTAGAGAGGCTTGTGAGAGATCACCACTTACTATATATATCACTGTTTGGCGAAACATTAAAGCCAAAACATCATTTCATGACACATTATGCTACGGCAATTAGAAATTGCGGCCCGTTGAAAAAATATGGTGCTTTAGGTTTAAATCAAAACACAGACCATCAAAAATATATGCAAAGTGCATTACTTCTAGGCTTAATGCTCCCCTTACTCTTGCCACAAAGGCATCTTAAAAAATTTTCCGAGTTCTTGATAAAATATTCTGAAGGCCTACCTTTAGATTATGAAATAGAATCATTCAAAATGGTTGATTTACATTCCTTGCCTTGCTATATTTCTATCATTGAATCAGATGTGAATGAAGGAAATTTTAAGGAATCAAAGGAAATTAAATATAGGGGAAAGTTGTATAAAAATTCTTCTTATCTATGCTCTTTTCAAGGCTCTTCTATGCAATTATTCAAAGCTTTTTCTTTTCTTATAAGTTCTGAACAAATTTATGTTTTGTGCTGTTCTATTGAAATAAAATTATTTGATGAACATTTTCAAGCCTTTGAGATTGGTAAAAAGAGGAAAGAAATATATATTAAAAAAATATCATACTTTACAAGCCCTCCACTACATATTTTTACAATCAACAACGGCAAATCATATTTAGGAAATAAGTTCCTTTAATTGATAAAACTTTCATATGTACATCTCAATGAACTCTTTTATAATTACTAAATTAATATATTCAACAAAAAAAGTACGTTAATGCATATAAACAAATTTAATTAAATTTAGTTTGATTCAACGGGTTTTCGGTTTAAATATTTGAAACAAATACATTTTAAATCAAAAAAATTATAGTTGTTTTAAACAGCTATAAGTTTGAATGTTTTGAATAGGTTATCATTTATTTTAAACATTTTTATGGTAGCATCAAACAGTTTTTGTTTCATTTTTTTAAACATAAATGTGATCAAAAGTGCACGGTATGCTTTCAGAATAAACATGTTAATGTTTAATATTGTTGAACATATTTTTGTTCTCTTTGAATATAATTATGGTAAATTTGAACAAACTCATTTGTAAGTTTTTCAAACAATAATTTGTTCTAAGTAAACAAAATATCATTTGGCGCCAAATCATTATTGTTTCTGTTTGAACCAAACACGATATGGTTTGTTTTTTTTCTCAGTGTAGTATCATATTCTTTAAAAATAAGATCAGTATTAGCTTTTAGAAACTTTTTACAAAGGTTAAAGAGTGTGACTCCTGGGACATTTTCCTCTTTTTTCGTGATACAATTTTAAGTTTTTTCAGTATTATCGATGCAGTTCCCTAAAAATTTAGCTATGCAACTAGTTACCCCTAACCTATGATAATAAAAAGACTTTTATTGTAAAGTTCTGTCAGAGCAGTGGGAGTTTATGGCATTTTAAAATTTGATACTTTTCCTCTTTTGCGTGGAATGTCCCTAGTGTCATTTTTATATATTTTTCGCGTATCGTACTTGCTACTTACAATACCAACTACGATGATTGCAATTTCGATATTGTTGAAGGATCTTGTTAAACCGCTTTGTATTGTTGCTTAGAAATTTTTCATCACCTTTACTGGTCATCGAACCAAGGTGATGAGATTAGGAATTTCTAAATCGCAGTGTGTAACCATTACACAAAAAAAATATATACACAGATCCAAAAATGCCTAATAAAATTAATAAGATTGTCATGATCAGTTTTTGGTTTTGAGAAGAAGTTCTTATTAAAAAAAACTATACATTTAGTACAAAGCCGGAATTAGTCGCTGGCAACCATTAGTACACGATGGCCGGGTGGTTAGCAGCTGGGTTTAGCATTCCAAAAATTGTAAGTTCGATTCTCTCTCTTTTTTTCCTAATTTGAAATGTTCTCAATTATATGTGATTTTCCTTTGAAAACATAAACAACTATACACATATCAGTAATTAGACGCTGGCAATCAAAAGTGAGCGATGGCCTGATGGTTAACAGTTGGGTTTATCATTCCGAAAATTGTAAGTTCGATTCTCGGTGAAGGCAAAATCATTTTATTTTTCATTTTAAATATTAAAAAGAAAATCTTCTTAATAACATTAAAAAGATTGTCTCTACAATAGTGTGAAGCACATCTTCTTTAGGTACCTTGGGCTCTGTGTACCTACATTTAGTATGGGTTCAGATTCAAAGTGTCACTTATGTAAATCATTCAAAAAGTTACCGAAAGTGTATTACGTAAGCGCAAAAATATGAGTTGGCAGTTTGCTGGCCGTTTTACTATATTTTTTAATATTATATAATATATTTTAACATTTATCAAATTGTGCTTTTTGAGTTTATGTTGAAAGTTGAAAGTTGAAAAATGCTACATTGGTTCGATGATCAGTAAAGGTGATGAAAAAATTTCTAACCAACAATACAAAGCGGTTTAACAAGATCCTTCAACAAGATCGAAATTGCAAATCATCGTAGTGGGTATTGTATGTAGCATTCTTCAACTTGTTTTCGTCAAAATCTCAAAAAGAATAATTTGATAAAAATAATTTGACTGTTCAAAATTCCAAAAAGTTTTCAAAGTTCATTATTTTATTTTATCTATTTTATTTTATTTCATTTCTTTTATTTTTATTTTTTTTTTTTATAAATTTTTTTGATTTATTAATTTTATTTTTATTTTTTTCATTTCATTTCCTTTCATTTCACTTTATTTTATTTTATTTTAATTTATTTTATTTTATTTTATTTTTTTTTTTATTTTTTTTTATTTTATTTTATTTTATTTTATTTTATTTTATTTTATCTTATCTTATTTTAATTTATTTTATTTTATTTTATTTTATTTTATTTTATTTTATTTTATTTTATTTTATTTTATTTTATTTTATTTTATTTTATTTTATTTTATTTTATTTTATTTTATTTTATTTTGTTTTATTTTATTTTATTAAATTTTATAAATTTTTTTTTTTTAATTTTTGTTTTTATTTGGAGTAAAACTAGGACCAACAATAGGCTGCAAAAATATCAACTATTCTGTAGGATGCCGATTTTTTTTATAGACCACTGCATCGACATTTCGTTTTTTCTCATTTTTATCGAATTTACTGTACGTTTTTTAAATAAATTCTGCCTTAGGGTATTCCCCATATATAGAGCGGTACTGGAGATATCTGAAAAAACAACCTGGGAATTACAACACTAAAAGCCTAATTATACATCGTCGGTGTTTTTGCAAAACAACCTAACGGACAAACGCAAGACCACGTAAGGGACAGTTTGGTCAAAAATGAAATTTGCTTACCAGCGCTACTGGGTAAACGGATCCATTCATTAGTAACAAAAAAGTCTGGTAAATATGATTAAATTCCAACTTTTCCAAATTTAAAAGTGAAGTATTCATTACAGCTCTTCTCTGCATAAAGCCCCACATCGTCAAATGAGCTTCAACACAATAAAATAATACTCATTTCCTGCTTTGCCCAAACTCCTTCTCACCAACCAACCAACCAACCAACATTTGCAACATTTCTCCACCCAACACTATCAAACAATTTATCCCTTTCAATGGCGTTGCATTCACTTCCAAGCCAACAATTTCGAACAATAATAATCCTTAAAATGAGTTTAATTTGTTCAGTCAAATTGCAGGCGCGCCTGCTACACCACCCCGACATGTAATGATGCCGAGAGTGTCGAGCAACGATTTCTCGCCTATTCAACATCCGAGTGTTGAACATATCCGAGAGTATGAGTGTTGAGTTTTGTTGTACATAAGTTTGTAAAGTAAACTTTTCTGGGTGGAAAAAGTAAAATAAATGACTGCTCTAAATAAACTATATGGAATGGCTTTTGAAAGCAGATTAAGAGCGAATTCACACAATGTTGTAATTTTTTTGGAATGAACATAGGTGTTTTTAGACTCTAATTTAAAACTTTTCAAACTAATTTTTGTGTTGCTCTGTGGTGATGAGTGTTAGATAATTGATATTAAATAGTTTTTCGAGGAGATATTTTCTATTATATATACATACATCTATAATCTTTTTCGAAATCTTTCATATACAAGTGGGCGTGGTTCTTACCGATTACGTCCCTTTTTCTCCGCCTTAGTGTAGCGGTAGTGCTCTCGGCCTACTGCATCAATATTTCGGGTTCAGTAAAATCAACATTACACAATTCTTCAGAAAAAAGTTTTTCTAAACGGGATCGCCCCTCGGCAGTGGTTTGGCAAACCCTCCGAGTGCATTTCTGCTACGAAACGCTAATCAGCAAAGATTAATATGCTTTGTAGGTGCTATTCAGAATCGGAAAAAAAACTGTAGAACCTGCCAATTTGAAGGAAAAACTCAAAAGCAGCACATCACAAATTGGAAAAGAAGCTCGATACCAAAATATCTTTAGATGTTTTAATGATAACCTGCGTTATATTTCCGCCATAAAAAAAGTGTTTAGTTCAAGCTGCGTAAATATTTGTGAATTTAGTTCTGTAGAAATTTTTGTTTTGCGAAACAAATATATATGCTATTGTTAATACGAATTTAACTGCTTTCAAATTTGAGTAAACATTAAGAAAAATGGAAATCTTATTTCTTTAGAAATGAGCGTTTTTATAGGCTAGAGGTTTGAGTTTCAAGGAGAAATTTGTTTTTAAAAAGCAAATGGCGTGGCAGTAGAAAGTTTTGTGGAATTGTACACTTTTTCGGCAAAAACTATTTTTTTATTGGCGGACCTGATATAATCTAACAGTATTACTAATTGCCTATATATGCACGTCTTTGCCACTGCACGTCAACGTAACTAGTGTTCATTTTTTTTTTTATTACGGCTAAAGGCCTGACCACATTTTGAGTGAAATTCTGCTAGCTTTTGATATCGTACCTCCATAGCTATAGACAATGCTTGAAATGAAAAATGATAAATTTAGCTACTCAGCATGTTAAATGTAAATATTTTGATAGGACTATTAGTGTAGAAATAAAAACAATAAATTAAAAGGAATGGTTAACAACAACAACAGGAATAGAATTTATTTATTTGTAGTCAGAAAACTTTTAAATTAATTATAAATCTTTCTTTAAGTTTTTTTTTTTTAACTTAATTATGTTATCTAGTAATTGTTGCTATATTTCGTTGGCTTGACGGAGTGTGTACCCCTTCAGCATTAGCTTGAAAATCTTTCTTTAAGTTTTTTTTTTTTAACTTAATTATGTTATCTAGTAATTGTTGCTATATTTCGTTGGCTTGACGGAGTGTGTACCCCTTCAGCATTAGCTTGCATGTGGCAAACGTGCCCTGCCTGGCAAGTTCGGCTGCCCTAGAGTTTCCCTCAATGTCCCTGTGCCCCGGGATCCATGTGAGGTTCACGCGGTTCTGTTGGGCCATCTATTGAAGAGATCGACGACAGCTGAGCGCTAGTTCAGAGTTGAACGAGTAAGAGCCAAGATCATTAATGGCCGCTTGGCTGTCGGTGGAAATAATGATACCCCGTCAATAACGCGTTGACTTATCCAGGCCGCAGCGTCCAAGATTTCTGAGATTTCAGCCTGGAAAACGCTGAAATTATCAGGTAGTCTGAAGGGGAGCTCAAGGTCCAGATGCCTTGAATAAACACCACCATCAACTCTGCCTTGTTACTTCGAAGCCGTCAGTGTAAATAGAAAAGCCGCCATTAGTAGCGGGACCCCGCTCTGTTCTCTCACATTCCTCCCTGCTGGGAATGTTTGTTTTGAAGCAACTATCTCTGACTGCTATGACCGCACACCGATCTGTGCTCAGAGAGCCGCAGACATTTCGAACCGCTAATTTTTAAATCGACAAATAAGAGCTAAGCTAAGTTCAGGGTAGCACAAATGATCAAACCAGCATGTCGGGACGTTAAAAGAAAATTGTATTAGCTTCGAACAATTCTACATATAGACCATTTCCATGTCAAAAACAATCTGAAGAAAGTACCTACGTATATCAATAAGTCTAATTTTAGTTCTGAAGTCAGTTAGCTACATAATTTCTTATTAGCCTCTATGTATGTATGTATACTGATTGTTAATCCAATTTCAAACTGGTTATTTTTTGTTAAATTGTATTATTGCTTTGCTAATTCCATTTCCGTTTATTCGTGCGATAAGTCTAGCGCTTAATTAGTGTTATTAATAAATAAATAAATCACTCGAGCGCAATGGCAATTTTATAGCAATTAGAAAAACAATAAATTTGTGATGTAAGTATGTTTATAATTTGCATGCTGAAAATAATCATAATGTGTGCTGGCAGCATGAATGAATAATTTACTTATTAAGTATTAAAAAATAAATGTATGTACATTTTTAATTCGTAAAGTCCTTAATGATCTGGGAGTAAAAAACAAAGTTGGGTCCCAGGGCATGAGGGACATGACGGCAACGAAAAAGTGGACCATCTTGCAAAACAAGGTGCTCTAACAGCATTTCATGGTCCGGAACCCTTCTGTGGGCTCAAATATATAAAGAGCCTCCGCATACAGAAATCAACTGAAAGGTCACGCAATTGATCGTAAAAATAGTCGCGGTATAATAAAGACAATAAAATCTTCTCCTGATTCCGAATATCACATCCATTTTTCTGTGGCAGATCTAGTTTCCGAGATATCGGTGAAAATATGAAAATTCCCAATTTTTTCGACTTAAAATATTGAATTATATTTACATTATACTAATTCCCATAAACATTTTTTGCTTCATGCTAAAAAACCTTCAAAAAATTTTGAAGAAAAACACGAAATTTTTTACAATATTTCACATTTAACCACTTAAAAATGTCCATATCCTTGGCATTTGATAGATGATGAATTTTCTGCTGTTTAAAATATGTAATCATTTGCTTTAAAAGTAGAACAGTTTTCGAGATACATATTTTAAAATTCAGTTTTTGAGATAAGAAAAAAAGTGTATTACTGATCTGGAAATATCTCCGCATTACCTTCTCGATTGTTATGACATTTGATTTCGTTTTGTGAAGATGAAATACCCTTTTAACCAATGCAAAAATAATTTAAGTCGACGTTAAGGTAATTGAGTGATTAGGAATTTTTTTTTTTTAATTTTTTTTTCACCCAAATTTTCAATTCTTTTTCCACCAACTTCTAAACCAAGAACATTGGAATTAAGCTATCATAGGCAATATTTGCTGCTTCCTTCTTCGAGAAGCACAAAATGTAACAAAAAGGTAAAAACTATCAACTTTTAAAAACTTTTAATACACATAATTTTAAAATATGTCAAAAACTGAAATTTCAAAATATCTTGAAAACTCTTCTACATTTAAACTAAATGATTACATATTGGGAATCAGCGAAAAATTCTACATAGAAATTATGTATCAAATTTCTAGGATATGGAAATTTCGGAAAAATTTTTGGGTAAAAACAGATAATTTTTGATTGAGGACTTTCAATATAACAGAGCCTATAAAGTCAAGGACGCATCACATATTTATACTGGTGTGCCTAAAATTTTCGTAATTAAGCTTGCTAAAACATAAGAGCTTTTTTTCGTCCATAGACTTTTTATGATTTTAAAGTGGTTAAATCTAAAATTTTGCAAAAAAAATCTTTTTTTTTCGAAAATTCTTTGAACTTTTTTTGGCATAGTGGCCAAACTACTAAGACGCCTACAGAGATGGAGGCAAAAAATTTTTATGGGAATTAGTATAACGTGTAATTCAACAATTTGAATCGAAAAAATGAAAAACACAAACTTTGACGTACTAATATGAAGCATTGTTTTGCAAACATGGGAGATATCATATTTTCACCGACATCTCGCAAACTAGATCTGCCACAGAAAAATGGAAGTGAATGAAAGTTGATCAAAAGCTGTTGAGTAGTGTAATTTGTTCGACCATTAAAGCACACTCTAGAAGCTTGAGTAATGGGACGATATCTACGATAGAGCTTTAAACAAAATTGCATATAATGACAGCAACAATAACTATATACCTGGATATATATTATCCCCCTCCTATTACCAATAGAAAAAATAATACACAAATACTCTATATCCCCTTTACCACTAACTCATCCACCTCAATAGTCACTGCAGTTTCATTAACTCACGGCAGATACTTCACACGGTGCGTGTAGTGTTTGTGTACACATCATTAAACAAAAGTAAGAGAAAAATTGTGCTGCGCCTGCGATTCCAGCAACTGTCAGCCGTGGACCGCCATTTTGTTTTCGATTAGGGTGCCAATTTATTAAGTCATTCATCTTTATTAGCGCAACAATTCATTAAGCGTTGAAATCTGAAATTAAGTAAACGCAAATACTCATGAGGTGACGTGCATGGATAGCCCAAAAAGTGGTGTGGAAGACTACAAGAAATAAGGAGTACGACAATACCGATAAAACGTATACAAAAATTATAATAGACCGTGTGGTATAAGCCCTATAAAATTTATTATATGTACTAAATTAATATGATACTTCCTTTATAAAGGCCTTATGTTACCCCGACATTTTTTTAACCTCAACTCGTAAATTAGAAATATTTAAAAATAATGACGCGTGCTTAAAAGGGAGGATCTCGCCATTGCATCTATTCAGAAATTGTATTCTAAGTACTAAGACAGTTCGTAATTGTGTGCTCTACCGTTTCTTCCGCTCTAACCGCGACATGAGGTATGGTATTCCAATTTCAACTAAACCGCATGGACTCCAATAGCACAAGACTCTGGACATTTCACGACTGATCTGAATATGGCCCTTATATTCCTTTTAAAACTGTTCCTTTTAAAAAGTCTGTAGGACTATTTAGGAGATATTTTACTTCAGTCAAGCCAAGATGCGTTCCAAGACCGTCTAGACTATTGTTGATATCACTTATAAGGTCATACCCTAATGGTATCCTCCCACGAGAATACTCGCCGCCCAATGAACTACACTTGATGGCAATTCGTGCTGACCAACGAGCTTAGTAGATTGTAATATATTGCATGCTCTTCTATTTTGAAATTACATCCGATGAACTGCAAATCGTCTTAGATATAAAAGTGATCGGTAATGTTAAAACAATTCTTGTTAGAGTCCACAAATAAAATCTCTAAATGAAACAACTGTACGATATTTACAGATTCCTGGGGTGCCGGTTCTTATATGAAGATATCGATAAACGACATGTTATATATCAAGTTCAGAAACTCTGTGGAAATATTCTGAACGTTCTGTGATCGCAGGACATACAGTTCCTTGAACTTTACCCAGTATGTTTTGCATGTAGCTTACTCCGACTGGCTGGTCTCATGCGAGTTCCCATTGTCTGAAGATCGATATATTTGGGAGTTCCATCGATTAGATATGATTTCTAAGTAAAAAAAAACTACCAAATCATAAAACAACTACCAAGTTTGGTAGAAAACTACCAACTGTGGCAACCGCGCTCAGGAATGCAGTCAGGGTAAACTATTTGATATCAAGAAATGTGACGACAGCCTCTTTTATTGGCCTTGGAACGTAGTTCTTTTCCCATTTTAGGCAAATTTATAGCGTAACTCCTCACAAGTGGTAGGCCTCGTGCTGTAAGAATTTAGATTAAATGAAATAAGCGGTATATAAGATGAATACCTTTTGAAAGGAAATGTATACATACTTACATACATGAATCTAGTATAGGCACATATGGTTTATAGGTGAATAAGCAAGACTTATACTGAACTGAAGCGTATTGGAGTATGTACAAAAGTACTCCTATACGCTTCGCCGCGTCCGCTGCGCATATGTTGCTTCGTAAACTGACTGGACAACTTCCACCACTTCAACAAACACCACCACTACCATCAAAGTTGCCACTTCAAAAAGCAGACAAAGAGGCTGCTGTGGTAAGTCTGCGTGATTCTTTAGATTTCATTGTGAATTGGTGACACTCAACTATCTGACTATGGATATTAATATGGCTACTCGTGCATGATCGGAAGAAGGGTGTCTAGTTTTTACAGATACTCTTACATGTATGTTCAGTGGACTAAAATAATATTGACTTAATGTTAACGAATAGGTATGATATTGTTTTGAAGGAGCTAGCTATGTATATGTGTGTCACGTCTAGAATATATTACTCATCCATTGTTTTCCTTGCTTTAATCTAATTTTTACCGACTTTCTTGATGAACATATCAAACCAGTTCTTTGGGAGACAGATATTTTTTGGGACAAAAAGAGTACAGTTTGAGAGTCTATTCTGCTAAAAACACCAGACAACCTACCATGTCGAAAAACTACAAAAAAAGACTAGAGAATTAAGTTCTTTAGAAATCAATCCAATGCCTGAAAACAATTTGTTAATGTCACTTTAAATCTTTTCTAAAAATCTCGAAACTAAAATGGAAGGTTTTAAAATTTGCAAATTTGCTTGAAACTCTGGAACAACTACCCTGAGAAAAATGAATGATGCCTGGTATAGTTGGTATAGAATGGTACTTTATTTCTTTTGTTTGACTGGTCCATCAGCAGTTTAAAGTATAACGAAGTTGTCGATGGTATTTTCAGCCATGCAAATCATATATAGCCTTTATTTTGTCTGTGAAATAGTTTCAGCCTCACAATCGCATTGAACTTCTTAAATGACAAGGCTAACTTCAGAACTCAAGTACATTCCATTCAAAAGATAGCTGATGTGGAGCTCGTTCGAAAATATTTGAAGTCCTTTAGATCGTCTCACAGCTATGGGTTCTTAGTTTAGATACATATCATTAAATAAATAAAAAAAAAAGATGTAGTAGATAATCCAAGGGCTAACAAAATTACATTGCAAAGTACTCTAACTGTAGAAACTCCTTCTAGTACTAGAAACAACGCGAAGGCTGGAGTAGGTGGTCCAGTCCTAGGACAACGCAATATTAATTGGAGCACAATTTTTATATGAAAAGGAATTACATTTGCAGTACTCTGACACTCCAGTTGTAGTACTCTTTAGATATCGAACTGAATACTCTTGATTTTTACAGGGAAGCCTTAAACTTTTCATTTGATTAAAACATAGGTAGAAGTAGTTGAACACAAGATGGCCTTTGACTATAAAATAAACTAGCATGCTTTGAAAACGTATGAACGTCTGCATCCATGCGTACATTTTTCATTTTTTCAAACACTCGTCGTCGTTTATTAAAAATAAATAAACAAATAAATTTAGTTATTCTTCTAATCAAATAAAATATGTGTATGTAGATTAGGGTGGTTCAAAAAACTAAAGTCTTTTTAGAGACCTAGGGACTCTCCGATTTTTTTACATCTAGCAAAAGAATAATCTACGCAAAATTTTAGTACTGTGGAACATGTGGAAGGCGGCGCTCAATGAGGTTTAATTTTCATAAATTTCTATGAAGGAGTAAATTTTAGAATTTTTTTTAATTGTATTTTCCATATGATTGGGTCCCGGAACTGACTTTCCTGGTGTTGGTGGTATCGCAACGGCCTTTTAGCGGCAGCCACTTGAACCTAACCTAACCCTAATTGTATTTTTTTAAGGATTTAGATTTTAAAAAATGTGTTTTCTTCAATACATTTCATATCAAACATGTTAAGCATGTTCAGATAACTGAAATGTAAAATAATTATAAAATCGTATATATTAGTTATTTTCTGGTATTTAAATACTTTTTTATTTCAGGTATAACAGATACATCTACCAAAATGAGTGCTCTTAAAATTGTTACGTATTTCAAATATCCAAATGAATTATGGGTTTTGCCTCCTAACACGTCTCGTAATTTTTTTAGAAACTGTAGAAAAAGTCCCTATTAATTTTTTTGAACAGCATTGAACGCCGCCTTCCAAGTGACCCATGATCTTGAAATTTTGGTTCCTCACTTTTTCTATCAAACATAAAATAGTTGGTGGGTCCCTTGGCCTTTCCATTCAACTTGAGTTTTTCCCATACGATTCTGAACCACCCTAATGTACATCTACATATGCATAGGACATCTCTATCTGAGCTCTAAACCCAGCTGGAAATTGTTTAATCAAGATGTCCATGAATATTTCACAATTAGACTGAACAACACCCTATTTTAGAACGAGTTTACAAAATGCCATTTCTTAATATAAATTCAGTTACTTTTCAGCTGAGATTGAGCGTTCCTGAAAAATGTTCTGTAATAGCGAAGAAAAAGTTTCAAGAATGATATTTGCAATTTAAGCATAAATCAAAATAAAAAAATTTGAAGCAAATCACTTTGGGCTCTTTTTTATTGAATGGGACTATTTTTAATAACAAAAATTAAGTTCCGAGACGCATAAAATTGCAATCTCCCTTATAGCTCATACAAAATTGCTTCATTTGATAAAGCTTTACAGAATTTCTTCTATACACAGGGTTACCAGCTTTAAATACTAATAAAACAAAACCATGCAAGCATTGGGGCCCCATAGATCTTAAGATCAGTCAAACAAGTTGGATTCATCATACAGACACGTTATGCTCTTTGTTTACCAAATGATTTAGTCGTCACTGGGCAAGGGTCGAAACCACATCGCAAGGGGGTGTCGCTTGTTTGGTCAGCGAATGTTAAAAATATAGTTCGGACGGTCACAGCGCTTGTATAAGCGTTCTCACTTATACACCTGCATTTACAAATCTGCCGACCCATGTTTTAAAGACAAATCTTCCCTTTACCAATATTTCCTGCAGGGAATCTGTACTATTAGTTTCACTGCAAATAAATTATTATGTGTATGCAAGGAAAAAAAATATTTGCACACAATTTAACCAAAGCAATCATAGCTGTCAGCATTCCCCAAAAATAATTGACCGAGAGGCAAATCACAGCAAGCAAATAAAACACCATTGGGTGGGTGTTGTATGACAGAGCAAATCAACAAAGCAGGCAAGCAAAATGCCAAGCAAGGGTAACCAAATATTATAGAAACAGGGAAAGAGTAGGTACTTGTCGAAATTCAGTTGTTAAATAGCTTGTCAATGTAGTCTTGCTCTTCCGCCTGATTCATATTTCATTTGGTTTGGCAGTGCAGTCATTTAAAGGTAATTCAATAAACGAACCATAACCATCACCATCAATGTCGTCGTCGTTGTCACTAATAGAATATATCACAACAAATACGTTAGCAACAAAAATTGGTATAAAAAAAGAAGAAAGACAACAACAAAAACAGCAGCAAAGCCAATGGCAAGTCCTTTGTTGGTTTAAATTGCTTACACAACTAAATGTACATACACATACAAATCTACACAGACTATGGGGTGGTTTATTTACTTTCAAATGATTATACCCTTATCGCCATAACTGTGGTACAACCCCTCCTCAGCAGCATCACAGCCACAAAAGCGTTACCCGACAAAATCGTACTAGTACAACTTTGTCAGATTAAATAAAATTTAATTTTTCGATAAATGTTGTTTTTGTTTGGAAAAAGTATATTTTTGGTATTATTTTATACCCAGTAGCGATTCGTTTTCATAAAATTCAAATTTCATAAATTCGTACTATCTTCTCTAATCTTAAAACCTAGAATGAGCATTCTTATATTTTTGTACACAGTAAAAAATTAAATATTACTTTTAATACCAGTCGCTATTTAAATTAAGCCTTTTTGGAATTAAATTTGAGTTTTAGTACTAAATAGTATTAATTTAAGACTCTGAAAATTTTTTAATTCCAAATAGTTTTAAAATAATACCAAAATAATACTAAAGCGCTCTCTCTATAGCGCTCTCTCTCATTATAATATTTTAGGTACTATTTGTTTAAAAACAAAGCCGGAAAAGTATTAAATTAATTACTTTTTAGCATTAAATCAAGTCCGGTGGTTTGTTCTTTAGAGCACGCGGTTCGTCGCTATCATTTAGAACAAAGCTACAATTTGACGCTGGCAAGCATAAGTACTCGATGGCTTGATGGTAGACATCTCCGTTCAGCATTCAATAAATTGTGAGTGCGACTTTCGGTGAAGGCTATATAATAAAACTGTGTACATTTTTTTTTTTTTTTTGCCTGAGAGAATCTTCAACTAAATTCCTCTCTCTTAATTAGACCGAATATGGTATTAATTTAATACTTTTCGGCGTTGTTATATATAAACACCAAAATGGTATTAAAGTTAGACTTTGTTTTTACTGTGTATATGTATTTGTATATGCACTACTATCTCTGGAACCGCTTGTCCGATTTGAACGAAATTTTGCGGAGATATAGTATGTTTGATTCTAAAGCATCCGTTAGCGAAACTTTCGACTTGACTTGACTTAGTTAACTTAGAAAAATGAAAAGAGAGCACAGTAGCCAGTTTCAAATAAGGCTAAAATTTTCCCCTCTCGAATTGCCTTTTTAGAATAATTAAATGCTTTTTTACATATAACTCTGTAGAAATTGCCGTGGCATTAGATTTCTATGTTCTGAAATGCCCAAACAAAACAATAAAAGCACGTCGGGAGGAAAAAAAATATTTTTTTTTTTGTTGGCCTAATTTGAATTTATTTTATTTGACAGGCTGTCATATAAATAATATACATTAGGGTGATTCAAAAAAAATGTCGACCTGGTCTTACCCCCTAAAAAGTTAGGTATTGATGAGAAAATAGGCCTTGCAAAAAATTAGCGCTCTAGATTAACCCTTAGGGGTGGCTATTTTTTTTCGCCCTTTCCCATACATTTTGTATGGGGAAAATGGCGTTTTTTTCAAAGTGAATTTTCTTTCAATTTTTGAAACTTTTTTCTAAATATTTTTGCATACTCTTAAAGTGGAATCTTTGAAGCTTCCAAAATGGTATGGCATGTGCGATTATCTTAACTTAATTTTATACGTGTTACTGTGTATGTGTGTGCAATAGTACAAAACTCAGTCATTTTTAAATGGCTGTAATTATTTTAATAGTTGAGATAATCGCACATGGCTTACCATTTTGGAAGCTTCAAAGCTTCGACTTTAAGAGTATGTAAAAATATTTTGAAAAAGTTTCAAAAATTGAAAGAAAATTCACTTTGAAAAAAAAAAAATGCCATTTTTCCCATACAAAACGTATGGGAAAGAGCGAAAAAAATAGCCACCCGTAAGGGTTAAGTAGGGCGCTAATTTTTTGCAAGGCTTATTTTCTCTTCAATACCCAAATTTCAGGGGGTAAGACCGAAAAAAACCATTTTTTTTTATTTGAATCACCCTAATATACATCCAAAAATTCTTATCTCTATGGGATATTTGGTATATTTTATTCAAAACGTGTAAAAATAAGATATCTCAGCACCAGCTCTCTCACGGCGCTCACTAACCTTAAAGAAATTACTAAGAAATCAAAAATCATCACACTTCAAAGTCAAGTCAAGTAGGGTAATCGATTACATGCAAACTTCAGAATGCTAAGTGGCAGTTCCCAAGTCAAGTCAAGTCTATGCTACGTATCGCTAATGGTTGCTTAAGACTTTCTACTGGGCTGTTGCTACTTGGGGGGTTTACAGGGTTGCGACCTCGTTTTTTATTTTAAATATTGGGAAAAATATGCCAAATGAAAGGTATTTTCGGCGGCATCAGCTAAGGTATTTTTAAGTGGGTTGCCACCTAACTTCAATTTATTTATTCCTTCGTATATCGACCACTATCTCGGCAACCTTTTGACTGATTTGGACGGAATTTGTTGTACGGATAGCATGCTTCTTTTTGAGATATTTTATTGTTGCCACTTCAGCCGACTTACAAGGTTGCCATTTTAATATTTAATTTTTTTTATATTGAGCAAAGTATGCCAATATGGGTATCAAAGAAATATATTTTGGCGGCATACCTACCAACTACAGTAAAGTTGATACTTAACGTTGCCACCTAGCTACGTTATATTTATTCCTTCCTATATCGACCACTATATCGGGATTTAGATTAAATTTGGTACATCTTATGGTACATTTACACCGCAAAAAATTTGGTAAGTTTGGCGAAAAATTGCAAATTTGGCGCTTTTTGCATACAAATCTCATTTTCCAAATTAGGAATTCCATCACATTTGGCCTCATTCGCCGAACAATACAATCCACAGTTCCTCAAAATAGCAACACTGCATGTGTTCCACATTTAGAATTGCCCAGCAAGAACCTTAATGGGTAATTAACGAGTGATAACTTTTGCATTATGAACAGCTGTAAATAACAATTTCAACTAGTTTTTTTTTTTTAAATGGACCAATTCTACCAAGAAAAGACAAGCCTTCTTGACTCTTCATTTACTATTACTCTACATGTGTTTAAAATATCACGGTGGTGCATTTTCTTTTGGTGGCTTTGTGTTCTGGTAGAAGATTCTTGCAGGGAAGGTGAAGCCAAATGCAAATTTGCCAGTGTAAACAGGTTCGAAATGACTCATTCAAATTCGCCAAATTTGGTGCAGTATAAATGTACTATTAGATTATCTTCTACTTGGGTGTTTGCCCCTTAAGCCAGCTGACAAAAGATGCTATATAAGTGGAACCCATTTGAATAAGTTTCTCATCCAATTTGTTATCTAGTATTAGTTTTATTTTAACCCACCAGTAAAAATAGTTGAATACATACTACCAAAACTTACTACTGGATATATAAAGCTCAGGCCGAAACGAACTTACTACATATTTCTTAATCTGTCTAGCAAAACCATTAACCAATTCTTTCTATAGCCACAATGAGAAAAAAGTTTACTTCCAAGGCGATGAAGTGCGAGATAAACTGTCAGCCAATTCTCATTGTGGTGGAGATGTCGCATTCACAAAAACAACAAACGTTGGCAGAGTTAACTTGAAGTTAATGTGAGATACTGCCAAACACCAAATTCGTCGATTTAACGCATAACGTAAGTGTGTAATGAAATTTAGATTAGCACAAGAAATCACGTCGTTAATACGAGCGAAAAATATGTGAATGGGGGACATTGTTCAGGACATTAGAGTTTCGTACACAGTTGAGCAATCTATATGTCGTCTTCGACACGTGCGCGTGACCCCCCAATCGAATGACTACTTCCATAAATTTCTTTTACGATTATAAGTGTTAACTGAAGCTTCGGTGGGAGTGTAATAACTTGCGTTACTCTATCGAAAGTAGATGATACCCACCACAATCGGCAGCAGCCATTTAACCGTTCGGTCGTTTACAGACGATAATAAAGCTATCATTAACACTTAATTTGATTCGATTTCCCGGTTTCTGAATTATTGCATGCCAAGCACGTCGTACGAATATCCACAATAAAATGTTATGGGTAGTGGGGAGGTTTTTTATGAAGCTAAGACACGAATTCTTCTTTTGTTACGAATATTTGCATACAAAATATTTTGAATTTAAAACTAAGTAGGGATAATACATTTTGCATTTAAAAATAGATATAGAAGAGTTAGTGTTATGAACTGTAGAAATACTTTTCGGATACGTTTATTTTTTCTTAATGGACCTTTGACACGCTGTAGGTTGCCGGATTGTTTTCGTGCCTTCGTTCGCAAATTTGTAAAACGTTTGTGCAATAAAAAAATAAAAATAAAGTAAAATATAATAAAAAATAAAAAATAAAATAAAATAACATTAATAGAATAAAATGAAATAAAATAAAGAAATACAACAAAATACAATAAAATAAAACAAAAAAATAAAATAAAATAAAATAAAATAAAATAAAATAAAATAAAATAAAATAAAATAAAATAAAATAAAATAAAATAAAATAAAATAAAATAAAATAAAATAAAATAAAATAAAATAAAATAAAATAAAATAAAATAAAATAAAATAAAATAAAATAAAATAAAATAAAATAAAATAAAATAAAATAAAATAAAATAAAATAAAATAAAATAAAATAAAATAAAATAAAATAAAATAAAATAAAATAAAATAAAATAAAATAAAATAAAATAAAATAAAATAAAATAAAATAAAATAAAATAAAAAAAATAAAAAAAAATAAAATAAAACAAAAAAAACTAAAAAAAAACTAAAATAAAATAAAATAAAATAAAAAAAATAAAAAAAAAATAAAATAAAACAAAAAAAAAATAAAAAATAAAATAAAATAAAATAAAAAAATTAAAATAAAAAAAAATAAAATAAAAAAAATTTAAAAATTATAATTAAATTAAATAATAAAAGTAAACTTAAAACCATAAAAACATAAAATAAAATAAAAAAAAATAAAATAAAATAAATAAAAACTTAAAAAAATAATAAAAAATAAACAAAATAAAATAGAATAAAACAAAATAAAATAAAATAAAATAAGATTAAATAAAATAAAATAATAAAATAAAACAAAATAAAAAAATGAAAAAATAAAAGAAAAAATAAAAATAAAATAAAATAAAATTTAACGCAACAAAAAATAATAAAAATTATGATTAAACAAGTAAGGAAGTCTAAGTTCAGGTGAACCGAACATTATATACCCAGCGGTAATTTTCGGAACGGGATAACAAAGATATAGGCCCTAAGAGGATTTACCTAAAGTTTTTACTATCTTAGCTATTTACCTTACCGAATTATGTGAATTTATGTGATTTTCGAAATTTTCCATATCGAAAGTGGGCGTGGTCGGGAAGAGATCTCGTCCAATTTCATCACCTATATTGCTAGTATACGTTGTGCCAAATTTCATGAGTCTGAAGTAATAAGTTTAAAAGTTTTGACCAGTCGAATATTCCAAATGCCTCCCTTGAGGGTGGGCGTTGCCATGCCCACATCTAAACATTTATCAAAAATCATAAGAGATTGATTGAGGGGTTCATCCTACCAACCTATATCATTTCAGCCAATTTCGTTACCGAATTATGTCAATTTATTAGATTTTCGAAATGTTCCATATCGAAAGTGGGCGTGGTCGGAAATCGATTTCGTCCAATTACATCAGGTATGCTCCCTATTATGCTAGTATACCTTGTACCAATTTCATCGTTCTACAGGTAATCAGTTTAAAAGTTGTGACCCGTGAAATTTTCAAATATGCCTCCCTGAAAAGTGGGCGATGCCACGCCTACTTTTAAAAATTTATCAAAAAATCATAATAGAATGACTAGGAGGTTCATCCTACCAAACTATATCATATTAGCCATTTCCGTTACCGAAGTATGTCAATTTATGTGATTTTCGAAATTTTCGATATCGAAAGTGGGCGTGATTGGAGAGCGATTTTTTCCAGTTTCATCAGGTATACGATACTAGTATAAAAAAAACTAATGGCGGCGATATACCAACAGGTTATCATAACCTCTAACGAGATTTTTAGCCGAGCTTCTCTTTCCAACTTGTGGTGTGTTGCTTTTGAGTTTTTCCTACAAGTTGGCGGGACCTACAGTTTTTTGCCGACTCCGAACGGCACTTGCAAAGCAAATTAATTTTTTGCTGAGAAGCTTGTCATGGCAGAAATACACCCGGAGAGTTTGCCAAACTACTGCCGAGGGGCGACCCCGTTTAGAAAAATTCTTTTTCTAAATATTTTTTGATGTTACTTTTGCCGGGCATCCCGGGCATCGAACCGCCACGAGTTGGTGTAGAAGGCCGAACACTTAACCGCTACACCACGGCGGCCGCCAATTATAATATATAAAATTGAGTAACGATACTAGTATGCTTTGTGCCAAATTCAATCGTTCTATCGTAATCCGTTTAAAAGTTACGCCCAGTCGAATTTTCAAAAATGCCCCCCTTAAAAGTGGCCGGTGCCACGCCCACTATAAAAATTTTTGGGAAAAATCATAAAAGAATGACCAGGAGGGTTCATCTATAAAATTATATCATTTTAGCCATTTAAGCTGCCGAGATATGCCAATTTGTCTGATTTTCGAAATTTTCGATATCGAAAAAGGCGGCGTGGTTATCATCCGATTTCGCCCATTTTCAATAGCAACCTACCTTGGCCAGAAAGTAATCTGTATACAAAATTTCATGGAAATATCTCAATTTTTACTCAAGTTATCGTGTACACGGACGGACAGACGGACGGACATGCCTTAATCAACTCCTCTTTTAATCCTTAGAACTTTCATATATGGAACTCTATATCTATCTCGATTATTTTGTGCCGTTACAAACAACCGTTATGTGAACAAAATTAAGATACCCTTGTACTAGTACTAGTACGCTGGGTATAAAAAAAAGAAAACAAATTAATTAATTAAATTAAATTAAGCGTTTAAAACCTTCATGCGTTGTCTTTCAAATTCCAAATCTTTTGAGATTTTCCTGTTTGTCATAGAATTCAGACTTATGAGAACATCCTTAATTGGCTTAAGTTGAATTGTCTATTCAAATTGCAAATAATATCTAATTTATCCTCATTTTCTTTACGTACGTATGTACTTATGTGTAAAATTTTATAGATCTCACAGAAACACGTACAAGTGTTTGTGTATTTGTATGCAACCCCTATAATTGGTTTTCAAAAAAACATGAGCGAGTGTTAAATCGTTAAATCCAAACTCACCCTCCCAAGCAGTCAACCAAAGGCAGGCACAAGCTAATCAGATAATCAAATAAATTTACGCGATATCAAATTCCCAAGCAACCAAAACGAAATGACAGGATGCGGCAGACGATTGCCAGGACGATTAAACAGCGATTGTGTGCCAAGAGCAACCACGCAACCCTCCAGCCAATTAACGCCTCATACAAAATGGGACGAGTAAAGAAGAAGAAGAACAACGGCATCAGCATAATAACGAGGCGAAAGAAATTGCAAAGAATATCTGTGTGAAACTTGTATGTGTGTGTGTGTGTGTGGCTAAACACTTCGCTAACAATCGTTTAATAATTTAAACGGGTAAATAACACTCAACCAAGCGAGGCGATGAACTCAAAGTAAAATGAGTCCTTCGGTATTAAGGGTAAAGACGAGTATAAAATCTGAGCTTCTTGTGTATGTGTGATGCTTATATAGCGCGCAGGATATGCCGTTATGTTTTAAAGGAAGCTACCAAACATAACTGCATAAGCCGAATCAAAGCACAGCAACCGCAAGTACAGCCTTGCTTTCAGTAGCATAGGCCGCCAGGATTTCACAGAATTCTATGAACCAGCAGATCTTCTGACTTTTATAAGCATTAAATCTACCTACGCAGGCACAACTACATATTTATGTATGTATGTGTGTGCGTATCCATGTCGAGTTTGCCACTCGGCTTTGCGCCATTTAAGCCCATTTAGTCAGTTCACTTTGGCTTAATTCAATTTGCAATTTTTCAAAATGTGCGCCTGGGGAGCGTTCGTTATTGGCGACGATGCCTCACAATCTACTTATTTTTTGTTTGTTTGTTTATTCGTTTGTTTATATATAACGTATCGGCATTGTTTGCTTGGCTTGTTTGCTTTGTGGCAAGTGTGCAAACTCCCCCTTTTGATATTTGTAGTTATTTCCTTGTGCGGTGGCATGAAATGCTGCAGGCGTGTACATGTTACCCGTCTTTTTATACATAAATGGGGACTAACAAATGTTACTTGAGTTTATAATATGAGGAATACAATGAAGCTTAATTAGGTAAGGTATCAGCTTTTATACGCCTACTCCGACAGACGTACCTTGCATCGGTTATATCATAAATCCATATTTAATAATGAGAATGTTATACCCGTAGGTTCCAACCCACGCCCCCTTTTCGCTTGTCTTGCATTTTTCGGAAGTTATAGGAGATTAACTTTGCATATCTTTTTACCGAAATTCACATGGGAGGTATTTCGGCCATACTTTTCCCGCTAGATGGCACCGGAGCCGCTATGTATGTTTTGAAATATAATCAACAGCCCTGTTGCAAAAATTAATCCGATAGATGGCGTTGAAGCCGAGATATTGAAAAAACGCTTATTTATGGTTCGTTTTTTAAATTTCGCAGACAAAGTCTAGGAACCTTCTAAGTTTGTTAATAAATGAAAAAGCTTCTGTTTTAAATATAAAAAAAAATACTAAAGATGAAATTATTTGTTCTACAAATATAATAACTTTGTTTGTTCGTTTTTCGGAACTAATCTCTAAGTTTATTTTTAATCTACAGCTTTAGATTTCATTGTCCTAAAAAGCTCAGCTATTTGTTTCTCCACATATTTATACCGAAAATCTCACACCTGAATCTAGCGAAGGAAGGCAAGGCAGACGCATAGAAAAAATGTTCAGCTGTTTCGTCGTCCGCGAACTCAGGTAGGTAAAAATGACACGTGTCTATAAAATATAAATGAGCTTCCAATAATCCCATACATTTTCTGATGTCTTGTCTGCGCAATGAGTTTCGCCGGCCTACAGCCTCTAGGTGTCTCCTAGTCACGACTTAGCGAAATATTCAAAAAGTTGCATGACCGTGGTTTTGACGGGCAAAGGAGAGCGAGTTAGAACTCCTTGGGGACTCATAAATGCCTGTTGAGAGCCCACCCTAACCAAACCTTCAGCCCTGTCATTACCAGGGACTGGAAGACTGGCCTATTCTCTCCTATAGAAATGTGAATTGTGTTACTCTTAGTCAGTTTTGGAGCCGTCAGTAAAAATTATGGAAACAACGGCAGGTGCGACATTGCACCAACGAGTTACCAGGTATTGTATCTTCCGGTAAAGTACAAATAAATCGTACTTTGAAGTATGGAAAGCTGGTTTTCCAAGTTATTGGGTGCGAGTCTGCGTTACCGTTCAATAGATGCGGTGATGAAACAGGTCTGATCATGAATGTTCAGAGCCATAGCATCGGCTAGGCTCATCCATCTAAGAAGGGCGGATCTAAGAACCCTCACTGGGTATTAGACGGGACATTGCGGTCTGCGTTATCACCTGAGTAAGCTGAATTTGTTAGATACAACAATTTGTCGTTTTTGCGAACTGGACGATGAAACGCCGGTTCATATACTCTGCGAATGCATTGCGTTAGCAAGAAAGAGAGTTTGCTATCTAGGTGGGGTCACTCTCAATCCGTTCGTGATATGAAATAAAAAAGCTGAGGGGGTGCTCAAATTTATAAAAAGCCGCATACAGTAATAAGCTGAAAGGTCACACAATAGATCGTGTAAATGGTCGCGGTGTAATAAGGCCTTATAATAATAATAGTCCCGTTTTTAAACAACTCTTCTGCATTGTTAAAACCCAGTTAAGGCTTTAGAAGTTTCTGTGATTACTCTAAAGTGTTTGAATTCGAAAAACCGCGGCATTGTGACACCGATTCAAACCTTATGTGGCTTGTGTAGAGGACAACACTTTTCTTGGCAGGGTTAACGCATAGTCCCTTGTAATAACACCAAGTTTAAGAAAAATTCAAAATAAATAAGATAAGAAAAGTACAGAAGAACAAATCGAACTTTTGTTAATCCCTCTGAAAGATGGGTGGATTTTGGTGGAGCATATGCTAGCGCATGTTTTACAGTATTTTTATATGTATGTATTTAAATATCAATGCCTGGTACAACTTTTGTATTTAAATAAACAAATCCCACCACAAATCCAAACTTTTGTACTACTCGTATTTATATATTGTTAGTCATAATGAATTTTAATTGTTTTGTATTATTTTTCATTTACTTTAACAATCGTTGTCTTTGTTGTACTATTGCTTTCTATCTGTCTGTCTGGCTTGTTTGTCTTCATTCATGTCCTGTCCCCAACTCCTACTATCACTATACCTATGATTTGGTTGGGTGGGTTCACATGGTTTGCTGTTCTTCATTGGTTTGCGTGTGACTGGAGGATTTCGAGTTCAAATTTAGAAGTGCTTTTATTGTTTTTGGTGTATATTCTGTAGATTGTAAATATGTCATTCGTGCGGTTGAAGGGATCTTGTTTAATTATTTTATTATTGTTTTGTCCTCTTTTCAAGGGTTTTGCACACTTTCTAATTTGATTTGAAAGAAGTTAATAACTCATAGTCTAGAAATATGGATATTCTCGTTAGTTTTTAAAGTCACCATGAGATCTCATGCCAAATACAAAAACCGGTAAATTAAAATTCTGTGCTACTTTGTAGCACGAAGCCCCTGTAATCCGAAACTTTATATAGTAAGTAGAGTTATGTGCGGACTATTTAATTTGAAACCCATAAAACGATTGCCTAATTGCAAACCAACTGTCATTTATTCTACCACAAATAAGCCACAGAAAAAAAAGATGATACATACATCTGGGTATGTATCTATAAAAATATAAAAACATACTTCGAAGGCAATGTGGTTGACCTTTTGAAGGGCTCATACCAACAGACAATCACAACAATCACAAGATCTTACAGCTCGCCCACAGAGAAGTTTTCTTCACAAAAAAAAAAAAAAAAGTCACAGCCGGCGTGATTGACCAGCTGCCAGTTTTCTAATGCGAAAATAAATTTACGTATGTACGCCTGTGTGCTTCCAACTGCTAATTTTCCAAAAAAATAATAGAAACAGACAAATAGTCGCTCATCCAAATTGCAAAAACTGTGGGGCGCCTCTTCAATCTTTTCACACATTCGCCATATAGTAAAGCCATTCTTTTAACTACTTAGATATTTTTATGTAAGTCTAGTAGAGAAAATGGGACGGTACTTGAAATGGTACTCGAACCTTGAGTACTCCTTCATTGTTGCGGTGAGTGATCGATGTGACATGCCTAGCTGAGATGAGCTAGTCTAAGCAAAAAAATGGTGTTACTGTTGATGGTAACTGTAGGAAGTCCTTTTAACGAACACAACATATCTAGTGCATTTGTATAAGTGAGGATGAGGATCGAGTGTTAGAACTGTAGACAGTATGTTACCTGAACGTGATCGTGAGTTTATTATATGACTGATTCCAATATGTACTTTGGATAGGTAGAAAAATCCTCATATAAGTTTGGATTTGTCCCATGCCCGGCAAAACCAATAAACTCTCCGGGTGTATTTCTGCCATGAGAAGCTTCTCAGCAAAAACTCATTTCCTTTGCAAGTGCTGTTCGGAGTCGACAAAAAACTGTAGGTCCCTCCAACTTGTAAGAAAACAAGTAAGGAAGTCTAAGTTCGGGCAAGCCGAACATTAAATACCCAGCGGTAGTTTTCATATGATTTTCGAAATATTTCATTTCGGAAGTGGTCGTGGTTGGGAAGCGATTTCGTCCAATTACATCAGGTATACTCCCTATTATGATAGTATACCTTGTACCAATTTCATCGTTCTACCGTAATCAGATTAAAAGTTATGACCCGTGAAATTTACAAATATGCCTCCCTGAAAAGTGGGCGCTGCCCGCCGAATTTAAAATTTAAAAATTTATCAAAAAATCATAATATAATGACTAGGGGGTTCATTCTACCAAACTATATCATTTTAGCCATTTCCGTTACCGAATAATATCAATTTAGGTGATTTTCGAAGCTTTCGATATCGAAAGTGGGCGTGGTTGGGGAGCGATTTTATCCAATTTCATCAGGTATACTCCCAACGAAACTAGTATGCTTTGTGCCAAATTTCATCGTTCTACCCTATACAATTATATAATTTTTGCTATTTCAGCTACCGAGATATGTCAATTTATGTGATTTTCGAAATTTTCGATATCGAAAAAGGGGCGATTTCGCCAATTTTTAATAGCAACCTACCTTGGCCAGAAAGTAACCTGTATACAAAATTTCATGCAAATACATATCTCAATTTTTCCTCCAGTTATCGTGTACACGGATAGACGGACACACGGACATGCCTTCATGAACGTTTTTTCAGCCTAAGAACTTTCATATATGGAACTCTATATCTATCTCGATTATTTTGTGCCGTTACATAGTACCGTTATGTGGACAAAATTATAATACCCTTGTACTAGTACTAGTACGCTGGGTATAAAAATCAAAGCAGCACACTACAAGTTGGAAGAGAAGCTCGACAAAAATCTCGTTAGAGATTATGATAACCTGTTGGTATATCGCCCCCATTAGTTTTTTTTTTTGATCACTTTTGTTTCCCAAATTCTTCGGGTCCAACCGAACTTTCAGAGATCCCAGGCAAATCTTAGTTAATACAGGGTCGGAACGCAATTAGTTTACTTTTAGTAGGATCAGTTTCAGATAAGTATTTATAAAGTTGATTTTTGGCATGAGAGGGTATTGCTTCTAATAGATCCCTTGCTTTTGCCTAGAAACATTTGACTATAGCGGCCACAAATATTTCAAACTGGATTGCCAAACCTTTATTTGGACAAGGCGACAGTTGTTTCAATTATCCTTTGTACATTTTTATTATTTAGTATTTTTTTTAAAGTGATTTAGGATTGATCCCGGGATCCTCTGATAAAAATCCCGATATCGCAAATATGAAAAAATGGACATCCCTGAAATATGCGTTATGTGGTTTTGCATTATCACCGACGATATGTAGAGCCCAGTTAATTGCTTGTGCTCATATTTGTTCTTACTTTTGTTAATAATTTTAATACGCAAGTATTGATTGTGCAAATAGGATAATATTGTATTACGTTCACAATTGTTTGCTCAGCAATCGAGTCAGGTAGTAACCCGCGCAATTTGACTTAATGTGCATATAAGGGGGGAGGGGGAGGGCTTGGGAAATGTCAAGACAACAAATATTTGTTTCAATAGTTGGCGGCCGCCGTGGTGTAGCGGTTAAGTGTTCGGCCTTCTACACCAAGTCGTGGCGGTTCGATGCCCGGCAAAAGTAACATCAAAAATTATTTAGAAAAACAATTTTTCTAAACGGGGTCGCCCCTCGCCAGTAGTTTGGCAAACTCTCCGGGTGTATTTCTGCCATGAGAAGCTTCTCAGCAAAAAATTCATTTGCTTTGCAAGTGCCGTTCGGAGTCGGCAAAAAACTGTAGGTCCTGCCAACTTGTAGGAAAACTCAAAAGCAACACACCACAAGTTGGAAAGAGAAGCTCGGCTAAAAATCTCGTTAGAGGTTATGATAACCAGTTGGTATATCGCCGCCATTAGTTTTTTTTTTTTTTTTTATATAAAAGAATATACTTTTTATTTGCTCATAAACAAATTGTGGAGGGACGCGTTTTAAATCCTCGTGAAAATATATAATTTACAATTTGTTTACAAAGATTTTACTTTGCTCTGATATTTTTTAAGTGCTTTTTACAACTACTCACACTTCACACGTCTCACTTCGGAAGCACTGAAGCAAGTCCGATTTATTGTTTTTGGCTTCTTATTAATTTTATGTAGATACTACCTACTCCCCTATACGTATTAAGTATTGACTTGGCCGTCAAAATGTCTCTTATACCATTGAGTGCAATTAAGTGGAAAGACATTTCGGGTGAGATGCACGGTGCATTACACTGCCACAAAACTAACAGAGTACTCTGCGTATGAAAATATGTATTTAAAAAATAACGTATAATATAATATCTTGCATATATGCGAGTATGCATCTTAACGATATGTAATTTATTAACTTTGTTTGGGCATTTAATGGTTAAACTGCTGAAAATATTGATAAAGTAATGAGGCGTGGAAAATTGGATTACTGAAAAAGTAATCTGTATTGATATTTTCTTATTAAGTGTACTTTGTATACATAACATATTACATGAAGACGGGAAGAGTCAGACTGACGGCAATCGCTTGGATGGGAGATCTCATATAGTTTCACATCGTCGCTACATACAAGAAATACTCTGGAGAACATAAGCAGGCTTGGCCATCTGTGTACAGAATTCTATGATTTGTGGGTTCGATTCTCAGTGAAGGTAATGAAAGGAATCTGTTAAATATTATCAAGGGGTTTATTAAGATCCCTTAAGTGGGTATTACACGATATCCTTTGTCAGATGTATATGTCACTTTTTGGTATGAATACAAATTCAAACCGTTTAAACACAAAAGAGAAATATCTTCTGACAAATCATATATACGAACCAGTGGCGGATCCAGGATTTTTTCCACTTTTTTTTTAATTTCGAGGACTTTTTTCATTCAAAATTTTTATATTTTTTATGTAATTTTTACTATTTTTTTTTTATAAATAAAATAATAAAATTAAATAAAAGCATTAAAAAAATTAATAAATAAGATTTGAGCTACATACATGAACAACCGATTTTCGCTGCATTTACATTTATAATAGTTTGGAGAATAAAAGCCAATGTGGTATAATAGCTCAAGTAGGGAGTAAGTGATAGGGTCTGATGACAGTATGCTGTGCAACAATTGATACGAATAAAGTGTCAGCGACATGAAAAATGTTGTACCATTATTTGCAATGTCAATTAGCAGCCGCAAAATGACACTTAACGTGTCTCAAAAGCGATTGTCGAAGAATAAGAAGCACTATGCGAACAAGAAGACAAAAAACGATCGAAGAGCCTAATAGTAGGCAGTGTTCGGACTTCTACATCTAAAATTGTATGCAATCTTTTCAGGTTATCCAAAATGCGAATAAAATAAAAACAATAAAATTAAATAATATCAGTATCAGAAAGAATTAAATTAAAAAAAAAATAAAAATTAATTGAATTTAAATATAAAAAAATTTAAGAAAAAAACAAATTTTTTTTAAATGCTTAAAAATTGTTTAGAGAAAAATCAAAACAAAAAATATCGAAAAAAAACTTTAACAACAACCTACAAGGTCTGATTATGCTTTTGAGGCATCACTCAACTGAAGACGTTTTTCTCAAATCAACCACTACCTTCTTATTAAAACCTTCAAGTTCAAACACTGATTGGAGGTAACTATTAAGACAACGACTTGAAAGTCAAAGCAGCTAAACACCAAGACCGCCCCCTGCAAATATCAAACACCAGAATTACAGTAGCACGGCAGCTGCCCACAATTGCAAATGTAACCAATTCAGCTGTCGTCGTCGTCGTCGCATAGACTTTGACTTTGGCGCTATTTGGTCAACGAACGCAATCAGTGCAACACTAAAAGCCAAGCCAAAAATCCATGGTTAAGTTTAGTTTACAGTTGACAAACAGATAAATATAAACAAATGAATATGCCGCGATCGCACTCATCAGACAGACGGCCCATTGAGTAAACAAACAATCAACGGCAGAGCGAATTAAAAAAAAGGAGCATCCAGAAGTCATGAAAGGGCCTAAAGCGGAGCTCTTGCCAAGTTTTGTTAACTTACGCTTGTGCAAATCTCTGTGGGCGAATTGTTCAACGATAAACAAATAAATAAATAAACAAATAACATAGCACTGAATGAGTGAACAATTGACGCGGCTGACTGCTTCTGGTCAGCACAAACGCATCGGCAGACAACAGACGCATCAATTGTCTTTTGTCGCAATTCACTTGGTATTAACTATTAAATGAGCTCGTCTAGCGAAGTTTTAAGTTGGGGTTTGTTGTTTCGACATCGGCGGTGAATGGGCGTAGGGCGGTGTTGGAAAAGTGGTGCGGCAATATGCAACGGTCGTCTGTGCTTGCTGCCACTTTTAGCGGTGCATATTCGTTCACAAAGATGGGACGTTGCAATTGTCAAAGGATATCAACACATTTACCTAATTAGCACATTTTCGAAAACAATTATCGATTGCTTGAATGAACTTATGCGTAAACAAATAGGCAAGCCTAGATGGAGAATTTTATCAATGAAGCGGAAACGTTGACTCATTGCTTTAAGACACGTTTGTGGATATAGATGAACTGCGGTCGCATGAGTCTTCTTTCATAGGCGTTCCGATGTCAAACCAACATGTTCAATATTTCGAAGACTTATTCTCCCGGAATTTTTCTCATTTGAATTCTTTTATTCTTTCGGAAAAGTTCCTTAAATTCCTTTCTCAAGGGAAAATTTCAAATATTGGGAATCATCTTTTTTGACAATTGACATGAGACTGCGACCCTTAAAAATTTTTTAAGCTATTATATAGTGGATATTTTTGGTAAATAGAACAAAATCCGTTCGAAATGACTCAACCTACCTTCCCATCCGGCCTCGATTCGTATGTAAAGGGGTTCACTTGTTCCCAGCTCGTTTATTCTCAATTTTCTCTCGCTTTCGTAGAGTTCATATCGTTAAGCTCTGCGAGTTTCCCAAATTAGGGGTTTCCTAGATATTTCATTTTGATATGGCAGTACGCTGGACAAACGCACAGAAGATACTCACCCGTCTTGTCCGGCCCCCGAAACGTTATAGCTACGACACGTTGTGTTACATACAGATCCTTTCCTCATGCGCCCCAATAGCCAATTGAGCACAGCAATTAATATAAAAAGGTCTCTCCTATTTATCCTAAGAAGTGTCGAAGGTCGAAGGCCCCTTTACAATCTACACGACTGCACACGCTTCCACCGAACATTATCTTTGCTAAGCCACTGGTGGGTAATACGTCCTTTATCGTCGCTGAACTGAGAGGCGAAGAAACGCCTGGCTGTCAGTTCACAGTGGAGCGGCTCGAATAAATAATCTTCCGAACCCTTTCCTAAATGTGGAAAGACTTAAATTCCACCAGGAAAGATACTTTTCTTTCTAAAACTAGCTGGACAAGCAGATCGAAAGAAAATGTCTTCAAAAGGTTACCTACCAACATACAGCTCATTAAACTGACTACCCAACAGAATCCAACGTTAGAGAAATTTTTTAACTCCAGAACGATTAGAGAACTAACGCAAATTGGAGCATATTTGAATCACATTAGAGAAGTACATTAGAATTCGATTAGAAATCTAACCTTTTTATCGATATCGAGAACTAAGTCCCCTTTTTGTCGAGAATGCTATAGTTCTCGACAGTTTCTCAAATCGTTCTCAAACCTTCTACCCTAGAGAGCGTCATTCGAATTCTAATCGTCTTCTAATCGCTCTCTAACCTTAATGTTTTCTGGGTAGTAGTTCCTTTTTGGATTTCGCTGAGGAAAACGGCTATCACAAAATGCCGATGATTTTAAGTGGAGATTTTAATGTAAATATTACTCGGATGCATCGATCTCATTAATTGGAAAATAGTAGATAAGTGACGCTGTGTTTCAAAGGAATTTTTTTTTTTCAATTTTTCAATTTTTTTTTTAATTTTTCAATTTTTTTTTTTTTAATTCTATCTTTCTTCTTTTAATTTTTATTTCTAATTTTTTTTGACCACAATAGAAAAACTCGTTGTTTTTTTAATTTTCAGATTAAAAAAAAAAATATATATATATTTTTTTTATTTAAAAAAAAAACATATAATTTCGTATAGCTCGCAGCTGTCAAACAAAAACAAAAACTACCTAAAATTATTTGTGTTCAAAACTCGCTCAGTTTGTGGTAATATATACAATGGACTTAAAAAAAATTAATTTATACATTTAGGTTTTTTTCGCCAAACAATGCTATACATTATAATAAACAAAAAAAAAAAACAATTTTTTATTGCTAAAAAAATAAATCATTCACTTGACGTGTTTTATTATTATTATCATTAATATTATCAAATAATATTAATTAATTTTATTTCATACATACATACGTGCATACATACGACATATTAGTTAACTATATATTGCTATACATATTTACGATATCTACCTACTTATATATATATATATATATTTTATTTTTTAAATTTAAAATTAATTTCTCAACATCTCATTGATAAATTTAAAGACCGGGGAAAATAATATAAAAATTAAATATGACTAAGCTAATATTCTCTTAAACTGTGGTGATTATTTCCAAAACTAAAAAAAGTGGAATAAAATATTTTCTACACTTTTTTTATTATCCCTGAGCTGACTTTCACATTTTCATTGGCAAGCGTTAAATTTACAACTAGCACGTGTGCCATTGCCGCACAGCAAAAAAAGTGCCAGGTCAAGCGTCTTTATAGACCAAGATCCCAGAGCCTAAAAGCGTCACTTATTTTATAATGGATGAAACCAATACCGATCGATAGTCCTCCCCGAATCTAGAAAGAATGTGAAAATTTTAAAGCTGTACCTATGACAAGGGCCTAGGAATCGGGGGTCAAAGTCGCCAAAAAATGACCCTAACTTCACTTATTTTATAATGGATGATTTTCACATATTTGACGTAGATTACCACCCCGCGTCAGTATCAAGTGTTGTTAGACCCGTACCAGTGACAAGGCTCCAGCCAGACACCCCCAGTTCGCGGATTTTCCTATGGAAATTTATTCTGTTTTACTAATTTCACGCATTTGGGCCACTTTGGCTGCTTTTAACTACCCAATATTTTCCCATTTTTTGTAGAACACTACCCTCAAGTAGTATCAGGAATTTTTAGACTTCGTTCCATGGAAAAAACTTCAGCCAGACACCTCAAAACTCGGGAAATTTCACTAATTTTTACTGCGCTTTCACATGTTTAAGCGGATTTGACCAACTTTGGCCTCTTTTAAATAACAGATCTTTACACATGTATCGTAAAATGCTACCCTTAAGTAGAATCAAGAATTTCTAGACATCATCCCATGGAAAAAACTTCAGCCAGACACCTGAAAGTTCGAGAACTTTTATTTTCCTATTAATTTGCTTTCTCTTGTTTGTCCCAGTTTTACTAATTTTAAATGATAGATCTTTTCACATGTGTCGTAGGACACTACCCTTAAGTAGTTTCAGTAATTTTTAGACCTCGTCCCATGGCAAAAACTTCAGCCAGACACCTCAAAACTCGGGAAATTTCACTAATTTTTACTGCGCTTTCACATTTTTAACTGGATTTGACAAACTTTGACTACTTTTAAATAGCAGATCTTCACACATGTGTCGTAAAATGCTATCCTTAAGTAGAATCAAGCATTTCCAGACATCATCCCATGGCAAAAACTTCAGCCAGACACCTAAAAGTTCGGGAACTTTTATTTTCCTATTAATTTGCTTTCTCTTGTTTGTCCCACTTTTACAACTTCTAAACGACGGATCTTTTCAGATGTTTCGTAGGACACTACCCTTAAGTAGTTTCAGTCATTTCTATACTTCGCCCCATGGCAAAAACTTCAGCCAGACACCTCAAAGCTCGGGATTTTCACTAATTTTTACAGAGATTTCACTTGTTTCAGCAGGTTTCTCCAACTTTGTCCACGTTTAAACGGCGGATCTTTACACACGTGTCGTATAACACTACCCTTAAACAGCATCAGGCATTTCCGGACTTCATTCCATGAAAAAAACTTAAGCCAAACAACCCAAAGCACGGGGACTTTTCATCATTTTTAATGTGCTTTCACATGGTCAAATGGGTTTACTCAACTTTGGCTGCTTTTAAATGGCGGATCGTTACAAATGTATCGTATAACACTACTATTAACTAATATTAGGCATTTTTAGACTTCGCCCCATGACAAAAACTTCAGCCAGACACCTCAAAGCTGAGGAAATTTCATAATTCTTGCTGCGAATTCACATGTTTAACTGCGTTGCTCTAACTTTGGCTGCTTTTAAAGGGCAGATAATTTCACATGTGTCATAGAAGACCACCCTTAAGTGGTATCACGTACTTTTTGACTTCGCCCCATGTCAAAAACTTCAGCCAGACACCTCAAAACTGGGGAATTTTTATAATTCTTACTGCACTTTCACATGTTTAAGCGAGTTTGTCCAACTTTGGCTGTTTTTGAAAGGCAGATCTTTGCACATGTGTCGTGGAACACTATCTCCAAGTAGTATCAGGCATTTTTATACTTCATCCCATGGAAAAACCCTCAGCTAGACACCTCAAGCCTGAGGAATTTTCATAGTTCTTACTGCTTTTTCACATGTTTAATCGGGTTGGTCCAACTTCGGCTGCTCTTAGAGAGCGGATCTTTTCACATGTGTCATAGAAGGCCACCCTTAAGTGGTATCAGTTACTTTTAGATTTCGCCTCATGTCAAACACTTCAGCCAGACACCTCAAAACTGAGGAATTTTTATAATTCTTACTGCACTTTCACATGTTTAACCGAGTTTGTCCAACTTTGGCTATTTTTGAAAGGCAGATCTTTACACATGTGTCGTGGGACACTATCTCCAAGTAGTATCAGGTATTTTAAGACTTCATCCCATGGAAAAAACTGCAGCCAGACACCTCAAGGCTGAGGAATTTTCATAGTTCTTACTGCTTGTTCACATGTTTAATCGGGTTGGTCCAACTTCGGTTGCTTTTAAAGAGCAGATCTTTTCACATGTGTCATAGAAGACCCCCTTAAAGAAGTATCGGGTATTTTTATACTTCGCCCCATGTCAAAAACTACAGTCAGACACCTCAAAACTGAGGAATTTTCATAATTCTTACTGCGATTTCACAGGTTTAAGCGAGTTGGTCCAACTTTTGCTGTCCGTAAAGGGCATATCTACACACATGTGTCATAGAAGACCACCTTAAAGAAGCATCGGGTATTTTTATACTTCGCCCCATGTCAAAAACTACAGCCAGACACCTCAAAACTGAGGAATTTTCATAATTCTTACTGCGATTTCACAGGTTTAAGCGAGTTCCCTGCAGCGAAACCTCAAACTAATCAGAAAAATACTAGTATACAACTATAATTTTCTGGCAGAACTCATACTAGTCAGGAAATATCCATTTCATACCAGTATACAACTAGATTTTTCTGGATGAAATTATACCAGTTGAAAAAAACAAAATTCATTCGTTTCGTTTTCTTTTATAATTCATAGATGCTTTTTCGTGATTGGGTAAATACAAATAGCCGCTGCTTTCTTAAGAATAAACATGAAAATAAAGTCAAATGATAAAATAAAGGGTAAGCCAGGAAAATTCTGGTTGAAATCATACTAGTCCAGGTTAAAAGCCTTTTTGACTAGTATATTCCATACTAGTCCTTTTTGGACTAGTTCATTTTATGGAAATTATACTAGTCCAGGATGAACTAGTATGGAACTGGTATCTTACAACTAGCATGAAACTGGTATTTCCTGACTAGTAAATAACTGGTATATTCTGGTCGAAATCTGACAATTGACATCTTGTAGGACATCAACACGTAAAAAATACCAGTTGCTTATATGGAAAAAAGACAGAACACCGGGCCCAACTAGTCAGTGTTCTGTCTTTGTTCCATATAAGCTCGGTGCACCAACTAGTTGTAAAGTAGTTTTCAACTAGTTGCTTTCGCTGCAGGGTAGCGACATAAGAGTGACATTGTCTGAAATGCAACAAATTCCACATCTGAACACTTTGTATGGGCTGAACTGTTCTAATTTGCTTGATCATGTCCTATGGAGAGATCAATTGCGAAAAAAAACTCGAGCTCTGAGGTGTTTGGATGTAGTTTTTGTCATGGGAAGATCTCCAAAAATGCCTGATACCACTTAAGAGTTTCGTTCTACGACACATGTGTAAATATTCGCCTTTTAAAAATAGTCAAAGTTGGACAAACCTGCTTCAACAATCGAAAGCACAGTAAGAATTATGAAAACTACCCAGATTTAAGTTAAAGTATTTGTCATAAGGCGAAGTCTAAAAGTACCTGGTACCACGTAAGGGTGGTCCTCTATGACACATTGAAAATATCTGCCCTTTAAAAGCAGCCAGAGGTAGACGAACCATCTCAAACATGTGAAAACGCAGTAAGAATTATAAAAATTTCTCAGTTTTGAGGTGTCTGGCTGTAGTTTAAGTATAAAAATAGCCGATCCTTCTTTAAGGGGGTCTTCTATGACACATGTGAAAAGATCTGCTCTTTAAAAGCAGCCGAAGTTGGACGAACTCGCTTAAACCTTTGAAATCGCAGTAAGAATTATGAAAATTCCTCAGTTTTGAGGTGTCTGGCTGAAATTTTTGACATGGGGCAAAGTATAAAAAATACCCGATACTTCTTTAAGGTGGTCTTCTATGACACATGTGTGAAGATATGCCCTTTACGAACAGCAAAAGTTGGACCAACTCGCTTAAACCTGTGAAATCGCAGTAATAATTATGAAAATTCCTCAGTTTTGAGGTGTCTGACTGTAGTTTTTGACATGAGGCGAAGTATAATAATAGCCGATCCTTCTTTAAGGGGGTCTTCTATGACACATGTGAAAAGATCTGCTCTTTAAAAGCAGCCGAAGTTGGACCAACCCGATTAAACATGTGAAAAAGCAGTAAGAACTATGAAAATTCCTCAGGCTTGAGGTGTCTGGCTGAAGTTTTTTCCATGGGATGAAGTATAAAAATGCCTGATACTACTTGGAGATAGTGTTCCACGACACATGTGCAAAGATCTGCCTTTCAAAAACAGCCAAAGTTTGACAAATTCGCTTAAACATGTGAAAGTGCAGTAAGAATTATAAAAATTCCTCGGTTTTGAGGTGTCTGGCTGAAGTTTTTGACATGGGGCGAAGTCAAAAAGTACCTGATACCACTTAAGGGTAGTCTTCTATGACACATGTGAAATTATCTGCCCTTTAATAGCAGCCAAAGTTAGACCAACGCAGTTAAACATGTGAATTCGCAGCAAGAATTATGAAATTTCCTCAGCTTTGAGGTGTCTGGCTGAAGTTTTTGTCATGGGGCGAAGTCTAAAATTGCCTAATATTAGTTAATAGTAGTGTTATACGATACATTTGTAGCGATCCGCCATTTAAAAGCAGCCAAAGTTGGGTAAACCCATTTGACCATGTGAAAGCACAGTAAAAATGATGAAAAGTTCCCGTGCTTTGGGTTGTTTGGCTTAAGTTTTTTTCATGGAATGAAGTCCGGAAATGCCTGATACCGTTTAAGGGTAGTGTTATACGACACATGTGTAAAGATCCGCCGTTTAAACGTGGACAAAGTTGGAGAAACCTGCTGAAACAAGTGAAATCTCTGTAAAAATTTGTGAAAATCCCGAGCTTTGAGGTGTCTGGCTGAAGTTTTTGCCATGGGGCGAAGTCTAGAAATGACTGAAACTACTTAAGGGTAGTGTCCTACGAAACATCTGAAAAGATCCGTCTTTTAGAAATTGTAAAAGTGGGACAAACAAGAGAAAGCAAATTAATAGGAAAATAAAAGTTCCCGAACTTTGAGGTGTCTAGCTGAAGTTTTTGCGATGGGATGATGTCTGGAAATGCTTGATTCTACTTAAGGGTAGCAGTTTACGACACATATGTGAAGATCTGCTATTTAAAAGTAGTCAAAGTTTGTCAAATCCACTTAAACATGTGAAAGCGCAGTAAAAATGAGTGAAATTTCCCGAGTTTTGAAGTGTCTGGCTGAAGTTTTTGCCATGGGACGAGGTCTAAAAATTACTGAAACTACTTAAGGGTAGTGTCCTACGACACATGTGAAAAGATCTATCATTTAAAATTAGTAAAAGTGGGACAAACAAGAGAAAGCAAATTAATAGGAAAATAAAAGTTCTCGAACTTTCAGGTGTCTGGCTGAAGTTTTTTCCATGGGATGATGTCTAGAAATTCTTGATTCTACTTAAGGGTAGCATTTTACGATACATGTGTAAAGATCTGTTATTTAAAAGAGGCCAAAGTTGGTCAAATCCGCTTAAACATGTGAAAGCGCAGTAAAAATTAGTGAAATTTCCCGAGTTTTGAGGTGTCTGGCTGAAGTTTTTTCCATGGGACGAAGTCTAAAAATTCCTGATACTACTTGAGGGTAGTGTTCTACAAAAAATGGGAAAATATTGGGTAGTTAAAAGCAGCCAAAGTGGTCCAAATGCGTGAAATTAGTAAAACAGAATAAATTTCCATAGGAAAATCCGCGAACTGGGGGTGTCTGGCTGGAGCCTTGTCACTGGTACGGGTCTAACAACACTTGATACTGACGCGGGGTGGTAATCTACGTCAAATATGTGAAAATCATCCATTATAAAATAAGTGAAGTTAGGGTCATTTTTTGGCGACTTTGACCCCCGATTCCTAGGCCCTTGTCATAGGTACAGCTTTAAAATTTTCACATTCTTTCTAGATTCGGGGAGGACTATCGATCGGTATTGGTTTCATCCATTATAAAATAAGTGACGCTTTTAGGCTCTGGGATCTCGCTCTATTAGTATCATCTCACGTGCCATTTTGTCTTCAAAAACCTAGACAGCCTATTATAAGCTGAAGATTTCAATAACCAAAATTTGTTAATAATACAGTGGAAGAGCACCCCTGGCATGCAGCGCCCTGCTGTCTCGCCACGTCATCCAACTGGTCGTATTGTCACTGATCGTAGAATGCTCGAGTGGACGGTATATTATAATCTACTTAGTCATTGTTATTGTTTTCTGTATGTAACATATTTAATTTTGCAAAATGTAGCAATGGTCAGACACTTGAATGACGGAGTGTTTGTTTTGTTCATATTGTTGTTATCCTTGTTATTCGATTAACTATTCAAGTCATGAAAAGCCAAAAAGGCAATAGGTCATGCGGATTTTTGACGAATAGTTTCATATTTCATTAAATACGAGATGAGTGTTGAGTATTTAAAATTCTGATTGTTTTACCAAATTTTTTGACACTTCAAATAGTGTTGAAAACAATGAAAAATTTTTTGAAAAAATAGATAGAGAAGAGATGGCAAAATTTCGTTTACATACTCGAGTGATCGTCAGTTGGTACACACGACACGCGTTAATCGGCTTAAGGACTCGTGACTCTCGAATTGACTTTGCCATTATTAGCTGATGGGATTATGTGTGACCTCGTTTTGTGCGCTTTGTTTGATCACAAGTTAAGCTGATATCTTTTGGTTTGACTTAATATTAATTATATTCCTGTGTATGTTTTCTTTCCCTAATTTTTAATTTTTTTCCTCTTTATATATTTATTTATTTTTTTTTTTGTTGATCCTCTTTCTCAAATACTCATTGACTTTTGATTGCTTTCATACAAATGTCTCGTACGCTTCGGCTACTTTATGCTCCTCCAATACCTTGTGGATTTAATGAGCTCCAACTATGACCTTCTGCGCTTCATTGTTGCTCTATTTAATTATGTTTTCAAACCTATAAAAATAAAAGGTGCTGCACATCTGCCGCTTTGAAATTCTTAGAATTAGCCACAAGAAGTACGCCATTATTGCACCTCAACAGCCACTTAGGAATGTTGTTAAGCAACTGTGAGTAGATGACAAGGTGATCCGAAATGTGAAGTCATTCTTACTACACTGATATTATTATGTGAAGTACTTAAATTCTGTTACCATGTAGCGTGTGGTGTAGCGGTTAAGTGTTCGGCCTTCTACACCAAATCGTGGCGGTTCGATGCCCGGCAAAAATACCATCAACAATTATTTAGAAACACAATTTTTCTAAACGGGGTCGCCCCTCGGCAGTAGTTTTGCAAACTCTCCGGGTGTATTTCTGCCATGAGAAGCTTCTCAGCACAAAATTCATTTGCTTTGCAAGTGCCGTTCGGAGTCGGCAAAAAACTGTAGGTCCCGCCAACTTGTAGGAAAAACTCAAAAGCAACACACCACAAGTTGGAAAGAGAAGCTCGGTTAAAAATCTCGTTAGAGTTTATGATAACCTATTGGTATATCGCCGCCATTAGTTTTTTTTTCTTTTTTTTTATGTAGCTGGGTTTGGGACTATGATTTAAAGATAAGATAGAATTATTTTGGAATGATTTTCCGCCATCCTTGCCCAAACGAAAATCGACACTGAAGATGGTGCATTGCCGAAACCGGTTTGTCTCAAAACCTAAATCGTCGCTCCCAACGAAGACTAATACGGTTCAGTTTTCTGCGTCGAAGACTAACACACTTCCCTCTCTGCGTCGAAGACTAACACACTTCGTTCGCATAGAACTGAACTGTGTTAGTCTTCGACGCAGAGAATGAAGTGTGTTAGTCTTCGACGCAGAGAATGAAGTGTGTTAGTCTTCGACGCAGAAAACTGAAGTGTGTTAGTCTTCGACGCAGAAAACTGAATTGTGTTAGTCTTCGGCGCATAGAACGAAGTGTGTTAGTCTTCGACGCAGAGAACGAAGTGTGGTAGACTTCGACGCAGAGAACGAACTGTGTTAGTCTTCCACGCTAACTGAACCGTATTAGTCTTCGTTGGGAGCGACGAAATTGACAAGGGATGACGAAAAATCGTTACAAAATAATTCAGTTATTCACCCTGTTGGAAAAAGAAATCTTAACAAAGATAAGATAGAAGTCAAATCAGCGATATCGTGGTGTTGGGGCTCTGTGACTATGAAAAAGAAATACTATCAAGCAAGGAAACCTCCTTTAGCTCTTTAAAATCTTGTTGGTGAAAATATGTAACAAGAGGCCCAGAACTTAATCAAACACGCAAAAGCGTGGGAAAGCAAGTTCTCCAGAGTCCCACTTTATGCCTATGGAATAAAAACTCAACTGTTTCTTTGTTATGCCGCTAGATAGTTTCGCCCAATGCCACTCTATATTCTCTCACTGCACCCTGTAACCGCAAAACTTATTTGTAATAGCTTCTTATATAAGTAGGTGCATACATATATCCTCAGTCTAATATTTCGCATAAACTATGTATCTACTCGTAGTTTTATTATTAGGCAATATTTATTGATATGTTATATAAGCATATCAACTTTTCTTCCAATACATCTAATCCAATCAACTTATCTACCGCTTCTTTATTACTGATCTTCCTTATGGTGATTACGTACGTTTGTTTTATACCTAGCAGTAGTATAAATGTTCCTCCCCTTCAACTCCACACCGTTTGTTGAGTTTGATATTTCGTGTTGATAAGCGCGCAGCAGATGTATGATTTTTATGAGTACCTAGTTACGAGTGGTTCATATGTGATCCGTGAAGTCGCTAAGGATATTTGTTGGTTGGTTGGTTATAAAGGATCGCTTGTCTGTTCGTTATACAATTTGCTTTGATTTTATGGATTGGTTGATTGTTTTGACTTTAAAAGTGGTTTACGTGGCTGTCATGTTTCTCTTTTTTGATAAATTTTGTTCATGTTAATACTGCCTAAACTAATTCCATAAAAGCTCTGTTGTTGTTGTTGTTGTGGTAACTCCCCGAAGGTTTTGTGGAGTGATGTCGAAATTGACAGTCCTTGGCCGGATATGAACCCGGTACGCTTCGGTACTCCCTTGCGATACTGCCCGACTGTGTCGGGAGTGATTTGTTATGGCCATTGGAACCTACTAGGTCATGTTATCCCTCCATTCGCAAGGAAGATGGGTAATGAGAGGTGAGAGGCATCATAACCGTAGATCAACCATCGAGTTAGCACGTAATTACCTAGTTGCATATTAGTCGCCTCTTACGACCGGTATGTCTACCTCAGGAATATTCGAAACCCCTAACCTGCAGGGTGCAGTAGCTACGAGGAAAATAACGCTAATCGGTGGCAGCATCTATAAGAAGCGTTGGGAAACTGTTCGATAGGGCAGTTGAAGAGAGGCAGGACCTCGCTTTTGTCTTTGAATACCTGTTTTCCTGAATATCTGGCTCGAACGATTTTCCGGGACTATACTTCTCTGGCCATAGAGTAATTAAGTTTTCCTTTGATGAGCCTCATCCCGGAAGTTAAAAAAAAAAGTTTATCAAGGGTATCTGGCGCCAGTTCTCATAACAACACAAAATTTACACACATGACTTCCACCAAAATCGCCTAGGTGGCTATCGCACTAATCAAGAATAAGTTAATCGTATAATTGATGCCCGAAACGGCTAACAAATACTAAATATTTTGAGACAAAAGCAAAACAAAAGGAATATTTGCCTACACATTAATTGAAAACGACACTGATTGATCGAAAAATAAAATTTCGCACATATGTCAAAATCTAATAAACGAATAATATGACTGAACAATACCATAATACAAACATATCTACACATTAAAATACACAAGTAAGGGATCACATGACATATCAGTGGTTATCATAGCGACATCATCAAAACGCATTCTAATCCTTACAAACAAACCAAAAAAAATACCGAACGAGTGGGAAGAATTTAAATGTGCTCATTATGAAGATTCTTATCTGTAATTTGTGATTTGAGTGAACATCTTTGTAAATTGGCATATCTTTTGTTGTTTCAATCAAGTCAATTTAAAATTCTTTGTTGGTACTTTTGTTTGGATTATGATTCGGTGATAACATGAAAAAAGAAATCGTTTATTAAGAAGAAAATAAGTACGAAGGGTGGTATTAGGTATACGAAAATAAACCCCAATATTTAAAGTCGCATATAATTGGCATCATCTTTTCCAAAATAACACTGTACATATGTATGCGGGAAATAGTATTTTGTTGTTTGTTGCAACATGCCATGGCCTGTTTTATGCCAATTATATTCAGATTATTCAATCATTTTTGATGGCAGCCTATAAAAATATACCTATTACTTAATTTATAAACATAGTTTGACTTTAAGATAACGATCTGTCTACGCTAGCTGACATAAAGGGTAGTGGTAGGACGACGGATAGGAGGAAAAGTTTGAGTTAACAAAATAAAATAAAATATACACATATTTTTTTTAGGGTTGATGAAGTCGTCAATAAGGGAGCGTGTTGTTATTCTGTATTACAAAATTCTGTGTGACAAAATTCTGTAAATTGCAAAAAAAAATCTGCTTGAACAAAATTCAGCTTTTTTTAAATTGAACATTTTAAAATTCTGCTGTTTTAAAATTCGGCTTTTTAAAATTCGGCTTTTTAAAATTCTGCTTCTAAAATTCTGCTTGAACTAAATTCTGCTTTTTTTAAATTCTGCTTGAACAAAATTCTGCATCTTTTATTCGAAAAATTCTGCTTTATTCAAGTTTTGTGATTTTCGTCATACAAGAAGTAACAAAATATACAATATTTTTTGCAATTCTTTTTAAATATGTAGTGTGACTTAATTCATTTCTTTTCTTCATAATTCTTCGCAGCTGTTTGTTTTTTTTTTTCCTTTTTTCTAACTCTTTCTCCATTTTCCTTTCTTGATATTTGAGTTTTCTATAAAATAAGTTCTCATCTCCAGTCAATATTTGATTGCAAACATACGTACATATGTACATACCAATATACATATAACTGTTGTCAACTATAGCTTCGTTTCTTTCCTGCTAATTATGAATAATTATGAGTAATTATTCCTGAAAAAGCGTTTCTTGATCAAAAATAGCAGCGAATCCAGCAGCTTTTTGACATTTAATTGCACATCAAGCTGAGAGAGAGAGCGCCAATTCGCTGGAAGTTATTGCTGGAGATTTTTCGTCCAGCAGAAACTAGCAAGCAGGAACAGCTGATCGGTGACATAGGAAAACAACAACAAAAAATGTTAATTCAAATTGTTAGCCAATCAGAAACGTGACCGCTGTTTTGTCTGCAAGTTTCCGCTAAACCCTGTTCGACGAAAAATTAGCAGAGATGAGATTTTGACAGCTTTTTACAAGACTCTCTTCTGCTGACAGTTCTTTGCTGGAGATTTCAAGAAACAAAGCTTATAATTAATGTAGGTATGTACATACATATGTACGAATATGCTAAAAACAATGGGGCGCATACATATACTCAAATTGTGAAAAAAAGTTTTACTAACTAATAACCATACCTAAATTTGACAATGAATATCCCACAATGTTCTGCGCACTTTTTCAAAATAATTACATGACCTCTTTAACATTGTTAACATTATATTTTAATACAGAATTTTGTAATACAGAATTTTGTAATCTAGAATTTTGTAATACAGAATTTTGAAAGCAGAATTTTAGAAAACAGAATTTTAAAAAAGCAGACTTTTGAAAAAGCAGAATTTTAAAAAGCAGAATTTTGTTTTTGGAATTTTGTACATACAGAATTTCGACACCAACCCCGTCAATAACTCAGCCAAGTGTTTTACAAACATATGTAGTTAAAATTAAAATAGTAATGTCAAAAGAGTTCGAAGCCTCTGGACACGAATATATATATGTAACTATGGGAAAATCCGCCAAAACTTTATATTTTTGGATACTCGGATTACATGGGTAAATGAATTAAATCCGGTAAAAAGCATATGAATATTCAGTTTGACATATTGACTACCCGCTATGATAAGCCAAACATATGAATAGAAATGGCAAAAATGTAGGCAAACATTTTTTCGGTGCCCCCCCATAAATTCAGACAGAAAAAAATTCAGAAATACAATTTTTCGGAAAAATTTATTCAGAAATCATTTTTCAGAAACCAAAAGTCAGGGTAAAGTAATTTTCAAAATCAGAAGGCCGCCTACGTAGAGGGGTGTACTACGCAGAAGGACTTGGCATTACATTAGTTTCGTACCGTGGCATGTTGCTACGGTTCGGTGTACGAGGAAGGACTTGCCATGGTGTAGACCAAGTTCGTACATACGCGGTTTCGCATCGGTTTTGACTGAACCAAGGATATTATATAGTATTTCAAATGAAAGCTTAAATTATTTCCCATGTTACTAAATTATCTTTACACATAGTTAATATAGCGAATAAATTTAAAAAAATTAAGTTTCTTAAGTTACCTATCCAACGATGCCAAAATCTTGGAAATCGGTTCAGTAATTTAGGAGGAATTTAGATTTAAAAAAATTATTTTTATGAACTTTGACCTTGAATAACTTGTTGTTGTTGTTTGCCCTAAAAAAGAAATAGACCGTTATGTTCGTTATAAAAATATCTATCGATCCCAATATTTTTTTTTTTTTTTAAGAGTTGGAGCTATTCTGCATTTGTTCCGAAAAATGAACCAATGCTTCGTGAAACGAGTTTTCCACTTATTTCAAAACCATTATCTCTTATCTTAACATTCAGAAAGTAAAAATTCAAAATTTAATTTTTTCCTGCCGTCTCATTACCAAGGCGAATTCATTTACATGGTGCCCGCAAGTGAACAGCTGATTGCTTGTTCTTCTTGTTTTCGCATACAACAATTGTCATTAAAAGGAAATCGGAAACACGTTAATTTACGTTATTATTTACACAAAACATAATAAAACTCACGAAATTTGCGCGATGACCACGGTTTAAGTAAATGGTATATATTTAATAGCATTTATTGCCGAAACACGCAATAAATTTACTTTTCTAACAGCAATTGTTTGTAATTGAAAAGAAAACACGTGATTGTTGATATTTTGTATCCTCTTTCACTTTGACATTTTATGTACGGCGAACTGAAGCGAATATTGCCCAATTCGCCGTGCTACCACCATTTATGAATTCGCCTTGCTCATTACTTTCTGAATTTTTACTTCTGAATTTTGAATTTCTGAAAAAAGATTTCTGAAGAAAATTTTGAATTTTTGTTTTCTATGAACTCAGCATTTAAAGTTATTGCTACATACAAATTAGATGTTTACTTTTAAAGTTGATTGTCTTTGTAAAGTCATAAATTAAAAAAAAACAAAAATACTCAATTAAGTAAATGGAAACGACATTAATTGTCTCTGGAGTATTGTAAGCTACAATGATTACTGTTTTCTTCAAAAGATCATGGAATGCAATTTAATTTTTTTAATCTCACAGACTTGGTATCTCAAAATCTTCAGAAGTTTCTTAATATCATATGTATGTATATTCGTTTACTACATAGTTTTTGCTGGGTAAAATTTTGTCCGTATATGAAAAAAAAAAACAATAAACGCGAAGACACGCATTTAATTATGAATAATATTTTACGACTATTAGTATTAATTTCTTAATTCAAGTGCATCTACCATAATAAACGCTTATCACTAAACACTCCGGCATACATACAGATGTAGTCGAAAATGACAAATCGCATTAAACAAAACTACATAAGCATTAGACGGGCTCTAGAAATGCCTCCAATTTTTCAAAAACGTGTATTAATTTAATTAAATACTAGAGTTCATTCATAATTTATATTTACCATGGTAACAAAAACTTTATTTTAATATATTTTATTCCATTTTGTTTAATTTAATTTTATTTTATCTTATTTTTCTTTATGTCATGTTATTTTATTTTATTATAATTTTCGTTTGTTTTATTTAGTTTAATTTTTTGTTTTGTTTTTTATTTTATTTTATTTTATTTCATTTTATTTTATTTTATTTTATTTTATTTTATTTTATTTTATTTTATTTTATTTTATTTTATTTTATTTTATTTTATTTTATTTTATTTTATTTTATTTTATTTTATTTTATTTTATTTTATTTTATTTTATTTTATTTTATTTTATTTTATTTTATTTTATTTTATTTTATTTTATTTTATTTTATTTTATTTTATTTTATTTTATTTTATTTTATTTTATTTTATTTTATTTTATTTTATTTTATTTTATTTTATTTTATTTTATTTTATTTTATTTTATTTTATTTTATTTTATTTTATTTTATTTTATTTTATTTTATTTTATTTTATTTTATTTTATTTTATTTTATTTTATTTTATTTTATTTTATTTTATTTTATTTTATTTTATTTTATTTTATTTTATTTTATTTTATTTTATTTTATTTTATTTTATTTTATTTTATTTTATTTTATTTTATTTTATTTTATTTTATTTTATTTTATTTTATTTTATTTTATTTTATTTTATTTTATTTTATTTTATTTTATTTTATTTTATTTTATTTTATTTTATTTTATTTTATTTTATTTTATTTTATTTTATTTTATTTTATTTTATTTTATTTTATTCTATTTTATTTTATTTTATTTTATTTTATTTTATTTTATTTTATTTTATTTAATTTTATTTAATTTTATTTAATTTTATTTAATTTAATTTTATTTTATTTTATTTTATTTTATTTTATTTTATTTTATTTTATTTTATTTTATTTTATTTTATTTTATTTTATTTTATTTTATTTTATTTTATTTTATTTTATTTTATTTTATTTTATTTTATTTTATTTTATTTTATTTTATTTTATTTTATTTTATTTTATTTTATTTTATTTTATTTTATTTTATTTTATTTTATTTTATTTTATTTTATTTTATTTTATTTTATTTTATTTTATTTTATTTTATTTTATTTTATTTTATTTTATTTTATTTTATTTTATTTTATTTTATTTTATTTTATTTTATTTTATTTTATTTTATTTTATTTTATTTTATTTTATTTTATTTTATTTTATTTTATTTTATTTTATTTTATTTTATTTTATTTTATTTTATTTTATTTTATTTTATTTTATTTTATTTTATTTTATTTTATTTTATTTTATTTTATTTTATTTTATTTTATTTTATTTTATTTTATTTTATTTTATTTTATTTTATTTTATTTTATTTTATTTTATTTTATTTTATTTTATTTTATTTTATTTTATTTTATTTTATTTTATTTTATTTTATTTTATTTTATTTTATTTTATTTTATTTTATTTTATTTTATTTTATTTTATTTTATTTTATTTTATTTTATTTTATTTTATTTTATTTTATTTTATTTTGTTTTCTTTTCTTTTCTTTTCTTTTCTTTTCTTTTATTTTGTTTTATTTAATTTTCTTTTCTTTCTTTTATTTTATTTATTTTTTCTTTATTAAATGTTTTTTAATTTTTTTCTTTAAATAAATTTTATTTTTATTATAATTTTTTTTTTGTGTTATTGCTTTCTTTATTTTACGTTATTTAATTTTCTTTTTAAAATAATATTTTTTAATTGAATTTTTTTTTTAATTTTATTTTACTTTCTTTTATTTTATTTATTTTTTTAATTTTTTTTTTCTGCTATCAAACCCGGAATTCGTCAACAAATTAGTTGGAAGGCCTCAACTGAGATGGAAAAAACTAGCAAATGATGACTTGGTGTCCTTTGGTGCTGGCAATTCGTGTCAAGTCTCTCTAAAAAGGAAAAAGGGAAACGCAACCATGTTCTGAAACAGTCTAATGTACACACTTGCACCTAATCGAAAACTTATCAAGACTTGTCTTTTGTTTAGTCCAAAGATCAATACAAAAAGCTATAAATCTTGCGCGACCGTGACAGTGAAATGCCATTGAGAGTCGCTAGAAACGAAGCTAAATTATTCTACACGAAACTCGTAAGTTGCTCATTTCTTGTATTATCAATTGCTGCGTAAGCATTCAATAGTTGTTTCCCCTCCTTCAAAGCAATAGCGTTCCTTTTCAATCTACAGATGCTGGTTCTACTTAAGCTATTCAACGATTTCTTCGTATTAATCGCTTTTCTTCACATCGTTTAAGAGATAACGTAAAGACGTGTGAGCGAACTAACGAGTGAATTGTGCAGCAGCCATCTATGCAGCTGCTTACTTCGCGTGCTATGTGGCATTTACTATGATGCCAGTTTAAACGTTGTTGCTTGCCACAATTAAATCGTGGTGTGAAGTCAAGCGTTATGCCTGCTGATTATAGCAAACAAATATCAATTATGCTCATTTTGGCCTTGTGCCGCGATAAGACGAGTGGTTTCATGACTTATGCATGCAGTCACACAAATACCATTACTGATATTTGAAGAAGAAAGTGAATTTCTTCTCAACTCCAGCTATCCTTGTGATTTGGTTTGACCTTTGAGATTTCCTTTTTATTGCCAGCTCTATTTTGACACGGTCAGCATTAAAAATGATAACGAAATCAAGTATGTCAAGAAAGTATGTAACACAATCTGATAGTTTATGGCTCACTTAACTGGCAACAAATTTAAAATTTCTTAATTGTTTGTAGAAAATAATTACAATTTGGCGGTCATTCACCGAAAGAGATAAGAATGTTTTATTTTTTCTCGTTTAGTGAATTATCAAGTTGGGGTAAATGTGAATTGGTGATGACAAAAATATTTTGTATGTGCTCAAGTTTAAGAACTCTAGATCATTGCATCAGCATCAATGCAGGAAAGATGTGTATTAACTAATTATATACCTTTCATGAACATTAGGGTGATTCAAAAATAATGTCGACTTGGTCTAAACCTTTAAAAAGTTGGGTATTGATGAGAAAATAAGGCTTGCAAAAAATTAGCGCTCTAACTTAACCCTTAGGGGTGGCTATTTTTTTTCATCCTTTCCCATACATTTTGTAGGGGGGAAAATGCCATTTTTTCAAAGTGAATTTTCTTTTAATTTTTGGAACTTTTTTGAAAATATTTTTACATACTCTTAACTATTAAGATAATTACAGCCATTTGAAAATGGCTGACTTTTGTACTATTGCACACACATACATAGTAACACGTATAAAATTTAGTAAATTTTAAATGGCTGTAATTATTTTAGTAGTTAAGATATTCGCACATGGCTTGGGAAGCTTCAACTTTAAGAGTATGTAAAAATATTATCAAAAAAATTTCAAAAATTTAAAGAAAATTCACTTTGAAAAAAATATCATTTTCCTCATACAAAATGTATGGGAAAGGGCGAAAAAAAATAGCCACCCCTAAGGGTTAAGTTACAGTTGCAAGGCTTATTTTCTCCTCAATACCTAAAGTTCCAGGTGGTAAGACCGAAAAAAAACAAATTTGTTTTCTTTGAATCACCCTAATGAACATGCATGGTATTACAACTTTTTTCCAATGTTTGTGAGTATGAGAAGAAGAAGAGATAGAACCACTATGGTATTTTCCCGATTTCGGCATTTTCTGTTTCCGGGTTTCGCGATTCCGGTATTTTTCCGCTTCCGGTTTTACTAAGTTACGGTATTTTTCCTCTTCCGGTCTTTCCTGCTTCCGGTTTTCCGGAATCCGGTATCTTCCCGCTTTCGGTCTTTTTCCAATTCCGGTAATTTCCTGCTTACGGAATTTCCCCGCTTCCGATATTTTTACGGATTTGGCGCTTCCGGTATTTTTCCCCTTCCGGTTCCTGTATGTTTGCTCTTCCGGTTTTTCCGCTTTCGATATTCTTGCAATCCCGGCCATTTCCCGCTTTCGGCATTTTTCCACAACTGATCTCTCTGGTTTCCGGACCTTTTCTGTTTCCAGATTTTCCGCTTCCGGTCCTTTTCAAATTCCGATCTTTTTCCGCTTTCGGTTTTCTCTGTTTACAGCCTTTTTCCCTTCCGATTTTCTCCGTTTCCAGCCTTTTTCGCTTCCGGTATTTTTCAAATTCCTATCTTTTTCCGCTTCCGATTTTTTCTGTTTCCAGACTGTTTCCGCTTCCGGTATTTCTGGTTCCGAGATTTTTTGTTTCCGGTCTTTTTCCTCTTCTAGGTTTCTACGCGCGATTAAATGAAAAGATAAAACTAATATGATTGGAATTATCAAACCACCATTTTGTAATTTGATCCTCAAGAGCACAAGCGCAGCTGTTTTATTTGGAAAATCAAGTCGATACTTACAAACATACTTCCGTACATATATATTCATAACGACTCCCGACCGGCATGGTGGTGATGATATAAAAACATAACTATGGAAATATGTAAATAAATTGAATTATTTCACGCGAATTGAAATGGAACCCTTCACAACTATTATTTATGCTTCCAGCTGTGAAGTTTTATCGTGGCACATTCACACAATCGTCATGTGAGCAAATATTAAAATGCGTGAATATGTTTAGATATGAGGACGCCTATGCAATGGCTTTACACATGTGTCAATGTATTTGTACAAATGGCCGCATGTGGCATGCCTCATTATCCTTGATTGCTTCATGTTGCATGCTGTTTGTTGTTTGCTGCTGCTGCCGTTTGATATCTATTGTTCGACTCAACGCTTGCATGGCTGACATTTGTATTATTAAATTGCAAATATTCGTTAGCAATAAATACAAATACAAAATGCGACGACAAAAATTCATAAATTTTGTTGTTGTTATTTGATGACCGTCATTCATTCAATGGTCGTTGACAATATTCACTTTAGAATATTTTATATTGTATGCGACAGCCATTATTCTATGCATGTTGCTGAAGAATCATTGGGATTGGTGCATAAATACATATCCACATTCCCATTGGAAATGACGCTTCTATTCAAATTGTTTTGGCGCAGCACGATCATTATCCAAATTTAATGCAATTAATGAGCACTTTGTTGTTCACACATTTTGAATCCTTCGCTCTGAAGGGGTGGGAAAAACAGTATAAACTTTTGTTATTACTTCAATGGAATTTATATAACGAGGGTGTGGATTTTAACCGATTTACTTTGATTTTGGTACAGTTGGTAGTGACATTAGGAAAAAGTAAGTCCTACTATTAGTAACCTCGAATTCGAACACAGATTTCATATGTCGGTTATGTCGTGATATTGCGTTTCCCCCCCTGATTTGCTTTAAACTACATTTACACTGCACCAAATGCGTCACTTTCGGCCAAGTTTTTTCGAGACCGTTCACCCGCAGATTGAATTTAATCGCCAAATTAAGTCAAATTAAATTAAATTCGTCTAATTTGGCAAACAAATTCATTCTGCGGACAAATATTCTCGAAATAACTTCGCCAAAAGTGACGCATTTGTATCGTAAGATCGTTTTTTACAAAATTATACACTCACCTTATGCAAAGGTCAAAAAATTACAGGACTTTAAGACAGTTGGTCCCAAATTTGTTCCGACTCAACTTTAAACTAAATCGAGCTATCCTCGAAACGGTTCCGTGTTTCAAGGTTTTTTATGTGAGTTCTATAAATTCCTGTGCCCTCCTTTGTTCGGCCTACTACACCAGGGGCGGGTATCGATACCCGAAAAAGCACCTTCAAAATTATTTAGAAAAGCAAATTTCGGCAGTAGCTTGGCAAACTCTCCGGGTGTATTTTTGCCATGAGAAGCTTCTCAGCAACAACTCATTTGCTTGCAAGTGCAGTTCGGAGTCGGCTAAGAACTGTAGGTCACGCCAACTTATAGGAAAAAACTTAAAAGCAGCACACCACAATTTGGAAGGGAAGCTCGGATGGAGCTATTCCGAAAATGCTTTTGAAACTGGGAATCTTCCGATCGAATTTTAACTTATTTTCTGTCGACTTAAAACTATGCTTACTACTTGACGACAATACAATTTCTAAAAATCAAAATTCCGATAGGTGGCGCACTGGTCTACAAAATTGAAAATCTATGAAGCAAACCATTTTAGAGTAACCTAAAAATTCTAATAGATGGCGCGCTGATCGAGACAATTGAAGATTGCTGAACATGATCCGCGTAACCAAATTTTGATCGATAACCATGTTATCGATAAATTTATCGAAATGATCCGAGCAACCACATTTCGACCGATAACTCCGTTATCGATAAATATATCGCAATGAACGGAAGTCTAAATGAAATCTATGGTCTTTCCCTTTCGTTTGATACCAACTTTTTGCGAGTAATCCAAAGTTTACGTGCAACCACAGTTTGACCGATAACTCTGTTACTGATAAATATATTGAAATTTCATGATGCCGGTTCTATACTCCTAAGAATTTGTCTGCAAAGTTGCGTAAAGATCGGGGCATTGGTTCAGACGTTAAAGAACCGCAAATATCCGCAGTCACTCACAAACTTACGTAGTCTTTAAAAAATGTTTAACATGATTTTATTAAAAAAAAGGCCCGTAGTCATAGTCAAAATAAAGTAGGTACTAAAGTTAGCGTCGGCTTTTTTGACAGATATTCCATTGATAGTTGTGTCAAAAGCCGACACTTACTTTAGTACCTACTTTATTTCGACTATGACTACGGGCCAAAGTTTTTACAGAATGGAATAAAAACTCTTTCGAGTGGAATATATTTCACTCTCTGGGCACATCTTTTTTATCAGACAATTTTTACCTAAATGTAACAGCTGAACCAAAACTAGTGTCACCGCCCCTCATTAAACCTTAATTTGATTTCGATTGCTCTTTTCTTATTTGGTTTATTGTTTTAAAAATATTGCCACTTTGAAAAGAATTCTTGGGAATTCAAAATAGCAACGGACAGCATGTGTTTGTTGCAGCATTGCAATTTGTCTCGCTTCACATGTAAGGAATTTCTCACAAAGAGAAACTGCACCGAGAACAATGCGAGATGGCGTTAAGTTGGAAGATTTTCTATTATTTTCATTAAATTTTTTTTTTTTTTGTATTTTCAAGAATTTTGTCAAATTCTAAAACATGAAATTGCCGCCGCCAGTGTGACTAAAACGAACAAATAGGATGCTGTGCACTAGATTGTTGTAACAAAATGTGCAAATATACAGCAAAGTGAACAAATTTAACAATAGAGAGCATTATCATGTATGTTGCTATGTAACTTCAGATGCCTACTTTCATATACATATGTATATCGGAGTAACTATAGCGCACGCCCTCAACAGATTTTTGACAACAAACGAAGCCAAAGCAGCCAGCGAGGCAGGAGGCTCATACGAACAATGTGTAGACGATTAGGTACCCAGCTAGCACCACCATTTAAGTAACAAAGGAGGCTCAGGAAGGATTCACATTCAAAGTCTGCCGATTGCAACATTTGTTTTGCGCACACCGCTCACCTACTGATCAAATTTACACCTTATCACTAATGCTATTGCACCTGAAGTGCTGAAATACATAGTTGCAAGCAATAGGCCGTATCAAAAACACAAAAAGAGAATATCGACTCCTTTTCGCGAAATTATCGTAAGCGACAAAGTACAAATTTTACAGAAGAGCGATATGAAAATATGTTTTTTATATTTTTTTACTAGAAGAAGAAGAGCCAATTTTTGGCACAACTATACGGATTTCAACTACACGCAGAAAAAAAGCCCCAAATTATGTACTTTTTAGAGCAAAACTAAATATAATTTTGGTGTCAACGTTCTTTTGTTACACTAAAAGGGTTCGTCGCGATTATTTAGGATAAAGCTGTAATTAGACGCTGGAAATCCTAAGTGTATCATCTAGATCAGTTTTGGAAGGCCCATTGTGATACTACCAACACTAGGAAAGTGAGTTCTGGGACTCGGCCATATGGTGGTAGGGGTCTGGTGAACCTGTTTAGGGATGGGTCAAAGCTGAATGGATCTGTTGAGGGGGGAGGGGGGGTGTTTTCTGATCTCGGGATTAGCAGGAAATTAGGCTACCTGACCATTTTAGATGGGATGCTGTCCAACGCATTCGCTGTTAAGGGGTTCAACATCTCTTCCGATAGTCTAGCGAAATTTTTTTTCCAAAATAATTTTTCTCATGAGTCATGATTTTTGGAATTTTAAATAAGAATTACATATTCTTAAATTTTCAAAAAATAAAAAACCGTCAGCGATTACACTGTGAAACAGCCAAAAAATCCCAGAGGGTTTCTCATCGGTCTCTAAAGTTTTGGGTGTGCTAATTTCTAAGTCAGATACTTCGGGTGACCCTAGGTTTTCTCTCCAGGGCGTAGTTTGTTCAAAAATCGGTAGTAGTACATACTAACTAATTATAGCCGATTGAAAATAAGTAAACTTTGTGCTATTACAAAGCCGCAACTAAATTTAGAAATATTCAGTTGGTTGCAATTATATTTTTTTAACTAAATTCGTTTTTTCTTCAACACATTCGTGTAACAAATCTTTCGCAATTATCGCATTAAGCCGCAGCAATAATAAAAACATGATATATAATAGACGGAGCAATTGCATTCACCACATCAGCTTTTTTTTGGCCGACAAACGTTAATGCGCAGGCGTGCGTGTTGCAACTTTCCACACCTCTTTACATCACCATCGCCATCAGCAGCATTTAACCTCCTCCCCGCCAGTCTGCCTGCCAGCTATGTAGCTATCCTTACATGCCGCCTATCATTCGTATCGTGTGCGCTAACGCGTTGTCTGGCAATTTTCCCATAAAAATATAATTAATAAAAATTAAATTCGTTTTGCGATTATGGCGCACCGACGCAGCATGCACCTAATTTATATCTAACCATAAATGCATTTGTATTAAGGTGGTTGCAATTCTATGTGATGGAAGAAATAGCTAGGTATTTGACAGCGATTCGGAATGCAAGGATTCACAAAATATAGAATGAGCCAACGAGTTTCTGGGTTGCTAATTTTTCGATTCCTGTTTTGATTTCGCAAAGTGCTTCGGTTCTCTTATAATTTATAGTACGTGGGTGACCGAGCTTGCTCGGTGCTTTTGATTTAGCGATAACTTTACTTACCCAAAATGGACCAAAATTGAACCAAAAACGATCCCAAAATGATCTCAAATTAGCCACATAATTATCCCAAATTGACCCGTAAATGATCCCAAAATGATCCTAAAATAATCCCAAAATTATACAATACATATACAATACGGTAAATAGTAATTTAGTTGGCATGTCGGTGAAAATACCTTTCATTTGATACCCATATTGGCACTCCATAATTTAAAAATAATTAGATAGGTGGCAACCCGTTAAATTGATCAAGTTTGTAAATGAACTGTCAAAATTTGTATGGAACGCAGTTTACACAAAATTGATAAACTTCCGCGTCGATTTTGGTGTCTAAAAGAGTGCGTAAGTTTATCCAATGCAATGACGACGTTGTATTTTTTTTAATGCATTCAATGCACACTGGACAAAAATAGAAGAATATGCTGAAAATGGATCGAAAATTACTTTTTTAATAAGAATTTCGAAATAAGAAGTTTTTGTTTGACATCAAGTACACATAAATTTATCTAGGGCGTTCATCTAACTGAGCTGATAAACTTATAAGAGTTGATGAATCCCACTATTATAATATGCGAACTCGTTTCCGACCCGGTTTTAAAAATTGTTAGTTTCCTTGATTTTAACAATTCATGCGGGTGTGTTCAGTTTTAGTTCTGTTAAGTGAATTTACGGTATTATCTTTTAAGAATCTTTTGATTGTCATTTTCGTTTCGTTCCTCAAAATGAATTTTGGGTTCGTTCCGGTTTTGCTTTTTCTGAACGTTTTCGTTTCTTTTAAAAAAAAAATAGCTTTATGGTTCGTTCCTGTGCCAGTTTCGCTATTCGCCATTCGTCTTTCTATTCTAGTTTTGACCTCCTTCTTCAAAGTGAACCCGATTTTGGCATCGGTTTTAAAAAGTGTTTCGATTCCGAATTCGTTTCCGCTCCGGTATCGGTTTTGATCGATTCCAGTTTTCGTTTCGCACTTAAAAGTAAATTTTGGGTTCGTTTCGGTTTCGCTTTTCAGAGTGTTTAATAATCAATGTGGCACCGTTTTTTCGATATGAATTTTGGGTTGATTACGGTATCGTTTTCTTAGAGTGTTTCGATTCCGGTTTTAGTTTCGTTTTTTTTTTTTAAGATATTTATAGTTCGTTCCGGTGTCGATTCGCCATGTCTTTCGATTCACGTTTTGGGTTGGTTCTTCAAAGTGAAATTGGAGGACGTAATACTATCGCCCGATTCCGAACAAGTTGAACGATCAAAACATTTGTAAACTATCGAAAATTTTGAGCAAGGAAAAAGCCAAGTCAGCTGACTTTTTAGTGTTCACCAAACACCTGCAATGGGATTACCCTTATGAACATATTTATATGCAATCCATATAAACCAAACTTGCGGAAAAAAACAAGCATGCCTTTTCTGACTTCGTTGACAGGCTACAAATGGCCATGCAGCCGATTAGCAGTTAAACCGTCGTACTTTTTGGTGGGAAATTGCTAAGCGGTTAAGTTGAGGCAGACTTTAGAGATAAGCTGCCAGCGGTTTTTTCAAAAAAAAAAAAAAAAAAATAAAAATTATGATCAAGATTCGAGTTTAAAAATTAATATGAGTAAACACATAACTTTGTTCTTTAGCACTAGCTGCTTAAGTCGACTTAAGATGATTTTGAGCGAAGGATGCTACAGTGTGCGTCAGTGATATTAGTTCCCTTGACATTATTTCGCATCAACAGGGAATAAGTTTACTTTCATTGTTTTTTCTTATCAGCGTCGGATATATGAACCACAAATGGGACCGGATCGCTTGTTGGACTTGTCCAGGATCGCATCAAAGTTTAAGCGTCAATTAAAAACAAGAAAAACCACCGACTAAAATTGAAATACAATTAACTACCTCTCTAATCTGTGAAGAAATAATTCCCTGAAACAATGAACAGTGGCTACGCCCCGCTTTTTGGACTTGCGGTATCGGAACAACATTTATGTATACGACACGCCTGACAGCCGATGATTTATTATTGCGGTCAAAACATGTGTTGGATGTGACAGCTACTTCACAGCAACCTGAGCCAAAAATTCCAATAGAAATGCTACAAACATGTAACGGATCATCAACTGTACCACAACTACTGCACATATGTGTGAGTTTTATTAACGCCCTCGCACCACCCATACCCATGTGTGTGATCCTTGCTTGTGGCGCTGTGCGGCTGAGCGTGAATTCAACGAAAAACGGTGTTGTTACGGATGCGCCCCCATCTTGTCTGCCTTACTTAGATGTATCAACTCACAGGGTGGCTGAAGTCTCAGATTGCTACACAGCTCCTGCAAATGTTAATGATGCATCGTGAAAAACGGAGTAGAGGACTCATAGCAATGTGGAAAATCCTCAATGCGCTTTAATGATACATGGAGCATCTAATTTCGACGGAAGATCATCAAAGAAACTATTACCGATCACACAAACATTCGGAATTCGAGGACTGCGCCTGCGCGATTTGCTTCGCCACACAGTAGTCATTACAAGCGCCCTCACTTAGCCGCCACCAGCAGCGCGTCGTTTTGTCTGTTTGAGCAATAGTTTTGGCTGCTGATTGTCTGCTTCGTTGGAAAATAGTAAAACAAAAAGGAAATGGTTTTTTTTTTCTTAATTTAACGAATTTAGTGCTCCATTTTTAAGTTATAAATAATGTAGGCGCTAAATTGGCTGGCAGTTTCTAATTGAAGATTAATTATCTCTGAAGATCCTGTGAATATTGCATATTTTCAAAACAGGAAATGAAAATTTTGTAGAGGATGTTATTGGGCTAGTTGTGGAAAGGAATGCAAATGTAATGAATTGAAAAATTACTACAACAAAGAATGCAAGGATATAAAATGATTTGGGTACAATTTTGTTTGGAAGATTAGAACTCAAGGGGAACTATGCTTTTCTCGATTGGACAATTATGTCCCATTTTGTTTGAGTAAACTATGTTGCGCAAGTGTTTCTCGAGTCGTCCTCTAACGTTGTAGACTAGAGAATGGGGCTAGTTATTTTATCTACTTCTAATCGATATCTCACTGAGTGTTTGTTGGGTTCCTTGGCAGACCCATGATTTTAAAAGGGAAAATCTAGCCAGGCCCGACGCAAAATTAATCGCATATGATATCTATATGGTTTTTCTTCAAGAAGAAGTTTTTTAAATATTTGTAGAGAAAGTCTTATTAATGTTTTCAAAGATCAATCACATATTATTGGGAAGATGGTCATTTTAATATTTCAAATAAAAAAAAATTATATTTCAAACTTGCCTTCACCGAGAATCGAACTCAGGTGGCTTTAACGCTCAACCCAGGTGTCTACCATGATGCCATCGTATGCTTGCCAGTGCCCAATTACAGCTTTAATTAATTAATAAGTTATTTCTTATTAAAGTTATCAAAGGAAAATCTTCGAAAAATAGTAAAAAATTACACATAAACATAGTAAAATTAAAAATAAATTTGTAAAAATTACACAAAAATGATAGTAAAAATTTACACCAAACTTATATTCAATGACACAAAAAATATAGTAAAAATTACATAAAAATATAGTAAAATTTATACAAATAATATAGTAAAAAATTACGCAAAAAATATAGTAATAAAATTACACAAAATATATAGTAAAAATTACACAAAAATATATCAAATTACGCAAAAAATATAGTAAAAGTTACGTGATACCTTGAATTTGACATTGCCCGTACTATCAAATGTGGGTATATATTTCTTTCATAAATAACCCTATAAGTGGAGTTTTAAGAATCAAAAATGTCCTCGGAAAAAAAATTCTACAACAAAATCGACGACATCTGCCGCACAAAGTCACACCTTAAAACAAATACGCTCATTATCCTACTTGATACCAAGCAGCTTATACATTTCAGAAATCACAAGCTAATAAATGTTTACAAAAATAACCGTTGTCATGTATGTATAAGCACATTTAAGTCAAGTCATCTAGAAGTCGAGCCAAAAAGTATTTTCCGTATAAATAAATTCAATTTAATTTGATTCAAATCACATTTATAGCTGTTTGTTATTAGTTTTAGCTATTGTCATTGAACCCTACACAACGACACGGATGAGGACGACGAGGACTCTTTAGAGCTCATTATAAATCATGTACAAAATTAAAATTCATCGCCACTTCGTAACCCCTAATGAGTCTACGAATGTATGAACAAAATGTAGGACAGGCAAAAAATGTAATAAATGCGATTTGTATGAAACGAAGGATGAGTTGGATGAGCAAGGATAAATGTGGGCCTTTGTGCACATTTTCAAGCGTTTAGAAAGTGTCGATGTGACTGATTTCGAATACATATTCTTTTAATCGACATAAAGGCAATTGAATGAAGGACGAATATACTGCTTCATTGGCTCGTAAATTAGCTTGGAACGGCTTTCGAGCAGCAAAAACAGCGTGGCACATTGTAGAGAGGGGTAGAGGGATAGATATAAAGGTGCAAAATGCGCACAAATGAGAATAAATATTTTCACAATTAACAGAAATTAAAATCACCAACATTATCCTTATTACAACAAAAACAACAACAACACACACAAAAGGACACAACACACTCAGCAACAACATCAAGCAGAAGCAAACATCAATTTCAAAACAAAAACAAGAACAACAAGGATAATGCACAAAAGATCACAGCAGCATTGCGCTAAAGATGCAATAGCAGCAACAACAATAGCTAAACATTTATACATTCAATACGACAATGGCTATAAAGAATAATGGCAAAAGATATAACGACAAAACAGCCAAATAATAAAATAACAACCACTTTATGCCGCACCACTTCACCCTGCACTCGCCTTGCTTCATCTCACCTCATCTCCCTTTCACAACACACCCAGCCACTTAAAACCACTTCACTTCAATTTAATAATGTTGTATTTACGCATGTGTACGAGAGACACTTCATAAAGGACAATAAGGTACATGGGAGCAAAGGCATTATTTAATAGACTGCAGCCACAGCAAAATCCTGACTGTAATGTCCTTAGCGGCTGTATTTAGAAAAAATATATCTAATAAATTAACTTCGCATTTGGTGTAAGAGAATAAAAATACGAAATATATTTCGATGCAATCGAGCGTGTAAGTCTTGAGGGGTTTCGAACGCATGCGCACCATTCCCATACATATGAGACATTTCGTTGCAACACAGGACCAGTAGGAAAGAGTTTTTGTTTTACTTAAGTAAGTTTGACTATTGGCCAAAGTATTGTCAGAAATAAAATATGCTTTAGACCAGATTTCTCGTTTACGATTGTTGTTGAAACAGTCTTCGCCCTGCCTAGGCGGAAAGTGGATTCTTTATAAAAAGTTACGTGACGGACCATACAGGGTTGTACTAACGTTGATAGCCTCTGCGGGATAGTCTTTGCGTTCCGGTAAATGGCACCTTGTGGTACAAGCCCGACTGTCTTCGGAACGATTCCGTTGACCCCACTTCCGGTCGAAGTGGATCTTAGTTGCCTCTTGCGACAAGCATACCTACCTCGGGCATATTCCAGACCCATAACTCTATTTTCGTGTGCGTTCTCCTAGGCACTATGGGGTATTTATTGTATGGTAATCCTTCCGCCCATATTCAAAGCGAAGGATCCTATTGACTCAGAATGTCAACCAGGATGATATTTAATATTTCGTTAAAAAGACTTACGAAAAAATACTGAAAATTTGCACGAATAAAAAATCACCTTAACGTTGATTTTAATTGGTGGAAAACGTATTTCACCCCTTCGAAATTAAATCAAATATAATATGGTCGCTCGCTTGCCAGAGGCATGAATGTGAACATTTTCCAGATTTGAGTTAATAATCGTGTGATTAATCTCTCGTTTCTCTACGATTCACGGAAATCCTGGGTTTTCAATGCAATGCCATTTTCATGAATGTGTAGTTCAATCTCTGATAATGGTGTCAGAAAAACGAATGTGCTACACATTCATGTTTCTGGCAAAACCAAAAAGTTTAAAAATTGAATTTCCAAATTTTTAAAATTTTCGTTGATCCAGAAACAAGAATGTAATGCCCTGACACCATAGCGTACACGTACCAATTTTTAAACATTCTGGCAAGCGAGCGACGATATGTAAAAGATATTGAGACTTATTGCTCAATCATTAGTCATCCTTTTTTATCTCAAAAACTGAATTTTCTTAATATCTCGAAAACTTTTCTACTTTTAAACAAACTGATTACATATTTGGAATCAGCAGAAAATTCTACATATGAATCACCTATTAAATGTCGAGCATATGAAAGTTTTTGAAAATTTGTAGTGTTATTTAAGAAGTAATTTTTTTACTAGGGAGTCAACAAAAAACCCTCTTCTCGATAAAAAACTACTTTTAAAGTTCCAAAATACTTCAAAACGATTTTTGAAGTAGTAAAATGAAAGTGCTTTTATTGAAATAAAAAAAATACTAATGGCTGCGATATACCAACAGGTTATCATAACCTCTAACGATATTTTTACCGAGCTTCTCTTCCTACAAGTTGGCGGGATCTACAGTTTTTTGCCGACTCCGAACGGCCAAACTACTGCCGAGGGGCGACCCCGTTTAGAAAAAATCTTTTTCCATATAATTTTTGATGTTGGTTTTTGCCGGCATTGATATGATACGACTTGGTGTTGTAGCACGAGCACTTAACCGCTACACCACGGCGGCCGCCAAATACAGAAACTAAAACTGTCTCGTCCAATAGGCGATATAGAATTGAAATATCGAGACAACGAGTGTCCATTCAATTACGGAAAGCCAATCCTGGACTTACACCACTTTTACTTTAATGGGTGCAATTATAAATATGTGACGGCTTAGGTTAATGATAACATTTCGTACTTTAATTAATTTTAAATTTAACTATTCATATAGGATATTCTAAGGAGGAACTGCTCAGTTAGCTGAATTAACATAGTGAAAACGACAACAGAGGTCAAAACGAAATGAGAAGGAAATGTAGAGCTTCGCAAGACAAAATGTGTATCGCCTTTAAAAATCGGAAGTCAAATAAAAAAGTTTGAAATTAAAAACCTTTTGGACAGTATTTGTAAGGATAAAAAAAATTGTCCCGAAACCCCTCAAGCACAAGCTTCTAAATTAGCGGCCGATTTTTTCGACTCGGTCGAGTGATCATTTAAGATGGTTTTTACTTCAGTATCTCTCTTTGTTTTCGACCCATGTTTTAGAGATATTGCCCATAAAAATGGTTGCAGAATATGGACATCAAACACAGATGTGTCCGAGGAGTATCTCATTACACTCGTCTTACGAAAGACTTAGACTTAGACGAATAGAAGTAGAAGGAAGAAGAATGAAAGGGGAAAATAAGAGAATTAGAGGGAGGCAGATGGAAAGCAAAGTAAATTGGCTTATGAACATAAAAAGAAAGCATATGCGGAATGGAAACAGACAAGATGCGCTGAAAGTGCAATTTCTTTCGAGCAGGACAAAGTCTGCTGTGTAGACTGCTTAGTAATTATATAAAACTTTTCCCTACAGGGTGTATATACGAGAGCGCGTGTTCGGTAAATGCCTATGTATGTGTGTATGCCAGGACATAATAAAATTCATATTCGCTGTGTCACATGATGCACCGCCGTTTAAATGCTATTAAACATTTTTATTAATGAATCCTTTTTGTATCACTGCCATACCGATTTTCCAATGCTGCTGCTCCTGTATTGTTGCTGCTACCACTTCAACGATTCTGCGATCCTATGTTGTACTTTCGAGTATGAATGATGCAGCAAAAAATAATGGTACCCATTTAGGAGCAATTAAATGGATATACTTGCACGATTTGTACGCACAAACCCTCACACAAACTTTCAAACGTACAGCGAACAACTCGACTCAAATGAAGCATTTAAAATTTAATGATGCAGAAAGTATTGAGAAATTCATAATCATTGGCAGCGGGCCAAAATTTTCTTTGGAAAAGCGCACCACCATAAATAGCGTACACACATCTGGCTATGCTGTTATATTCAAGCACTCGATCCATATACATAAATTAGGACTCATATTTCTATAGTAGCTACTGAACACCGAAACGAACATTTGGGAGACAAGTCAGTATGTCAAACATAAGAAAGGATAACAACAACAACAACAACAACAACAACTACCTTCAACACAACATTTGTACGACGGCATCGGTAGCATGAAAGTGAAATTAATGAAAAGAGCCGACAGCAGGCGGTCATCAGATGGCTTGTAAACAGTAGTGGCTATTTATTAACAACTTTTGAAAGAAAAAAACTAAAATTTTCCACAAAAAAAAATGAAACGAGTACGTGATTGAAGTTGAAAAATGGTAAGTTGTACAAATGTTTTTGAACATTCTACGCCTTTTTCACTTTGACTAAAATATGTTTTCGGCATATTATTGGGGATCAGTTCGGCATATGTTTGCGCGCTTTGTTTGAGTTTAATTGTCATAAATTATGGCACTTGAATGGCACTCCAGTTGACATGACATTTCGTTTAACCACATTGTTCGAGTATTTGTAAATTTATTTACCCAAATACATACATAATTATTCTTTTAGTTCAAAGTGTTTTTTACGTGTATATAGTTCGGTTTATGCTGTAAGTTGATTCCCCTGTTGTAGGTGCGCCTAAAGATCTGTAAAATTAAATAGATTTCACACTTGACCTTTGTAAATTTCATATTTTACAGAGCCAAATAATGTATGCCTATACTATTTAACAAGGGCAATTCTACATTAAATCGTCAAAAAATATGTAAGAATCATCATTATTTTATTTTACTTTATTTCATTCTTTTTTTCGGCGTATGCCGACGGCATCGATATCATTGGCCCCAACAACCGCGCCGTAACCCTTGCTTTCTCCAAATTAGAAAAAGAAGTGGAAAAAATGTGCTTGGTGGTGAACGAAGGTAGAACGAAGTACCTGCTGGCATTAAGCAAAGAGTAAACGCTTTCACGTCTTGATAAGCACGCCACTTTGGCAAACATAATTTCGAGTTGGTAAAGGACTTTATTTACCTGGAAAGCAGCATTAATACTAACAACAATGTTAGCCTGGAAATCCTTCGAAGAATAACTCTTCCAAAGAAATGCTACTTTGGGCTGAGTAGGCAATTGAGAAGTAAAGTCCTTGCTGAGGCGGCTTTGGGAGTATTCGAGAGAAAAACTTCTTTGGAGAGGTTTTAATGAACAATTCTGAAATCCATGTACTTTTTCTTTGGAAACATGCACTTTTTTGGTTCACTGTATAAGTATAGATATAGGTTATGTTATTTTAGCTTATTTAGCTTATTTAGTTTTTTATTTAATTTTGTTTTATTTTTTTCATTTTTTAATATTTAATTTTTTTCACTTAATTTTTTTGAGTTTTTTTATTTAATTTAATTTTTATTTTTTTTCATTTTATATTACTTTTTTTTATTTCACTATATTTTTTTATTTTAATTTATTTAATAATATTTATTATTTGTTATTTTATGTTGTTTCTTTTTTTTATTTTAAGATATTTAACTTGACTTTTATTTTATTTTTTTTAGATTTATATTTATCATTTTAGCTTATTTTGTTTATTGTTTTATTTTCTTTTATTTTATTTTTTTTTTTTTTTAATATTTAATTTTTATCTATTTTTTAATTTTATTTTATTTTTTTTTTCACTTTATTTATTTTTTATTTTACTTCGCTTAATTTTATGCAATTTTAGTTTATTTTTTTTATTGCCGTTCCTTTTAATTTTTTAAACTTTTTTATTTACTTAAATTTTTTTTTCATTATATATTATTTTTTTTTTTTTTTTTTATTTCGCCTTATTTTCTTATTTTAATTTATTATATTAAATAATATTTTTTTTTGTTATTTTATGTTATTTCAGTTTGTTTCTTTTTTTATTTTAAATTTAACTTAATTGTTTCTTTACAACAATGGAATTGTTGATTTATAGTACAGTTACACCGCACCAAATTTGGCAAATTTGGCGAAAAATTCCGAATTTGGCGCTTTTTTCCATACAAATCTCATTTTCCAAATTTGGAATTCCATTGCATTTGGCCTCATTCGGCGAACAATACAATCCACAAATCCTCAAAATAGCAACCTGCATGCGTTCCACATTCAGAATTGCCCAGCAAGAACCTTAATGGTAATTAACGTGTGATAACTTTTGCATTATGAAGAGCTGTAAATAACAATTTCACCCAGTTTTTTTTTTTAAGAAAATGGACTAATTGTACCGAGAAAAGACAGAAGACTTCTTGACTCTTCATTTATTATTACTCTACACGTGTTTAAAACATCACGGTGTTGCATTTTCTTTCGGTGGCTTTATTTCTGGTAGAAGATTCTTGCAGGGAAGGTTAGGCCAAATGCAAATTTGACAGTGTAAACAGGTTCGAAATGACTCATTCAAATTCGCCAAATTTGGTGCAGTGTAAATGTACTATTACGGTCTTTGTATTTAAACGACATTTTAATTGTAAGCTTGAGCCCAAGAAATAATGAATTTTGTTTTTCTTCAAATTTCATAATTGCTGTTGGTTTTTTTTAATTTGCTATAATTTATATATATAATTTAATTATTATAAATATTTTAATTATTCATATAAATAATTGAAAATTAAAAAAGTAGAAGCAATAATAAAATTGGAAGAAAAACTAAATTCATTATTTCTTGGCCACAAGTGAAGTTTACATATCTAATATCTTTAAACGAGTTAATCTAATATCTTTAAACGAGTTAATCTTGTATATTTGTATATTTGTATGTTCGGACTATCTCGAGAACCGCTTGACCGATTGGGATGAAATTTGGCACAAAGATAGTATGATGGATTCTAAGACTACCCACTTTAGGGTTGCCACTTGGGGCGGTTTACAGGGTTGCCACCTATCCCATTTTTTTTAAATTATGGAGCAAGATATGCCAATATGGGTAGCATATGAAAGGTATTTTCGGCGAGATACCAACTAAAATATTTTCAAGTAGAGTTGCCACCTAGGGTTGCCACCTTACCACAATATATTTGTATATCCGGTACTATCTCGAGAATCGCTTGACCGAATTGGCTGAAATTTGGCATGGTGATAGTATGATCGATTTTAAGACTACCCACTTTAGGGTTGCCACTTGGGGCGGTTTACAGGGTTGCCACCTATCCCTTTTTTTTAATTATGGAGCAAGATATGCCAATATGGGTATCATATGAAAGGTATTTTCGGCGAGATACCAACTAAAATATTTTCAAGTAGGGTTGCCACCTAGGGTTGGCACCTTACCACAATATATTTCTATATCCGGTACTATCTCAAGAACCGCTTGACCGATTTGGATGAAATTTGGTATGTAGATAGTATGAGTGATTCTAAGACTATCAATTTGGGGGTTGCCACGTCATCATTTGGGATAATTTTTGGGTTATTTTGGGAACATCTGAGGGACTATTCAAGGATTATTTTGGGATCATTTTTGGATAATTTTGTGGTAATTTTCGAATCGTTTAGGGTAAATTTAAGGGTGTTTTTGGGGTAATTTGTGAATTATTTTTGGACCAATTTGGGATCATTTTAGGGTCATTTTGGGATCATTTTTGGGTAGTTTTGGCTATCAAAGTAAAGGTATTGTCGCCGACATACCAGCTAAATATTTTCAAGTAGGGTTGCCACCCAGGGTTACCATTTTACCGTATTGTAATTGTATTTTGTATTTTGGGATCATATTTGGATATTTTAGGATTATTTTGAGAACATCACTTTGGGATAATTTTAGGGGCTTGCTTGAGATCATTTTGGGTTCAATTTCGGATTAATTTGGTACAATTTTCATTTTGGAGCCATTTTTGGATAATTTTTGTATCATTTTGGGATAATTTTTGGGTTACTTTGGGAACATTTGAGGGTCTTTTTGGGGTGGTTTTGGAATTATTTTAGGATATATTTGGGATCATTTTGGTGTATTTTTTGGATCGTTTAGTGTGCATTTAAGGGTATTTTTGGGGTAATTTGGGAATTATTTTTGGACCAATTTGGAATAATTTTAGGTTCATTTTCGGATCATTTTTGGGTCGTTTTGGGTTCAATTTTGGATCATTTTGGGAACATTTAAGGGTCTTTTTGGGATCATTTTAGGATTATTTTTGGATTATTTTAGGGTCATTTTGGGATCATTTTGGGTAAGTAAATTTAGCGCTAAATTGATAGCACCGAGCAAGCTCGGTCACCCAGGTACTTTCATATAGACTTAATATTGCCAGCAAAGAAACTCTTCATGCTATCACATGCGTTAACGAATAATGCAATATCATCAACTCAAGGAAGCATGACTACACGTTATCTCAATCGTATGACTTAATGTTTGGTATTTGTGATTTAAAAAATACTCCAGTATTATCCTAAAAAGTATCTACACAAATCAGAGAGAACGTTGAATATATATGTTTGTTACCGTTTATAAGCGACATCCGAGATTTCGCAACTGTACCTACTAGTCTTTTATATCTTAATGTAACAAAAAGTTGCGTACAGTCTCAACTATTCATCATCAAACAATAACTTGAAACATCTTTGTTGTCGATACACGGATATTTCATGTTACATGTAGCAGATACAATGACACCTCTTTAAGAGTAAAGGAATCAAATCTTTTTGAAAGCAATCCACACTTAAACAATTTAAGTGGATTATAAATATGTAATTATGAATACCTGATTGCATTTCAATGGAACTAAAATGCTTGCGTAACTAAAAAACACATACAAAAGAAATCCTGAAAAAAACCAATGAATGAGTGTCAATTTTATTCGTCTCATTACACGTGACAGAGGATATTAAATGACAGTTGTAACAATTTTAGGATGCTTGATAAAAGACAGTAGATATTCAGTATACATAATGGAACAAATTTCTTCTTGTATTACAAAAGGAATGCATTTTTATTGCTGGCAACTGTACAACTAAAGAAATGCTCTCCTATTGATGGCAACCAGTTAGTACGCTGAAGACGGTTAAATTCACCTAAATTTGATTCAATTAAACATTTTATTTAGGTTCATTATCACTCGCGCTGAGTGTTGATTAATGAAGTGAGCCTTGATTTTAGCGCAAAGTCCAATTCACACGCATGCTTTTAAGCAGCACCCACACCGCAGATGTGTGCTTATCTTCATGATGGACCGACCAGCTGTTGACGGCATTCGCTAAAAATGTTAATCGAACCCTCTTCGCGACGCATCACACCGTTCAGGTAAATTATTGCTTTGAGTTTTAATGATGGCACAATCGAAGGCTGCCGTTGCGGTTAAAACTGACATTTGTTAGCACAATAATTGGCTTTTGGCATCCCTACAGCCGTCAGTGGTGGCATGAATGCACCAACGGTTCGAGGAAGGGTGACGGGAGATATGAATGCGTCGTTTAGTGCAATTAGCCACAATGAATGCAATTTAAATTAATAACGAGATTGAAAAGGATGAGCGATATAGCAGTTGAGGCGAACAGCACGTGAGAGCAACAAGCAGCGAAGGGCATCAACGGGATACGGTGAAATACAATCGGAAGAGGTGGCATACGAGATACCGAAACTCCAGGTAGGTATTAGGTACTACCGTACTATCTATCAGCAATAAGTTCGATAGCGAAGCCACGATCTATTCTCTTTAGAGCTCCATCTTTCGCACATCCAGTATTTCAATAGGTTAAACGAGAACTTCGTTTACGAAGTCCATACCTTACCCTCACGAGAGGCCGCAAAGGTCAATTTTATATACATGGCGAAACTCGGATGGAGAGCAATCCATCCTTTAGTATTCTCAATGTTGTGGTTCTGAACTGTAGTTGTTGGTAATGTCTGCGAAGATTAAGGGAAATTTTGTATGTAGGTACTTAGGTTATGCTATTTTATTTCTTCCAAACTTTGTAGTTCCGTTGACTAGACCCGAAATCGTTATGCCCATCACTGCACATATTTTTGCGTTTTGAAATTTGTTTCAAAAATTGTAAGCACAACAAATTATTCGCCTTAATATTGATTAATCCACGAGCCGCATCAATTGTTAGCCAAAAAGAATATATCACAAGTCATCGGCTAGTCATTTTTTTATACCCAGCGTACTAGTACTAGTACAATTATAAATTTGTCCACATAACGATCACCCGTAACGGTAAAATAATCGGGATAGATACAGAGTTTCAAGTATGAAAATTCTTAGGTTGGAAAGAGGAGTTGATTAGGCATGTCCGTCCATCTGTCCGTCCGTGTACACGATAACTTGAGTAAAAATTGAGATATTTGCATGAAATTTGGTATACAAGTTACTTTCTGGCCAAGGTAGGTTGCTATTGAAAATGCAAAATGGGTGAAATCGGATGATAACCACGCCCCCTTTTTCGATATCGAAAATTTTGAAAAATCACATATCTTGGTAGCTGAAATGGCTAAAATGATATAATTTTATAGGTGAATCCCCCTGGTCATTCTCTCATGATTTTTGTATAAATTTTAAGGGAGGCATTTTTGAAAATTCGACTGGCTGTAACTTTTAAGCTGATAACGATAAAACGATGAAATTTGGCACAAAGCATACTAGCATCGTTGGAAGTATATCTGATGAAATTGGATAAAGTCCCCCTCCCACGCCCACTTTCGACATCGAAAATTTCGAAAATCACCTAAATTGACTTAATATAGTTACGGAACTATGTAGCTAAAATGATATAATTTGGTATGATGAAACCCCTAGCCATTCTATTCTGATTTTTTGATACATTTTTAAAGTGGGCGTGGCACCGCCCGTATAACCGTGCATTTTTGAAAATTCGACTAGTCATAACTTTCAAATTGATTATAGTAGAATGATGAAATTTAGCAGGTTTCGTGGTGATTTAGGAAATATTCCTGATGAAACTAGTAGAAATCGCTGGGTATTTAATATTCGGTTTGCCCGAACTTAGACTTCCTTACTTTTTTTTATTAAAGCTTAGCAACGGGGCCATTTTTTCGCTACATCACTGCACACTTGCAGTCAATGCACAGATCGAATACACCATCCTTCATACAATAACTGCTATACCCTAGTAAGCTACATTCATATACCGCGCAAATGTCAAGAAGTCACCAAGAAATCGGATTAAAGCCACACAAATATTCATTAGCACCATTGAAGAGAGGACGCTTCGCCGTCTAGCATTTCGTATCGCACCTTATAACACTTTGCATTTAACAGTGGCAACTATTGTGCCATTATTGCTGCTCCTGCTGCTGCTCAGATTGTTTGGCGCGGGCTCGCCTTCCAACATCGTCAATAATTCAATGCCAACGTACAAACAATTGTTCAGCGAACAAATTAGCAAAGTGTTGGTTGCGGAGCGGTCCATTCGTTCTTTAGCAGTTCGCCTTGAATTCAATTCAATTAGCGTACTGCACTTGAGTGGTTGCCGCAGCCGCTGCTGCTTTTGTTGGCTGTTGATTCATTGGTTCACACTTAACTGCCGGTTGCGCATGCGCTGGCAGTCAAAACTGCGCCTTTTTCAGTTAATTCGCAATTGAACTACGCTCCGACAGGCAGACAAATTTATGTTGCCCCATTATTAGCTGCAAATCAGCACAAATTAATAATGCTTATCATTTAAAACGTCGCAAGGCATTGAATATTTCTTTCTTTTTTTTTTAAAACAAAGCTATGCTTTGAAACGGAATATATGAATCTTGAGCTTCGAGACGAGATGTTGGTAGGACTCCATGGGACACCTTAGCTTGCGTTTTTTTGTAAATAAATTAACGCGATGACAAGGACCAAATATGACCCCTTTTGGCTAGGGGTCTTAGAATATAGCAATGGTAAAGTATGTAGGTGCAAACGGGAGACCGACAACAAATTTCAATAGGTCATATAAATCCTTCACGTGGTAGCAGGACTCCTACCAAAAGATGGTTAAGCAAAGTTTACCAGGGTAGGTAGTGTTTTTTTTTTTTTTTGTTACAATAACACTAAGAACTGTACTAAGAAGTAAGCTGAAAACAAGTTCCGGCTCCACCCTATTCCAAGAGTTGTGATATATATCGAACGAGACATAGGAATATACTAATAACACTACTTGACAAAAAAATTCAAATATTTCATATTTAACCACTTCAAAATCAGAAAATGTCAATGGACGAGATAAAGTTAGCTCTCTTACACCAAAGGCGATTTAATAAGGGAAATTTTAAGCACGCCAGTATAACATTAGGATGTGCCCTTGACTTTATAAGCCACATTTTATTGAAAGTCCTCAATTAAAGATTTTATATTTTTACCTGACAAATTTTCAAAAATTTCCACATCCTCGACATTTGATAGATTATTCCTAATATGAAGCAGGGTTTTCAAAAATGGGAGTTTTCATATTTTCACCAATATCTCGGAAACAAGATCTGCCACAGAAAAATGGAAGTGATATTCGGAATCAGGAGACAATTTTACTTTACAATAAATGTATTTTATTCTTGGTAACTAAAGTTAATCAAAATTTGTTGAGTAGTGTAATTAAAAAACAGCTTGACTACACTCTCAGGCCTAAAAAATGTCCTGCTTGATGACGTGTCCCAAAGAGACGCTAGCTAAAAAAGTGAAAATTGGTATTCAAAATCCCAAATACAGAAGAAAATTTTCCAATGTGGTTAAAACCCTCGTAATAAATTATAAGAACCGCCCTGTCAATGTGTTTCCCAAAGGAGTAAAAGTCATCAAAGTCTTCTAACGGGAGTCCTAGGAAACTAGCTGTTTCTAATGGGTTGGACCAAAAGGAGATGGGTGTTAGAAGAATGGGCGCCGCAGAGCAAGTGAATAGGTGGTTGGTGTTATAAGGGGACGAGCCGCAGCCCGGACATTCATTTGGCAGGTCGGGGTTCAATCTGGATAAGTAGGAGTTTAATCTGCTACAATATACAAAGCGTAATTGAGCCACAGTGGCCCTTGTCTCCTTAGGAAGATGACGCTCCTCTTCAGCAATGCGAGGTGTTGAGGTATGCAAAACGGCATTCACCGCGCACAGCGCAACATGCTGGTCAACAGACGTATCATGGCTGTGCTCCAGAGCCCGCTTATGCACCTCAGGATCAAACGGCGTTGTTGCAAGGTGCCGGATCTCATCAAAATGTTTGCGTAGATGTGTCCTTACGATCCTAGGAGGCGGTGCTAGCTCGAGCAGTTGCCTATTAGGATGTAGCGGTTTACAAGAATTTAAAAGGTACTGCTTGATCAGCATTTCATTGTGCTCCTTAACTGGGAGCAGTTCCGCCTCACAATGTAGATGGGGTATAGGAGACATAAGACATAAGTTTATGGTCATGCCATGATTCGTCACACCCAGTACTTTAGCTTTGTATGTCAGTTGTCATATGTACGCTGCAAAAAATGCGATTAGTCTAGGATTAATCCGAGATGGTTTCACATTTGGTCATGTTCTTATGTCTAACGATATCATATAAACCCATCCTTCCAGATTTCTTCAGGCTGAGATCGAAATGTTTAATATCCAAAAGCGCCAGACTACCACGTTTCAGAGAATTATAAAACTTGGCATTATTGCCAGGGTAAATGGAAAGGGAATTTGCTAACAAGAAGGTAGCCACGACACCCCTTCAAATACGTCAAAGCGATCACCTTCACACATTATTACCCTGCAGGGAACTTAGGCACTAGTGACACAAATTTCTGGTTCAGAACTAGATATAAAGTGGCCAATAAGAACTAGTACGTTAGTGATAACATTTTCACTAGTTCCCTGCAGGGAACCCAGGCACTACTGAACAAATTTCAGGATCAGAACTAGATATAAAGTGGCCAATAAGAATAACTCCGTTAGTGATTACATTTGCATTAGTTCGAAACCAGGGGGGTCACTCTGTATTGCGATGCGAAAGCAAATGCTATTAGCAAGCTGTCAAATCACATACATTTTTCTTGAAATGCGAAACGAATTTCTTTCGAATCGCAATACAGAGTAACCCCCCAGCGTTTGAGGAGTCTTTAAAAGGCATTTGGATTCGTATTTGAATTTAAGTTTTTGTATTTAATTTATATTCAGAACTATAGAAATAGTACCAATAAACGAACTAGATCCAAACTGTCGAATTTTGTACTAGTTCCAGCCTAGGACATCGCCATGTTAAATTCGCCAGTTGATTTCATGTAAAAAAGATAGTTTGCGAACTAGTACTGGTTCAGAACGCACTAGAAGCGAACTAGCTCTGAACTAGAAATTTTCCCTACAGGGTATGTATGCTGTACCCGAGTTCCTCCATCATACAGAGAATTACTTTTGTAAAGAGATGCCTGTGCTAACACTAACCAAAAAGCGTACAGATAGCCAATTATTTATAACATAATTGAATTCAACAAGAGCATATATTCGAGCCAATTTTCCAATACAAGTAAGTAATTGCTGTCATGCTAACGAACCGCCAGTTATAGCATAATAGTCTACAAATCTTCATAACAAACCAAAAGAAACAAACAAATCATGTGCGGGTATGTACGACCTGATGAAACGCATGCACATATGCTAAGGAAAATTAAAAAAATCCAAATCTCAATAACTAAGAATATAAAGGGTGTTTTTTCGGAATAACGAATTTTTATTCAATTTTAATCATATCAACGGATCTGAAAGAAGTCCAAGTTGTATTTTATTTAACAATAGCTTGGGCTCAGAGGGATTTCCTATCGACACCCGAATTCGAAAGAAGAGATGGGGGAGACCATGTCTGAGGCAGGTGCGGAGTAACTTGGCAGTCCTTCGTGTTCCCAACTGGGACTTTTGCTGTTAAAACCAAAATCGCGACTGCTTCATCCTGCCCTTCAAACTATATGCCCTCGTTAGCAGCTGCTGTAAGATGCTTCTTTTCATTTATTAAATAACCGACTTGCCGATTATGAGCAAATCAAAGCTCGACCGCCAACTAACCTACCTACCTACTCACCTTCCACCCAGCGGGAAACGCGTGAACTGCACAAACATGAGCATAGCCGATCCACGCTCAATAATCAGCGCATTGTTTGGTGTGCGCGCAATTGGGCGCATATTTGCAGCACTACACTGCCGCTGCTGCACAACATTCGTTCGCATCTTTCGAACATTTGATTTACGTGGTGATGTGTAGAAGTCTACTTCGGTGCTAACTAAAAAAAACTTTGTTGTTGCCGCAAAACGAATGGCAGCAAGTGCGGCTAAAAATAATAATGGGACACAGCATAAAGCGCCCGTCAGCCCCCAACACCCCATTGCCAGCAAAAAAAGAAAATTAAGTTAAATAACTTAAAACAAAATCCGAAATATCTGAATGAACAAAACTTGTTGCTTTCGGCCGAAAAAAGGTGTAATTTTGTTTATTGGTATAAGTGGGGTGAAGTACTGACCCTGCAGAAAAGTGTGTGATTAATCTCAAAAGAGAGTTGTCCGCGGGTAATGCCTTTCCTCCCTAGGAGACCATAATGGATCCCAACTATCTCGTATCTCAATTTTAATTTGTTTAACATACTTATAGGCGTTCAAAGTAAACTTGTTGGACCGTACCCGTAAGGGAAAAAAGAGGACCTGTCACACAAAGCCCGTTTTGGAACAAAAGAGACAAGCTCAAACAAAAGTATCACTTCGACCCATATAAAGAGGTCAACACTGGCATTGATCGCATCCACCTTTTCGACTAATCGCATCTTTTGCAGGGGATACCTATGGTTGTTGATATGAATGCGGCGATCCGGCAATGATGCGCACTGCTAACGTGTTTGCCGGTAATTGGCATTGGTTGTTTGTTGTTGTTGTTTGCGCATAAACGTTTTTGCGCATGCGCTAACGAAAAGGTGTTATAAAATTTGTTTAACTTAATTTACCAAATTGCTTTATTAACTTCAAACCCAAATTACATACTTACAAACTTATTGAGTTAATAAGATTTTAAAATACTTTCAACAAACGCAAACGATTTGATGGAGTTGGTTCAAGAAGGAGATCGGAGAACGATCAACTCAAAGGCAAATGATCAGCGCTTAGCACTCAAGATATGAAGATAGTTTCGAAAAATTAATTTTTATACTCAGTTGTGTGTCAAATAAAATAAAAGAAAAAAATTAAATAAAGCAAAATAAGATAAACCCAAAAAAAAAAAAAAAAATAAAGTAAAATAATTTAACCTTAAACAAAAAATTATGTGAAATAATAAAACAAAACTGCAGAAAATATAACCAACAAAAACTAAAATAAAATAAAATGAGATAAAATAAAATAAAATAAAATTTAAAAAAAAATTTAAAAATAAAAAATAAAATTAAATTAAATAAAAAAATTAAATAAAAAATAAAATAAAATAAAATAAAATAAAATGAAATAAAATAAAATAAAATAAAACAAAAAAAAATTAAATTAAAAAAAAAATAAAAAAAATAAAAAATTAAATAAAATAAAATGAAATAAAATAAAATAAAAAATTAAAAAAAGTAAAACGAAAAAAAAAAATAATAAAATAAAAAAATTAAAATAAAATAAAATAAAAAAAATAAAATATAAAAAAAATTTAATTAAAAAAAAATAAAAAAAAAATTAAAAAAAAAATAAAATAAAATAAAATAATATAAAAAATAAAAAATAAAATAAAATAAATATATTTGTTTACAACAATGGAGCTGTTGTATTACGGCCTTTGTATTTAAACAACATTGTAATTGCGAGCTTGAGGCCTAGCAATAACTTCATTATTGCTGTTGGTTTTTAATTTTTAATAATTTATATTAATAATTAAAATACAATGTCGTTAAAATTAAATAAAGTAAAAACTAAAAAATTTTAAAAAATTTAATTAAAAAAAAATTTTAATAAAATATATGCAAAATAAAAAAAATGGAATGAACTGAAATAAAATTAAATTAAAATAAAAAAAAATTAAATAACTCAAAATAAATAGAATAAAAATAAAATCATACAAAATAAAATAAAACAATAGAAAATAAAAGAATTTAAAACGAAAATAAAAAAATGTAAAAAAATTTAATGCCATAAATAAAAGAAAGTGCCTATAAAAAAATAGGTGTATAATATTCGATGTCAGCCGAACTTAGACTTCCTTCCTTTTTTTCACCTGAAGATCTTTCTACGTAGATATGTATATATAATTTTATCCATTGTTTTTAACCTACATTAATTTATCATACTTTGTTCACTGTTAAATGACTCCATTCATACCAACTCCTACAAAATCTCACTTCAAATTTCTAAAGATTTATTTGAGCTATTCCCATCGGTAATTACCATAAGCTAATTGAATTTATCGCTGGAAGCATAAAGTCTTTTAATTGATTTAAAAAAAGGTAAATGAAGCCGAAGAAACCAATTGAATTGGTTATTGATATTCCGATATTCCGACAAAACCATATATGAGACGCTTAGAAGCAAAGGGGCGTAAGTACCTTTTTCACAAAAAACGAGTTAAGTGCACCATCCCATTAATAAAACGCCATTTTATTTGGTGGCAAAAGGATATTATATATTATATTCCAAGAGCGACATCTACCCGTTAAAAGAAATAGGGCTTACCAATTTCTTCAAAGTGGAGGGAAAGGGGTGTATGTGCAGTACATTTTTAAATGGCTGTAATTAATTTAATAGTTTAGATAATCGCACACGGTTTACCGTTTTGGAAACTTCAAAGCCTTCACTTTAAGAATATGTAAAAGTTTTTTGAAAAAAATTTCAAAAATTATGAGAAAAATCATTTTGAAAAAATCCCTATTTTTCCCATAGAAAAGGCCAACAAAAAAATATGCACCCCTAAGGGTTAAGTTACAGAGCTAATTTTTTGCAAAGCTTATTTTCTCGTCGATACCTTACTTTTCAGGGGGTAAGACCATATCGACCTTTCTTTTGAATCATCCCAGTGTGCATCCTATGTAATTTTTGATATTTTTTAAGTTTTTGGGGTTCTGGTGGCACCTGATGACAAAGCGTTAGGAATATGAAATTTGTAGAGGGTAACTAGTATGCCAAGGAACAACTTTTGCGCACCCGAACTAGTTATTCACAAATTAAGTGGTCAATCATAAAAAAGAAATTTCGTTTAGATGCAAAGGGGTGTAAGTACTAGCACCCCTTCACTTAAAGCTCTGTATTTTTTAAATTACAAACTTAAATGCATTAAAATTTATTAAAACAATCTTCTAAAATATATTAGAAATAAAAAATAATAAGTTTGAACATTTTTAAATGCTCCTGATTTTTTTTCCAGAGCTTAAACTTTGCACCTGTTTTTCTCAAATTGACAAAAGTGGCACTTACACTCCTTTGCTTCTAACCGCCTCATATATCCATACCCAAATAACTTCACCTCTTACCAACGTTACCGACAAATTAAAATCATTTTCAATGTTTTATCTAGTCATTTGCATCATCATCGTGATCTCACCTATTCATTAGCTCTTTAGCTGCAATTTATACAAATCCAAATATCACAATTTTCAATAGCTCATATTTTTTTAAATTCAAATTTCTCTTACTTTTGTCTATTCAATGAATTCCAGTTGAACTCTGAACTCTATACGGCAATCAACACATTAGCTGATTAATTTTTTGAAATTTCAAGTAATTCGTTAGTTTATACATTTGTTGAGATTAATGGAAACAAATTTTGAAAATAATTAGGCACAGCTTTTGTTTATTTTTATACATATTTACATATGTATGTAAGTACAGTTACAGTTACAGCTTAAATAAATATAAACCTTTTTATTAAAAACTTGAATCTAAAAAGTTATAGGCATTGCTTCCAGAAAGCTGATTCAGTTAATCAGGTCGGGTAGAAATTGTAGTTACGTGAAATTCTACATCTGATCTGTGAATAAACATCATATCCACAAATCAATAGAGAATGAGCGAGAAGGTGAGGTTTGAATGAGGAAGAAAGGAAATGAGGACATGAGAAATTACATTACATTAGCTACTTATCTCGAAAACATTCAAGCAGATTATAGTTTAGCCTTATTCAGGAAATTCATAAAGTCTTCGAAACAGCCAAAGACAGTTCAGTTCTCACTTTTTTATGCTTGCCTTCAGTTTAACGCTCGATGTTATTAGTCATTCGGCATGACATAACATTTAACTTTCAATTATTCAATATGAATGATATTTCCTCACCCCTACTAAAACACTCGTCATGTTTAGACTGTCTACTGCGTAGGTGTTTGCAACAAAAAAGAAAAAAAAAAAAACGTAGATCAAAGAAATCCATTTGATTGAAGAGATATAATTTTTCATCATTATCGTACAACAAAGTGACTAACTGCCTGGCCAACTCACCGCTCCATCAGTCATATCAATTATTTGAATAGCCATTGAGTCGATTTAATTTTTGATGATCGCCTACAATAAATCAATCATCAGACTCATTGATGCATCCACCAAAATGCCAATCATACAAACATTACACCTATTAATGATGCAAGATGCAGTGATGGTGTTTGGTTTTTTTTAAATAAAAAAGTTGAAGGCAAACAAAAAACTTAAAAACGTTACAATTGATTTTGATTTTGTATGCCACGAAATGTTACGGCAGCCTTCGTAATTGTCACGAAAGAGTTGAAGCACGACGTTGGGACGTTGCTACATTCATAATTTGATCGAGCTGAGCAAAGATTGAATATTTTTGTGGTTCACCTGGGAGTCGTCAGTACATAGTGACAGCAATCGCATCATCATCATCCACATTAAACTCATCACCCTTCGTCGGTCACATCATCAATTTGGCTAATCTATTTTGTTGTTGGCTTGGACTTGGCAGACAGTTTGGAGTCGCAATGCAACTTCTTAGAAGGGTAGAAACTTTTCACGCAAGTCACGCTGACATGACATGATTGCTTTACTTCTATTATTTTTTAGCTATGTATGAACGTAGATATGTCTGCATGTATGTTAATTTTTTCTTAAATTGTCAGTCGTTATGGAAGACCAATTAAAATTTTGTTCTGGATAGGTATTCTTAGAAAATCTGTGCCTTTCAAGATTTTACATAGGCTATTGTCTTCTTAAAAGAGGTAATCTTACTTAGCAGTGGCACAGTACTTGATTTGAAGTGCCCTAAGTGATATTTCGAATCAGAGCACAATAGACCATAAACGTCTCTTTTTTTGAGTGTGGTTCTGAAGTTAAACATTTAATAGATCTCACTTGTTTTCCAGCTCGAATATTTAACCTTGTCTGCTACAAGACATTTAAGTATTTACCTCCTAGGAAAGTTATTGCCTGCCTATGCATTAACATGACTTACCCTTTATTTTATCATTTGAATTTATTTTCATGTTTATTCTTAGGAAAGCAGCGGGTATTTGTATTTACCCTATCACGAAAAAGCATATATGAATTATAAGAGAAAACGAAACTAATGAATTTTGTATTTTTTAACTGGTATAATTTCATCCAGAAAAATCTAGTTGTATACTAGTATGGAATGGATATTTCCTGACTAGTATGAGTTCTGCCAGAAAGTTATAGTTGTATACTAGTATGAAATGTATATTTCCTGTCTAGTATGAGTTCTGCCAGAAAATTATAGTTGTATACCAGTATTTTTCTGACTAGTTTGAGGTTTCGCTGCAGGGTAGTGAACAAATTTGAGGTTCAGAACTAGATATAAAGTGGCTAATAAAAACTACTACGTTAGTGATTATATTTTCACTAGTTCCCTGCAGGGAACTCAGGCACTAGTGAACAAATTTCAGGTTCAGAACTACCCTGCAGCGAAAGCAACTAGTTGAAAACTACTTTACAACTAGTTGGTGTACCGGGCCCAACTAGTCAGTGTTCTGTCTTTTTTCAATATAAGCAACTGGTATTTTTTACGTGTTGATGTCCTACGAGATGTCAATTGTCAGATTTCGACCAGAATAAACCAGTTATCTACTAGGCAGGAAATACCAGCTTCATACTAGTTGTAAAATACCAGTTCCATACTAGTTCAACCTGGACTATTATAATTTCCATAAATTGAACTAGTCCACATACTAGTCCAAAAAGCATTCAACCTGGACTAGTATGATTTCAACCAGAATTTTCCTGGCTTACCCTTTATTTTATCCCTCGACTTTATTTTCATATTTATTCTTAAGAAAGCAGCGGCTATTTGTATTTACCCTATCACGAAAAACCATCTATGAATTATAAGAGGAAACGAAACGAATGAGTTTTGTATTTTTCAACTGGTATAATTTCATCCAGAAAAATGTATTTGTACACTAGTATGGAATGTATATTTCCTGACTAGTATGGGTTCAGCCAGAAAATTCTAGTTGTATACTGGTATGAAATGCATATTTCCTGACTAGTATGAGTTCTGCCAGAAAGTTATAGTTGTATACTAGTATGAAATGGATATTTCCTGACTAGTATGAGTCCTGCCAGAAAGTTATAGTTGCCCTGTAGGGAAAATCTCTAGTTCAGAGCTAGTTCGCTTCTAGTGCGTTCCGAACCAGTACTAGTTCGCCAACTATCTTTTTTACATGAAATCAACTGGCGAATTTAACATGGCGATGTCCTAGGCTGGAACTAGTACAAAATTCGACAGTTTTGACCTAATTCGTTTATTGGCACTATTTCTATAGTTCTGAATATAAATTAAATACAAAAACTTAAATTCAAATACGAATCCAAATGCCTTTTAAAGACTCCTCAAACGCTGGTTTCGAACTAGTGCAAATGTATACACTAACGGAGTTATTCTTATTGGCCACTTTATATCTAGTTCTGATCCTGAAATTTGTTCAGTAGTGCCTGGGTTCCCTGCAGGGAACTAGTGAAAATGTAATCACTAACGTACTAGTTCTTATTGGCCACTTTATATCTAGTTCTGAACCAGAAATTTGTGTCACTAGTGCCTAAGTTCCCTGCAGGGTGTATACTAGTATGAAATGGATATTTCCTGACTATTATGAATTAAGACAGAAAATTTTAGTTGTATACTGGTATGAAATGGATATTTCCTGACTAGTACGAATTCAGCCAGAAAACTCTAGTTGAATACTGGTATAAAATGGATATTTCTTGACTAGAATGAGTACTGCCAGAAAATTATAGTTGTATACTAGTATTTTTCTGACTAGTTTGAGGTTTAGCTGCAGGGTAGTTATCGAAACCAGTATTTGAGGAGCCATTAAAAGTCATTTGGATTCGTATTTGAATTTAAGTTTTTATATTTCATTTATATTCGTTTCTATGCTTAGAAATGGTTCAGAACTATAGAAATAGTGCCAATAAACGAATTAGGTCAAAACTGTCGAATTTTTGAGGAGCCATTAAAAACCATTTGGATTCGTATTTGAATTTAAGTTTTTATATTTCATTTATATTCGTTTCTATGCTTAGAAATGGTTCAGAACTATAGAAATAGTGCCAATAAACGAATTAGGTCAAAACTGTCGAATTTTGTCGTTCCAGTTTAGGACATCGCCATGTTAAATTCGCCAGTTGATTTCATGTTAAAAAAATAGTTCGCGATCTAGTACTGGCTCGGAACGCACTAGAAGCGAACTAGCTCTGAACTAGAGATTTTCCCTACAGGGTATGTATGTATGTAGGTATATGGCGGCCGCCGTGGTGTAGCGGTTAAGTGTTCGGCCTTCTACACCAAGCCGTGGCGGTTCGATGCCCGGCAAAAGTAACGTCAAAAATTATTTAGAAAAAGAATTTTTCTAAACGGGGTCGCCCCTCGACAGTAGTTTGGCAACGGAAACGGTCAAAATTCTAAAATTAAAATTCTGAAGTCAAAATTCCGGAATCAAAATTCTGGGTCGACAAAATTCTGGAAATCGGAATTCCGCACTTCCTTCGCCTTTTTTGGCTGTATTTCAAAATTCTGGTTTTTCATAATTCCGGAATTTACGTTTTCCAGAATTAATTCTGGAAATTTTTTCCCCAAAATTTGAGCAAAATCGAGTATTTTAATAAATTGTGCTTATATTTAAGAAATATACATTGACTTTGAATTTTTGGTCATAAGACAGAAAACCAGCGGAACAATTTGTATTTCTACTCAGCCATGTATGGAAAATAGCTGCCTCATCATCGTTGGAACAACGTCAAATTTACCGTCCATAATCCAGCAGTCGCTCTCATTTAACAACTGCAGCGAAGATTTTGTTCCAAAAATAAGAATGCATTCGCCATAACTTTAATAACTTTCTTACTTAAAATAAATAGTTGACCTTCCAAAACATAAAGTGATAATAAAGGAATGTCTATTTTTTCAACACAAGTTGGCTCTTTAAAACATTTTAAACTGTTCCGTTGTCTTCTAATTTTTAACTTAAGGGCAACTCTTGATGGCAGATAATGTCCAATGTGTTTTTCTGTCATAGATACCGAACGCTGAATTATTTGGCTAGGCTGCAGAAAACTCAAGCGAAACCATATTTTTAAAATGATTATTTGGATCTGCAACCGATTTTTTATGCGCACATGGATCATGAGAATGTTCATTTTTTTCGTATAAAAGCCGTGAAATTGTGTATCAATACGCATGGTAAATTTGTTTTTAATTCCTTCAGAACAAGTCCAGTTAAATGTTAAAGGCAAAATTTTGTAATTAATGATTAAAAATGCGTGTTGATAACAAAAAAAGTTCGGTGTTTCGACTTCCGGAATTATGAATGCAGAATTTCCAAAAAAGCAGAATTTTGACCCCAACCCGTTTGGCAAACTCTCCGGGTCTATTTCTGCCATGAGAAGCTTCTTAGCAAAAAATTCATTTGCTTTGCAAGTGCGGAGTCGGCAAAAAACTGTAGGTCCCGCCAACTTGTAGGAAAACTCAAAAGCAACACACCACAAGTTGGAAAGAGAAGCTCGGCTAAAAATCTCGTTAGAGGTTATGATAACCTGTTGGTATATCGCCGCCATTAGCTTTTTTTTTAGTATGTAGGTATATAGACAAGAAGACATTTACTCTAGAGAACAAATTCTACATAAGGGTTCGTGAGATACACGAATGGGAGAACGTACAAACTCTGGACCCGCAGGCCACAGCCATCTTGGCTCCAAAGTGGATGAGAATGTTGATAGCGGCATTTACTCTGAAGCAGTGTCGCCACTGCCATAGATTTTTTCGTACCAAAAAGGGTACCAAAACGTTCTTGAAAGTACCAATTTTTTTTTTTGTAGTAAGGGAAGACAACCAATTTTGCTTTAATCAGTAATTAAGCTTACTACTTAAAAGCTATACAAAATATTTAGAAAAATAAAGAAAAATATTAAAGAGGAGTACCATTTCGTCACAATTTTTTTTCTTATGCTTCTTAAAAAAATGTCCATATGCTGCTCGAAACATCGAAAATTGAACCATTATTTGTGATTTTGCAGTACCAAAATCAACAACAAGGTCCCAACGTACCAAATTATTTCCACAGTACCAGATTTGGTACGAAAGTACCAACTACGGCCACACTGGGAAGACATTCTGGAAAATCCCAACATAGGGGGATTTGAAAAAATATAATCCAAGAATACTGTTGGACCACGTCCAAAAATTTCAGGGGAGGTAGGTAGCAAAAGACCCGTTTCCGATTCGATTTCAATAAATCGAAAACGGGTCCTCAAGTTTCTTTTTCAGTGGAAAGTTATTGGCAACAAACAATAATTTTATCGGGTTCGACACTAAAATTAGGTCTGAGTTAAAATTAAGTTTGTTAAAAATAAAATAACTATCTAGTCTTCGCTTTCAGCTTATCATTGTTGGCATATTTTGACATTTGCGTTCAATTCAACTTAAATTAATCCTGGTTTATGAGTGTTGAAATTTTTGAAAGAAATCACTTTATGAAGTTGAGCTGAGACTTCCTGTCTACTGGTTGGCACAGAGGATCCCATCTCTGCGAATATATGTAGTATCTACATAAGTATTTACATACACATATTTGCGTGGATATAATCCCGAGCAACAATACTCGTATAAAAACACCAACAAAAAAGTGATTGCGCTCCATTGTTGCATTTAAAGTCGCTGCTGCGATGCAATCCAACTGGTAGACATTTTAATGCAGTTCAGCAGCGTGTTGTAAGTGAAACTCATGACCACTCATAGCATAGGCCGAATTGCCAGTGCACCAGCTTCAACCCAATAGCCACCAAGCATCAGGCCACTAATCGGTGGAGCAAGCAATGCAACCGTAACTAAATTTCCAACTTCTGCTGCAACATGTCGTTGTTTTTGTTGTTGGTCTGTGTATGTAAATATATGTATGTATATAGCGTATTTATTGTTACTCACATGACATGATGGTCATAAGACCGTGAAGCGTTAAATGCGTTTAACCCCGTCCCGTCCATTCGTTGCTCTGCTGTTGTCGTCCATGGTTTCATGTTATGCCATGCTATGTTAGGCTTTTAGCCATTTGATAGTTGACACTTTGCCGGCATAAATTCCACCAAAGCTCATTGCAACAATTGTGGTCCTGTTTTGCATTTGTTTTGTATTTGTTGTATGGATCGCTAATACATATTATTATTGTTGTTGTTGTTGTTGTTGTTGCTGTTGTTGTTGTTGCTTCATTTGCCAGTGCCTAACCATTATTGTTGTGTATATGAATTTTGTTTAATATTACAATGATTTTTTTGTAGGATTTACATTCGGATGTTGGCTGCCATGGCTTGGCAAACAATGGACAATTGAAATTGAATTGTGCGTTGGCAAAAATTCCATGTAAATACGAATCCGAATCGGAATCTATTTACCATATGCCAGTCATATACTTATAATTGATATAAATATATGTAATCCTTTTTAGATATTGTAAGTAGTGACATCTGTGTAGGTATGTATACTAGGGGGGTCCTCATTTGTAGGGTGGCTATTTTATCAGCGAATTTTCAAAGGCTCAACCTACAAATATACCTACCTATAATATTATACACAGAAAAAATGGCACTGGTAAAATCAACAGTCTCGAACTGTTACCCTGAAATTGACCAAACTCCTCCATCTGCTTATGCTATTATAAACAATGTATTCCGAATATTCCATAAACTCTTGCGTCCTCGTTCGTGCACTCTGGGCAACGGGAGCTACCTAGGCTCGCGGCAGAAAGAGAGGGAGCCCCGGTGGGGCCACTCTGACATACTTGGTTTAAGGGCTCACCGAGGTTTTTGCGCAGCGTCTGTTCACCATGAGGTGCGGCTGCAAGCGGGCGTCTGTCTTGAAGCAAGCGGCTCGCTATATAAATGTGTAAATATTTTCCAAAAACCCTGAAACGGGTTGTGCGCTGGGTTTGGGACCCGCCACGTAAAAAATTTAGTCCAATGAAAAATAAATTAAAGCCTCGGATGAGAACCCCCTTTAATGTTGACGACCCGGCAAAACGAATAAGGCATAATGATTTGGATATTAGGGCATGTACCGGGAATGTCCGGACCCTTTCAAGGGACGGTACCGCTGCCCGACTGGTTGATGTCCTTGTTAACGCAAAGGCTGACATCACCGCCCTGCAGGAAATGCGATGGACGGGACAAGGAAAGACGACCATCGGACCTTGTGACGTATACTACAGTGGCCAGACACGCGGCAAAGCGCGTGGTGTAGGATTCGTGGTGGGAAAGAGACTTCGCCGCCAAGTACTAGCGTTCACCCCCGTGGACGAGCGTCTCGCTGCGATCCGCATCAAAGCGAAATTTTTCAACATAACATTTATCTGCGCCTATGCGCCGACTGAGGAGACGGACGACGCAGAGAAGGACTCCTTCTACGATAAACTTGAACAGACTTATGATCGCTGCCCCCAACATGATATCAAAATCGTGCTCGGCGACTTTAATGCGAAGGTGGGCAAGGAAGGAGTCTTTGGTCCAACAGTTGGAAAATTTAGTCTCCATGATATAACATCCCCCAACGGCACTAGGTTGATTGATTTCGCTGCTGCTCGCAATATGGTCATCAGTAGTACCAGGTTCCAGCATAAACGAATACACCAAGCCACATGGCTGTCTCCTGATCAAAGAACAAGAAACCAGATTGATCATGTCATGATCGACGGCAGACATAGCTCCACCGTTCTGGACGTGCGTACCCTTCGTGGTCCCAATATCGACTCGGACCATTATCTTGTTGCAGCCAAGATACGCACACGCCTCTGTGTAGCAAAGAAAGTGCGCACAGTAACGGAAGGAAAGTTTGACGTCGAGAAGCTGCGCACGACACAGACAGCTGACAATTTCTCCACTCGACTCTCACACCTGCTATCGGAGAGCAATCCTCGACCTAACGATGCAACCGAGCAATGGAAGCATATCTCTCACTCATTACGTACCGCCGCTGAGGCCACTATAGGGTTCCAGCGAGCCCGCAAAAACAACTGGTACGATGAGGAATGCAGCACTGCCTCGGACAAAAAGGACGCTGCCTACAGGGAGACGTTGCGAACGGGCGCAACCCGCAGTGTATGGCAACGCTATCGTGAGGCAAAGAAGGAAGAGAGACGCCTTTTCAGAAAAAAGAAACGTGAGGCCGAAAGGCGTGAGTGGGAGGAGCTTGAGATGCTGGCTGACAGGAATGATGCCCGAAAATTCTATGAAAAGATCCGGCGGATGACGGAAGGTTTTAAGACCGGGGCAAGTTCCTGTAAGGACAATAATGGCGACCTGGTAACCGACGTACAGAGTGTACTTAAATTATGGAGGGAGCACTTCTCCTCACTGCTAAATTGCGAGGGAGACGTCGAACCCGATACCCCAATCCCTGACGATGGAAAAGTCGTCCCACCACCTGACTATGATGAAGTGAGGATAGCAATATCCCGGCTGAAAAACAACAAAGCGCCTGGAAAAGACGGACTACCCGCCGAGCTGTTCAAACACGGAGGCGAAGAGCTGGTAAAAAGCATGCATCAGCTCTTATGCAGAATATGGTCAGACGAGTGCATGCCTCCAGATTGGAATTTAAGTGTGCTCTGCCCAATCCACAAGAAAGGCGATCCCGCTAACCGCACCAACTACCGCGGAATCAGCCTTCTTAATATCGCGTATAAGGTTCTTTCTAGCGTATTGTGTGAAAGACTGAAGCCCATCGTAGACAAGCTGATTGGACCTTATCAGTGTGGCTTTAGACCTGGTAAGTCTACCATCGACCAGATTTTCACGATACGCCAAATCCTGGAGAAGACCCATGATAAAAGAATCGACACACACCATCTCTTTGTCGATTTCAAAGCCGCTTTTGACAGCGCAAAAAGGAGTTGCCTGTATGCCGCCATGTCTGAATTTGACTTCCCTGCAAAGCTTATACGGCTTTGCCAAATGACGTTGAGCAATACTAACAGCTCCGTCAGAGTCGGGAAGGACCTCTCTGAGCCATTTGAAACCAAACGAGGCTTCAGACAGGGCGACTCCCTTTCGTGCGATTTCTTCAACCTGATGCTGGAGAAGATAATTCGAGCAGCAGAGCTAAACCGCAATGGTACAATCTTTTACAAGAGCGTGCAATTGCTGGCGTATGCCGATGATATTGATATCATTGGCCTTAACAACCGCGCCGTAAGCGCTGCCTTCTCTGGACTGGATAAAGAAGCGAAAAAAGTGGGTCTTGCGGTCAACGAGGACAAGACGAAGTATTTGCTGTCATCAAAGAAAGAATCGGCGCACCTGCGCCTTGGCAGCCACGTCACTGTTGATAGTTACAAATTTGAAACTGTGAGGGACTTCGTCTATTTGGGAACCAGCATTAACACCGAAAATAATATCAGTCTAGAAATCCAACGGAGAATCACTCTTGCGAACAAGTGCTACTTTGGACTGAGTAGGCAATTGAGAAGTAAAGTCCTCTCTCGAAGAACAAAGATCGCGCTCTATAAGTCTCTCATCATACCTGTCCTGATGTATGGCTCAGATTCATGGACAATGTCAAGAGAAGATGAGATGGCCCTTGGAGTATTTGAGAGAAAAGTTCTCCGGAAGATTTATGGTCCTTCCCGTGATGCCGACGGCGAGTATCGAAGGAGATTTAACGATGAGCTGTACGAGCTTTACGCAGATCTGACCATAGTCCAGCGAATTAAAGCCCAAAGGCTCCGCTGGCTGGGTCACGTCATGCGAATGGACAAAGAAGCTCCAGCCCAGAAGGTTTTCCAATCGTCACCCGAATTCGGCAGCAGAGGAAGGGGGAGGCCTCGACTGAGATGGAAACAACAGGTGGAGGATGACTTGAACTCCCTTGGGGTTTCCAATTGGCGTCAGTTATCGCTAAAAAGGAATGACTGGCGTGCTTTGATAGGCGACGGCCAAAATCGCTTAGGCGGTTAAGCGCCAATAAATGATGATGATGATTTGCGAATTACAATAGTATGTAATGGAGATAATATTAAATGAACGGAATAATCATAGCTTATGTCGCGTAAACAACTGTCATACAATAAAGCGGCAAGTAGACGTCGGCCAGCATAAGTACGCGATGACCTGATGGTTGTTATCTCCGCTCAGCAGTCAAAGCAGTGTGAGTTCGATTCTCGATGGAGGCAACAAAGCAACGTGTCATTTAGAACAAAGCTGTAGTAATAAGTATGCGATACCTGGGTTGAGCGTTAAAGAGACCTCTGAAAACCTCTGAGAACTCTGAAAAATATTTTATTTCGGTATTAAAATAAGACTTATTTGAAAAAAAAAAAAAATTATATTGACTTCACCGAGAATCGAACCAGCAACCACTAGAACATCAAAATACCAGCTTTACTGTTAAAACCACAGCTTAACTGTTAACTTAAGGTTAACAGTTTCAATGCAGTTGAATCAACAGCATTGAATAATGGGCCTGGTACGATATATCGAAAAAAAAGAAGTCGAAACTAAAAATGTCGAAAAAAAAATGTCGAAAAAAATATATAAGATGTAGAAACAATGTAATGAATGATGTGTTAAATTCGCGCGAATTTCAAATGTAGAGATCCCCTGTATATAAATAGCTGCCAAATCCACAATTTTCAAGCGATTTGATGATCTATAGCTTAAAAAAAAGCTGAAGGCATCGCCTTTCCAAAATGCTAAAATTCAATGCTCTTGCTGCTTCCTTTCAGAAGTTACAGCCAAAAGAAAAAAAATGTTGAGATCACCTGTATATAAATAGCTGCCAAATCCACAATTTTCAAGCGATTTTGACGATCTATAGCTTAAAAAAAAGCTGAAGGCATCGCCTTTCCAAAATGCTAAAATTCAATGCTCTAGCTGCTTCCGTTCAGAAGTTACAGCCAAAAGAAAAAAATGTAGAGATCATCATCTTATATATTAATGTTGAGTATTATTTTTCTAGTGTTTTACAATAGCTCTTGCAAGCAAATATAAAACCTGACGGTAAAGTTACAAACACAAACTCTTAAGCTCTTCTCAATATAATTAACAACAACCTCTCAGAAACGAATCTACGGTTTAAAAATGTCAGAAAAATTTCGATTTTTGGAGAGTTTTATAGTGACGTAAATATTTGATGTATCGATACATCGATGTTTCTGTAAAAATTGTGAAGTTTTGAACGTTTAAAAGTTATTTCGGTTTCTCACTTGTCCAAAAACAAAAGTAAATTGGACCAACATCCCAAATTTCCGAAGTTTTACATTATGCATAAAAATTTCGACCTTTTTCGGTCATTTTTTCGACATATAGTAAAATTTTTTGAAATTCGGTCTTGGAAATTCGACATTTTTTTTTTCGACATATCGTACGGGGCCCTTGAATAATGGATAAGAATTGACAGGGTCCCGTACGATATGTCGAAAAAAAAATGTCGAATTTCCAAGACCGAATTTAAAAAAATTTTAAAATACCGAAGAGATTTTTGACCGAAAAAAAAATGTCGAAAAAATGCAAATGACCGAAAAAGGTCGAAATTTGGATGCTTAATGTAAAACTTCGGAAATTTGGGTTTAACAACGTGTTTTATGACAGTAGACAATTATTTATCACTTCCTTACCTCTTATCAAGAACTTTTCAACCATTTTCCAATACAAAGCCTATTCAAATTTTCCCCTTGTTAGAGGTAACAACAGAAATTTTCTCAGACATTTTCGGGCTACAAACTGCACATGTAAAAATTACGATTGAGAATGACTTATGATTTGTACTTATTAAAAGCATAACACCAATCATTTGGTAATGATCATTTCGAGAGAGTTACCGTTATCTTATTGAGCTAAACTATGCTGGAGTCACCAATGGCAAAAATAAATCGATGTGTCTTTGATGCGAAGTCTATGTACATTTGTTTCGCTATATATGTGCATCGATGCTTCGACTTGGTTAGTTTTCTAATAATAATAAGAAATCTGAACTTTGATCCCCCATGCCACACGCCTAAACCATCTCCAATTGGGTTAAAAATGTATGTGCGATATAGTTGTCGGAGGTGAGACTTGAAAAAATTGTACATATGATTATAATGAAAACCCTAATGTATACCTATTTGGAGCCTTAAATTTTTAAATTCATAGGTGATTTTAAGTAAGTAAGTAAGGTGATTTCAACTAATTGCCAACTAGGGGCACTTGTTTAGAGAGCCAACAGTCCATAACCCTTTTTATAACTTTTATGAACATGAAATGATATTAGGTATAACTTTGGTCCGTGTTTGTAAGTATGAGAAGAAGAAGAGATAGACAGAAATGATCAGGACGATGAGTCATGCCTGTCTGTCCATCCATCCCTCCATCTGTCTGTATTATTGAGTTAAGTATGTATAGGAGGTCCATCTGTCTATTATTGAGTTAACTATATATAGGAGGTGCCATGCCTTTCCCCCATAGCCGCCATATTTTTGTGAGTATGGTTGTTCAACTTCATACAAATTTTAATGGTTCCACCTTTACGCCCCACTGAGATATTAAGCTTCAAAAATTAAATTTGTATTAGAGCTCCCACGTCTCTTTTGCGATAACTCCAACCTTTTTCTCTGAGAGTTGTATTGATACCGTTTACATCCATACCAATATTCAGGTTCCTACCATGAACCCTTTTAGATATTTTCAGCATGAAAAGCCAAGGTAGAGATCATCATCTTATATATTAATGTTGAGTATTATTTTTCTAGTGTTTTACAATAGCTCTTGCAAGCAAATATAAAACCTGACGGTAAAGTTACAAACACAAACTCTTAAGCTCTTCTCAATATAATTAACAACAACCTCTCAGAAACGAATCTACGGTTTAAAAATGTCAGAAAAATTTCGATTTTTGGAGAGTTTTATAGTGACGTAAATATTTGATGTATCGATACATCGATGTTTCTGTAAAAATTGTGAAGTTTTGAACGTTTAAAAGTTATTTCGGTTTCTCACTTGTCCAAAAACAAAAGTAAATTGGACCAACATCCCAAATTTCCGAAGTTTTACATTATGCATAAAAATTTCGACCTTTTTCGGTCATTTTTTCGACATATAGTAAAATTTTTTGAAATTCGGTCTTGGAAATTCGACATTTTTTTTTTCGACATATCGTACGGGGCCCTTGAATAATGGATAAGAATTGACAGGGTCCCGTACGATATGTCGAAAAAAAAAATGTCGAATTTCCAAGACCGAATTTAAAAAAATTTTAAAATACCGAAGAGATTTTTGACCGAAAAAAAAATGTCGAAAAAATGCAAATGACCGAAAAAGGTCGAAATTTGGATGCTTAATGTAAAACTTCGGAAATTTGGGTTTAACAACGTGTTTTATGACAGTAGACAATTATTTATCACTTCCTTACCTCTTATCAAGAACTTTTCAACCATTTTCCAATACAAAGCCTATTCAAATTTTCCCCTTGTTAGAGGTAACAACAGAAATTTTCTCAGACATTTTCGGGCTACAAACTGCACATGTAAAAATTACGATTGAGAATGACTTATGATTTGTACTTATTAAAAGCATAACACCAATCATTTGGTAATGATCATTTCGAGAAAGTTACCGTTATCTTATTGAGCTAAACTATGCTGGAGTCACCAATGGCAAAAATAAATCGATGTGTCTTTGATGCGAAGTCTATGTACATTTGTTTCGCTATATATGTGCATCGATGCTTCGACTTGGTTAGTTTTCTAATAATAATAAGAAATCTGAACTTTGATCCCCCATGCCACACGCCTAAACCATCTCCAATTGGGTTAAAAATGTATGTGCGATATAGTTGTCGGAGGTGAGACTTGAAAAAATTGTACATATGATTATAATGAAAACCCTAATGTATACCTATTTGGAGCCTTAAATTTTTAAATTCATAGGTGATTTTAAGTAAGTAAGTAAGGTGATTTCAACTAATTGCCAACTAGGGGCACTTGTTTAGAGAGCCAACAGTCCATAACCCTTTTTATAACTTTTATGAACATGAAATGATATTAGGTATAACTTTGGTCCGTGTTTGTAAGTATGAGAAGAAGAAGAGATAGACAGAAATGATCAGGACGATGAGTCATGCCTGTCTGTCCATCCATCCCTCCATCTGTCTGTATTATTGAGTTAAGTATGTATAGGAGGTCCATCTGTCTATTATTGAGTTAACTATATATAGGAGGTGCCATGCCTTTTCCCCATAGCCGCCATATTTTTGTGAGTATGGTTGTTCAACTTCATACAAATTTTAATGGTTCCACCTTTACGCCCCACTGAGATATTAAGCTTCAAAAATTAAATTTGTATTAGAGCTCCCACGTCTCTTTTGCGATAACTCCAACCTTTTTCTCTGAGAGTTGTATTGATACCGTTTACATCCATACCAATATTCAGGTTCCTACCATGAACCCTTTTAGATATTTTCAGCATGAAAAGCCAAGGTGCCCCCTGTTAAAACGAAGTGTCCTATATTTATTATAAGGGGTGTATTTGAAAACGAGGTGAGGTCAAAACGACTGAAACGCTCAAGAGTTTGTAGCTCAGTCTTAAATGTTTTCTCTAAAAGAGATTTATTTGCATAATGAATTATAATATCATTGTTTTGAATACTTTGACGCGTTTCTCAACTTAGTCATATGTATATCTCGCTTGGGTCGTGTTGCAACAAATCATTTCCCAACCCAAAATTTCAATGAATATTGTTATTTTTCCATTTTTAGTCACTGCGGCACAGGCAACGTACAAAAAATATTTAAACAATGTGTTCATGAATCTTTTTTATGACGGACACAAAGGATGAACGTGTACCAGAAAAAAACCGCCAAATCAAGTAACGCTAAAACTGGCCAAGTGGCAGGAGTGGGTTGATGGGAGGCAGTGATCACATCTTTGACTAGCCCAGCGTATTCGGTATTTAGTGGCTGGTGCAACTGTCGCGATCATGGATAATTGCGCATACTAATGTACCACACTTTGCTTGTTTTTGTTCTTGCAACAGTGCAACAAACAATCATAAGCCGCAACAACAAAGTGTTGTGCTGTGACAAAAAACGAAATATTTACAAAATTTACAACTTAACTTGCGAAGCTCGATTGCACGCTGTGCACCCTTTAGCACTCTGCTACAGCACCGCAAGCAGCAGCGGGGAAGTGAACAAAAATCGTGCACCCACCTCACGACCTCGACCACAATATACAATAAATGCCACATTAGCTGCATTAACTGCCGCTGCTGGCCAACTTGCACGCCTTCATTTATCCCCAGAAGCCAACTTGCGGTTGTTATGACAATAATGATAATGATGTTGTAGCAGTTAAAATGTTGCAAGCATTTTCTAGTGGTGATGGTGGTGTTGCCACACAGTCTTCCTTTACAGCACATGTATGTGGTTTGCATTGAGTATGATGTACGCATCGTGCAACATGCCGACATCTAGTCTGTTGCAGCAGCCAGCCTGTCGCAGCTGTCATAATTTCGGCGTGCCACATGTGGCAGTGCTGTAAGACAGAGTGGGAGTGGACAACGTGCAGCACAAGCACCAACGGCGCATAATGCAAATCAGGTTGACAGCAAATCCACGCTCAATCGAAACCTACTCCATTAGTAAGGGAAGCACTGGCGGTATGCTCTTACCCAATACGATCGTGTGTTTTAGCATTAGTATAAATTTAACATTAACCTAAAGTTAACATAACAATACCATAAAGTTAGCAGAAAATAGCATTAACATGCCTTTAACATAACATTAACAATGCATTAACGTAACAGTAACAGGACATTAGTATAAAAATAACATAACGTTGGTATAAAATTAAGATAAGATTATCATGAAATGAACATAAATTTAGCATAACATTAACATTAAATTAACATAGCATTAGTATTAACCTAACATTATCATTAGATTAACATAACATTAACATAAAATTAACATAATATTTACACAATATTATCGTAATGTTATCACAACATAAACATAAAATAAACACAACATTATCATAACATTAGTACAACATAAACATAACATTAACATACCTTTAATATAATGTTATTATTATTTTATTAACTGTTAACATAATATTACTAAAAAAATGTTACATAACGTTACCATAACTTTAACATAAAGTTAACATACCACTTACGAAACATCAACAATAATAATATAATGATCTTACATAACACTAACAAAACAACCATATGACATTTGCATAACATTAACAAAACGTTAACATACTAAAACTTAAAGACCATTATCAAACCATTAGCAAACATTAACATTGCATACCACTGACATTAACAAAGCATCAGCAAAAGCGTTTTATAAAGAAAATATCATAAAAATAAGATCAGTAGTACATAGAGGTGGAATGTGGAATAGCATTAACGTCAAGTTAACATTATAATTAACTTAACATTAACATAACACTAACAAAACATCCATATAACATTTACATAACACACAATGCACGTAACGTTGGCATAACACTAACAAACAATCAAGATTAAATTTACATAAAAAGAACAGACTATTGCCAAACATTAACATTACATAAAACTAACATCAACAAAGCATCACCATTCGTTTTATAAACAAAATATCATAAAAATAAGATCAGTAGTACATAGAGGTGGAATGTGGAATAGCATTAACGTCAAGTTAGCATAACTTTAACGTGGTATCAACTACAACGTAGCATTAACATTTAAGTAGAATTAACATTATATTAAAATAAAATCATAAAAGGTATAAAATAACTGCTAGCATGCTTGTGCAAAGTATTCACCAATAATGTTTAGCCGACGCGGCATAAAAGTGTTCCGTTTAGCAGCGAGCAAGCCTTCACAAACACAAAAAGCTGGTGTCGTGCGCTAGGCGCTTGGCTGTTGCAAATAATATCTTCATAAGCAGCATTCTTCAAGCGAACAACAATAGCACATTAAGCAAAACATTATTTTTACGAAAAAAATTCTACAACAATAATCGCAACAACAATAACAACAACAACAAAAATAACATCATTACCAAACTACCACAAGCAAATGATCGTATCACACGTCGCGATCGCTCATCTGATCGGTATAGATCGCGAAGGATGTGGCTGTATTAACAGTGTTACTGTGTTGCAGCACCATTTGCAGCATCTACCATTCCCCCATAGCTTCCTCTACACATGTATGGACCCCAGCCTAAAAAAATGTTGTTAAAGTTTGTTTTAGTGCACTGTTGCGCTGTTGTCATTTGCGGTAGTTCACTTAATTTTTGTAAGTGGCTTTTGTTTTACATGCCACATTACCCGAATCGCCCTTTTACTCATAGCAAACAGCTACAACAAGAAAAACGAAAAAAAAGAGATGCAAAAAGTGCAGAAAATCAGTTGCGAAGCAGCAGGAAATTTGCATGTTCTACGCGATATTGCAAGCGATAACCAACGCGAGGCTGCCTGAGTGCTACATAACTGTCGTCCCGTATGGCGGCTGCTTGCTACTTGCTTGCGCTTCGAACTAGTACATAGTAGACGATCTTATCTGTTGCATGCCGCATGTCGCGCTCAACGTAATGCATGCGTCTTTTTTTCTTCTTAAGCGACTTACTGTAGCTGGATCTTTTTTTGTTATTGTTGTTGCACCATAAATGCGCGTGGAATAATTACTTAGCAATCGCTACAAGCGTGCACACTAACTGTAGCTGCACCTAAAACAAATACAACAACACCTTTAGCAACAGCAACAGCGCCAATAATATGAGCAACACCAACACCACAGCCACATTGACAGCGCGAAACAACAACAACAAAGCCATCAGTACCCACTGTTGCAATGCAACAGTCACCAGCCACCAGCTTGCCACCACCAGCAGCCAATAGCTGCTGCCGCTGACAACATAATTAAGACCGAAATTTGTTCTTTATTTGCGTTTAATGGCAACGGCAATGATAAATTTACTTTGTTGTTGTTGGTGTTGTTTTTGTTGTTGCTGTAGCTTTAAATACTAACTAAGCTGTTTGAGATACTTTTATTTTTGTTGCTGTTGTTGTCTAAATATACTGGCATATTTAATCGCTATTCTTGTTATTGCATCTTATCTGGTGCTGCTGCGTTTTTGATTGCATCATTAAGCTTTAGCAATGAAAACGATAATGAGTGTGATTTAAGTACAAGCCGAGTATAATTGGAGTCGTATGTATGAGCGAGAGAGTGTGTGTGTGTGGAATGTGCAGGCATATGGGTGAGCCTTAAATCAATGCAATGTTCTTCACAAATTCACTCGCAATCCTTGGAGCGATAAACTTTTGTTTTATTAGTTTTCAAGTACATACATATGTGTGTTTGGTGTCTGCATGCAGAGATATTTTCTTTTTGAGAGACGGAGAGATTTTTTGTACCGTCGAAAATTTTTATTGTGGATTGATTCGCCTCTTGATACAGGCATAGTTTAAGAGCTGTAGTTCACTAACCGGCTGGAGTTCGTTTATGTGCTATGGTTCGTCATCTGTTTTGAGTGGTTCACTTCATTCATTTAATTTAATTTCATTTTATTTTATTTTATCTTCATTTTTTTTATTTGTATGTTTTTAGTTATTTTTTTTAGTAGTCGTTTATTTTTTATACTTTATGTATACACCGAAAGAAAAAATATCAAAAACCGCCGTAAAATTAACATTTTTTGTTTACCAAATGCAACTGAATAGAAAAAAGGTAAATTTTACAATTTCGAAAATATCATTTCTACATGAAATGGATATGCACAAAAAAAGTAAAAACGTACAGGAAAAACGTCAAATAAACATGACCATCATGTATTATTGAAGGCATCCTCATGTATAATTGACATGAAACGTAAAAACGTACAGGAAAAACATGAAACATGGACATGAAACGTAAAATGAACATGAACATCATGTATTGTTGACTGCTTTCTCATGTACAATTGACATGAAACGTAAAATGAACATGACCATCATGTATTAATGACGGCATTCTCATGTACAATTGACATAAAACGTAAAAACGTACAGGAAAAACGTAAAGTTGACATGACCATTATGTATTATTGAAGGGATACTCATGTATAATTGACATGAAATGTATGTACCTACAGGAAAAACGTAAAATGAACATAACCATGATGTATATTTACGTGAGAGTACTTATGTAATACTGACACTTGCGTGAGAATAACGTTGAAGCTACAAATAAAATTAATGATAATCACATCGAAATGATATTATTTTTGGTCAATTTATTAACTTTTTTTAATGATCAAATGAAGCAATTTTAGATGGGTTTTTTTGTACATCCCTATTTGCTGGATCGAGGAACTCGTTTTTGACATTAATTTGTACCTAAGTTTTACGACAGGTGGCGCTGTCATACAATTTGTCTTATTTTTGATAGTTTTTCATGCTAATGATGCAATTTCAGATTGGTTTTTTTTTGTATATCGCTTTTTTTTGGATCGACCAACTCATTTTTGACATTAATTTTTACTTAAGTCTTACCATAGGTTGCGCTGTCATATATATATATATTTTTTTGATAGTTTTTTATGCAATAACAGTATTAATATAGTTTTTAAAAGGGAAATATAAATATTTCAACCCTGTATTCATAGGCGGATTTACGAGTGGGGTTGGGGAAAGTAACCTCCCAACCCCCGTGTAGTGTAATGTTCCTTTCTACATCTATCATTTACGATCTACGACAATAAAACTAAAAATATAAAAAATTAGTTCCTCGATCCAACAAATAGGGATATATAAAAAAATCCATTTAAAATTGCTTCATTTGATCAAGTTTTAAAAATATGACCGAAGCCCTGTGAAATATAATTTAAACATTACACCTACAGCAAAACATCATAACGATATAGTCCATGTAGATATATGGTACCCTCAGCGTGGACAAATGTATTTAACCACTATTGATAAACTTACGAAATATGCAACTGCTCATTATCTGGAGGATAGAACTTGGATTTCGATACTCAAAGCATTTAAAGAAAGAATTCAGAGCTTAGGCAAGCCAAAGCAAATAGTATCAGATAACGAGCTTGACACAGCTGCAATAAGGGAATTCTTGAAAGACCAGGAAATCGATTTCCATACTACTACTGCATATCTAAAAACAGGTAACGCCGATGTGGAAAGACTACACGGTACGCTTAACGAACACATACGCTTATTTAACACAGATCCAAGCAACAAAGATGAGCTGAACGACAAAGTTTTCAAAGCGATAGTTTTATACAATAATACCATACATTCAACCACTAAACACCGAGCCATAGACCTTTTAAATAACTTAGTTTCACTAGAAGAAATAAGCAAACTTTCACAAACATTACAAGAGAAAAAATCTAAGAAAATAAATTTAATTATCTCAAAAACCAATAGAGATGCCGGAGATAATTTTACGAATAATATTGTTGACAATAATAGAGTAAGTAAATCGAAGCCTAAATACAAAAAAATTACGAATTTTATGAAAGAGGGGAACTATTTGATATCGAATGATAAAAAGTTTAAAAAAATAAATAAAAGTCAGGTAAAACGAAAAAATAAATTTGATTCTTCTTAAAAAAAAAGTAAAAATTTAATCAAGCAGAGACTGCTTGATCTGGCGGTGGAGGAGTAATATCCTGAGTATATATAGATATAAGTATGTGTGCAGACTTGTAGATATGTAGATATGTATACGCTTCATACAAATAAGAGAGCTCAAGCAGAGCTTATGGCTCACAAAGATTTTCATTAACAGTCTCATTAAATTTAAGTTACCGTTAATTTTAAGAGAACCTAGTTTAAGTTTGAAATATAGCTTGTAACAATTTAAAAAATGAATTAAAGTTCAGTTTGGAGAATACATCGAAGACGCGTGTTTGATTTCCAAATGTGACTATATCGCCTATAGACAGCTTTCCTTGCTTGTTTTATTTTATTTTATTCTATTTTATTTTATTTTATTTTATTTTATTTTATTTTATTTTGTTTTATTTTATTTCATTTTATTTTATTTTATTTTATTTTATTTTATTTTATTTTATTTTATTTTATTTTTTTTATTTTATTTTATTTTTTTTTTATTTTATTTTATTTTATTTTATTTTTTTTATTTTATTTTATTTTATTTTATTTTATTTTTATTTATTTTATTTTATCTTTTTTTCTTTGTTTTAGTTTATTATTTTATTTTATTTTGTTTTGTTTAATTTTGTTTTATTTTATTTTTCTATACTAATTTTTTTAGAAATATAATAGAAATATAGACTCTGTCGAATTTGGGAAAAATCCTGTTGATTGACCATTTCATCACATAAAAGCCCCTTTACTTCATATGGTCTCAATTAACGCCCAAAACAAAATTGCCCTTAATCATTCGTTTCAAATGCCATTGATCAGGCAGGTTCTGCAATTCATTTTCGACTGAGCGAATTCGAGTGAAAATGAAATACAGAACATGCCGGAATGAATTAGTTAGGTCAAACATTTTTTTTTTTTTTTGTTTATTTTAATTTCAGCAAATGGAAGTTCCATCAAGGATTAAGGGGCATTTTATTTGTTAAACCTAATTCAATTTCTTCAACGTAGTTTATGTCCTAATATGATTACCATTATATGTATGTTGTCGATACTTAAAATGCGACTTTCGGTATGTCCTCATATGATGACACTGGGCGGTAATAGGTTGAATCACACTAATAACACTGTGCAACAAGATTCTACGTAATTCATGAAACCATTTGGAAATTAAACTTTAGCCCTCCCATATCAAAACCTCATACTCGGTTTTTGGCCTATAGGTCTGGGTTCTTTGTTATTTTTATTCAAAGTTGGTTAACCCTGTGTATGAGAAAAGTTGATTAAAACTTGATCAAATGAAGCAATTTTAAATGGATTTTTTTATATATCCCTATTTGTTGGATCGAGGAACTCATTTTTTTATATTTTTAGTTTTATTGTCGTAGATCGTAAATGATAGATGTAAAAAGGAACATTACACTACACGGGGGTTGGGAGGTTACTTTCCCCAGCCCCACTCGTAAATCCGCCTATCGCCTATGAATACAGGGTTGAAATATTTATATTTCCCTTTTAAAAACTATATTAATACTATTATTGCATAAAAAACTATCAAAAAAAAAAATATATATATATGACAGCGCCACCTATGGTAAGACTTAAGTAAAAATTAATGTCAAAAATGAGTTGGTCGATCCAAAAAAAAGCGATATACAAAAAAAACCAATCTGAAATTGCTTCATTAGCATGAAAAGGCAAACTGTATGACAGCGCCACCTGTCGTAAAACTTAGGTACAAATTAATGTCAAAAATGAGTTCCTCGATCCAGCAAATAGGGATGTACAAAAAAACCATCTAAAATTGCTTCATTTGATCAAGTTTTAATCAACTTTTCTCATACACAGGGTTACCAGCTTTGAATAAAAATAACAAAGAACACAGACCTATAGGCCAAAAGCCCAGTATGAGGTTTTGATATGGGAGGGCTAAAGTTTCATCTTCAATTGGTTTCATCAATTACGGAGCGATGACCCCTCATTTTGTGTCACAGTGTAATTCATCAGCTTTATGGTATCGCTATACTCCCTAAAGGACTGGAAATTTATTATTATTTTCCCAGGATTTCAAAAGAATGTCACACCACATTTCTATTAAATTTAGTTATCTTAGTTAGCTGACTCAGATATTAGGGGGCCAAAAAAAATATTTAATTTAGTAAAAATTAACCGTTTATGGCGTAGCACTATTTCAAAACAATGGTACGGATCATATAATTCTGTTATTTTATTACTCAAAAAAAAAAAAAAAACAACTAATGGCGGCGATATACCAACAGGTTATCATAACCTCTAACGAGATTTTTAGCCGAGCTGCTCTTTCCAACTTGTGGTGTGTTGCTTTTGAGTTTTTCCTACAAGTTGGCGGACCTACAGTTTTTTGCCGACTCCGAACGGCACTTGCAAAGCAAATGAATTTTTTGCTGAGAAGCTTCTCATGGCAGAAATACACCCGGAGAGTTTGCCAAACTACTGCCGAGGGGCGACCCCGTTTAGAAAAAATTGTTTTTCTAAATAATTTTTGATTTTACTTTTGCCGGGCATCGAACCGCCACGACTTGGTGTAGAAGGCCGAACACTTAACCGCTACACCACGGCGCGGCGGCGGTCGCTCGCTCTAAAATTCAGCAGGGGGCATTTGCTAGCGATTGAGAAATATGAAAAAGGGCGCAATAATCAAACTAATCCGTTTTCAAATAAATGAAGTCTAAATTATTATGACTGCTTAGGCGGCATATAAAGATGCTCTGTATGTACGCATTTATTGTAATAAACACGCAGCTTAACATACATAAAAACGATAATAATAAATATGTGCATTTGACTTTTTTCTCTAACTCTTTGCCGGAATAAATCATGCTTTATTGCTTTTACGCTGTCAGATTTCTGTTGCGCTGAGCCAATGAAATCAAACCAGCGGCGATTTTCAGTTTGTTAACTTAACTTTCAAATGTGCTGTGGCTCGTTAGCTCTCTGCACGCGCGCATGCGTAAAGACAAACTCAGCAGCATGAATATTAGAAACTCTAACAGCAATTCTTTTATGCTTTTTCCAAGACGCAACTCCTATTATATACATATCTCAATTCTATTTTATTATTATTCAGCTTAATAATGAGTTAAATGACTTGTTTGTGGGCTAATCACTTCATTCAATGGAAATTTAAATTATAAAGAACTCAAACGAATGAATTGGGCATGGAACTATCTAATAACTAAATTTACTCATCTTAATTTATTGTGTAACACAGCTATAGAAATTAAGTCGTAAATCTTGTTGACAGAGTCATTAAAACCTGCTCATTTTTATTTCCTCGAAAATAGTGCTTAAAGGTGTTCGTTTCTAATAGCTTTACTTCTAATTCGATATTAATCATTGTTTATGATTTTTGTCATAACTCAAAATAATCTTTGAAATGTAGATAATATAATAGTTTTCCGGTTCGGTTTGGATAATAATATTTCTTTTTGATTGTAAATAGCTGAAGTTGCTTGCGAATCGCGTGGAAAAGTGATTAAATACAGTTCTTATCCACAATGCATCCCTTCATATTTTCTCTCTCAAATAAAAAAAATAAAATAAAACAAAATACAATAAAAAAAAAATAAAACAAAATACAATAAAAAATTAAATAAAACAATATAAAAATGTGTTTTTTGAGAAAAATTTATCTACGCGCTGCAGGAACCAGACAAGCCGACATATGTTTCGATGATGCTGGAGTTACATCTCTTCAAGGACTTTTCTTCCCGGCATTGTGAGAGTCGAAATCACAACACTGTAGTGACTTGTATGCTAGAAGGTCTAGCACCTTAGGCCACTACCCAGCTT
>CAXKVI010000001.1:46369938-46425630 GCA_964058755.1 Campiglossa producta | reverse complement strand
TATTTGAAAATATCTATCCATTTCTCGCCAATCATACTTATTTGCTCATTTATCTACGATAGTGCTATGATTACCTAATTCCGTTTTGGTTTGAAGCTCCTTAAAACTCGGTATTGTATGTATCTAGCTTCAAAATTTGTATATCTATCCTCGTACCATCTATGATGAACACTCTGCATACCAATACTTAATTTTTTTTCCTTAATAAAGTTATTTCCCCACAACCTAAACCAATTTTCCTAAGGATATCATCTGTAATCAGCGCTTTCTCTTGTCAAATTAGCGCACATTATTTAATCTCATTCATCGCTTAACTAAGCGATGATCTTTTGTGTGGAACCCAACACTTAAGTTGAGCCACAAATCGAATTGCTTGATTACTAACTAAGCGCGCTCAACCGCTAGTCTTATAATCTTCACCTAAGTATATGCTTTGGGGCACGTATTAAAGCCTATAATCTGTAGCAATAAAATTATGATCAGCATCAACGCTTCTGCATGCGTCAAAGTGTTGCCGCAACATGTTGCTGGACAACTTTATGATGGTTCATAAAAACGCTGATTTTTGATGACTTTATCATCATAATTTGCTGATTTAAAATCACTTTTTTTGTGTTTTTCATTTTTATCACGAGTGCCGACAGGCAAAATGTAATTTGTATGAAAAAATAATCGAAATAATGGCTATTGAAGTGATGCGTGGAGTGGCCTGTAACCACTGGAGAGTCGTTTCTTCGTTTTCGTTTGATCGATTACTTGCCGGCATCGTTTAGGTTTCCCAATTACAAGGCAAGCTAAAAAATATTTGTTAAATCTTTATTTCATTTTAAAATGCTGGAAAAGCTGTTTGTGCGAGAGTAAGTCATTGTTGTGGCTTAATTTCCGTTGGTGAATACAATAAATAACAAAATATTCCATTCACCGAGTTTGACAATATGGAGGAGGGAGCTACCCCAACTCTTTGGCTAGTGTCAACGAGAAATCCATCAATATGCTAAAATTTTCAATTAAAAATTGTAGCTTTTCGTGGAGAGGACTCCCACCATTTTCGGCGCTTTTTCTCAACAACTAACGGCATTTGTGCCACAGCGAATCAACCTCAACCCACAGCTGAATGGGTTTTGCCACTAAAGAACAAAGAAATTGACAAAATCATCAAAGCAACATAAGCAAAAATTACAATTCAGATAAAAAACATTCAAAAGGCAAATATGATAACTAGATGAGCTACGAAACTGAGATTATATACCCAGTAGTAATATAGTTAGTTAGCTTAAAATTAATTCAACCACGAAAATACCCGAAATACTTTTATTATACTATATTCTTTTACTTTACTTTACTTTACTTTACTCTACTTTATTTTATTTACTTTATATTATTTTATTTTATTTTATTTTATTTCATTTTATTTTATTACTTTATTTTATTTTATTTTATTTTATTTTATGTTATTTTATTTTATTTTATTTTATTTTATTTTATTTTATTTTATTTTATTTTATTTTATTTTATTTTATTTTATTTTATTTTATTTTATCTTATTTTATTTTATTTTATTTTATTTTATTTTATTTTAGTTTATGTTATTTTATTTGATTTTATTTTATTTTTTTATTTGTTTATTTTTTTATTTGTTTTTATCTTTTTTTAACCTTTTTTACTTTAACTTATTTTTTTATTTTAGTTTGTTTTCACTTATTTTTTAGTTTATATTTTCTTTGTTTTATTTTTGTATTTAATTTTTGTTTTATTTTATTTCATTTTATTTTAATTTTATTTATTTTGTTTTAATTTATTTTATTTTATTTAATTTTTTTTGCCCATTTTTTATTGTTTTTTTTTTATTTAACTTTATTTCATTTTATTTTTTTTATCTCATTTTGTTTTAGTTAGTTAATTTTTATTTATTTATTTTATTTTTTTTTTTTCATTTTATGTACTTAAAATTTTTTGTCGTGGTAGTTATCAAAACAGGTCTCGTTTTCCCCTAGCACTACTGGTTATAAAAATCAACAAAAACGCTTATAAAAAATACCTCATAGCATGGGGGGAGGTCGCGCAAAAAAAAGTTTATCTAATAAAACCAAGCCACAAACACATTTCAATATAAAGCATATACACACAGGCATACTTACACGCATACATACATCCACACACATAAAAGTATTAAACGTGTCGATATGAGTTCTGCAAACCAACAACTGACAGGAAATTAGTTTCCATTTTTTGATGAATGCTTCGACAAAATTGCGCTCTTCTTTTATTACTTTTTCTTCTTGAACCATACTTTTTTTGTAATATTTTTTTCTTGTTTTGTTAAGTATATATACCCCTCCCCCTAAAGTTCCGCAGTTCATAAAAGGCCAACAAGAATAAATTATTTTTCCACTTTTTTCTGAATTTTTGTGTCATCGAACAGTGAGCTATTGCTGTACGAGGCTGCTTTTTTCTTGCTACAATCAAATGTTTGAGAAAAAAAGGATATCTTCATATCCTGTTATCGGAAATTTTATTGATATGCAAGCGTTTGTTAGGGTTTAATTACAATTTATTATCTTTGTATTTTTTTAATAGCGGGTTAATGGAAGAGTTTTTTATTATCGACGGAGTGTTTTTTCTTTTATCAAATCGTATTGGGCTAAGTTGAATGCCTTCAGGTGTGCCAAATATCAAGATATACAACTCGAAACTAGGTTAATATCATCTGCAATCAAATTTACCTTCTAAGTTTTAGTCTTCAGAATACACAATTTTTGAAATTACCTACGCTTTTCAATCACATTGAGGTTAACTCTTCTGCAATCAGCTGCTTAAAAAAATTAACTCTAATTCGTTATGCCGATCAGTCCCACAATTTGTCCCTAGTTAGCTGCTGCAACACAGCCCTCTCAGATTCATTTGGACATAAAAAGAGAATAATTATTTTGCTCACCCATACTAAGAGTAGTCATAAAAAGAGATAGATTGGAACGTGCGTACAGAATGTTGCGATAACTTGACGCGCCCTGCAGGCTGTTAACTTTAATTAAGACATAAGTAAAGACACAAAAAGATTTTTTTTTTAAATAAACAAGTAGATGCACTCAAAAAAATTATATCCTCAAGGCTAGAAAGCGAGAAACTTCCAAACAGAAGTTTTTTTGATGCATTGTGCAGATCTGGTCGATGGTTTTCATTCGTTCGTTTCAATAGCCCGTTTCTGTAACTCAATTGAAATAGTCAATTTGACAATGTGACGTGATAATAACGTCACACTAACTTTGTTTGGTTCTGTTAGAAATTAAATTTTTTTCGCACTTGCTTTTTAGGTTGTTACAATTTTTTCTCTTTTATTCAATATCGAATCGATTCGGATGTGACCATAATAAAATCGAGAATTCTGTTTATTTTTACAGAAACGAACTACAGAACATAATAGAAAGAACATGACATTAGAGTTAGAAAATAATCGATGGCACTACCGATAGTATCGGTAGTTGCTTTGTGAGGCACTATCGATCTTTTCGTTACGGTAGCGACTCTTGCAAAATTTTGCAAAATTCCTAACGTGATATGATGTGCTATGATATCGTTAGATAAAGGGCCGTTATCATCAAAGTCTGAAACCCGGTAAACGGATTTAATTGATGTACTTAAAGCTAACTAATCACCGATGATGTGATCTGATAGTAGATAACATGGCAATGTGTGATGTGATGCGATATGAAATAATCTGCAATATCGAGGGGTTGTTGTAATAATTTCATTTCATTTCATATCTTTGTTAAGTCCAATGGTTCCAAACCTTACTGACTAGATTACAGTTATTCTTAAGACTAGTTACAAATACAACAACAGTACTAAAAATTATGATGAAATCAATTAATTTGCTCGATAATAAGATTCAACACGTAACTTAAACTGGAGTCTCGGCAATGAAAAATCGAGATCAAGATTTCTAGAAATCCGATTGAATTCTTCGAACCCTCTAATAAGGGGAGCAGAACTAAGATAATAAGCTCTACGAAATTCGGTAAAAAAAAGTATTGTACGAGCGAAGGGGTCTATACGGAATATTGAAACATACCTGACTAAGGAGAGCTGAACAATCGATAGCCCCAGACACTAAATCGTAAATAAACATTACATGTTGAACAGTTCGTCTGGTTTCTAGCGACATAACATTAATAAGCAAGCACCTGGTATTGTAGGGTGGCAAGGGATTTTCGAAATGGAGAGGTTGCAAAGCAAATCTTATGAACTTACGTTGAACCCTTTCAATTCTTAAAGAACGTACTAAGTAAATCGGGTTCCAGATTATTGACGCGTATTCTAATTTAGATCGCACCAAAGAACTATACAATATCTTTCTTGTGTAAAGGTCTTAAAATCCTTAGCGTACCTACGCAAAAAGGCTAAGTTAGCATAGGCTTTTGGGATCAAATGTTTAACGTGATTAACGAAAGTAAAAGAGGAGTCAATGACATAAATGCTCCCAAAGATTGTTGACGAAATGTCAATGATTTGTAAGAAATGAATTCCGCACGGTCAGGAGTTTTTGCCTACATTTACTAGCCCAATTTCAATGTCAATGACTGTTTTCAAAAAAAGTCTCAAACTCGGTTAGCGGATTTATTTGTTGTATTTTGTACGGTTAGCTGCCAAATTAATCACTGATAAGCCTTTATCGGCTTTTATGCAAGCGGCCATAAACATGGATATCATATGATATTATATCACATGACGTTATGTGATGTCGGATTTGATGTGAGGATTAAATAAGATTGGGTCTCATGCATTAAACGGCAAGCGTTTGCTCAGACTAGATTTCTTGACTGAAAACTAACACATGTTTTATATTATGCGTTAAAATATATTCTTTAAATTTTTGATTATTGCGATGTGATGTGATCTGATAGTAGATAATATCATGAAAATGTGTGAAATGGTCTGAAATATCACGAGGTTGTTGTAACACTGTAATTCTGTACAAAATTTTTCAAAATCTCGGCTGAAGAGAAGCAAATTAGTTATATGTAAATCGTCGTTATAAAGTTACAGAGTTTCACTACAGAGAAAGTTATTGCCCCTACGTTTACAACTATATATTCCATTCCAACACATGAGATCGCCATTTCGTTGCCGAAAAAAAAGTTTGTGCGTCCCATTTAAGTCATAAAATCATGCACTGCCATTTTTTGCACTACAACTTCGTTGATGGCTCTACAAATTTGGAGGAGGAGATATGCTTGCCTGATAATACGAGTGCGCTGATCAGCAGTGGGCAATTAAGTTTTGTAGCTGCTGGTGCTGAGTTACCTAACAAAAAACATCAAAAAAAAAAAATCTTAACGACATAAACTTTAATGCTATGTGCCACCTTCAACACAGCCAAATACACGCCGCTGGCAGGCAGTGAGCCAAGACCTCAAGCTCGTAAACTTCCGAAATGCAAGCGATCATAAAAATATCTTCTGAAACGATATTAGGACTTGTACTACGGTCGAAGACTATCAATCAAGAGCAAAGCGTCAGCGACACTCTCTTGGTGGACGTAGCCAATGAGTTGACTTTTAATGGCCGATCGTCGTTTTTCAATGCAGCTAAGGAAGTATTGTAGTTGATTTCAATGTTGGATGCGCGCGGGTAAACTGACGAAGATTTAGGCGGCGATGCGCCAGTTAGGCAGGTCCGGATATTTTATTACTCAGAGCTCATGTTATTTGTAATTTTAACAAGATAATTTTCTTTTGAGCATTTAATGACGGCAAACGCTGATGTGCAGACGTCTCAACACTCCTCCACCCGTTACCAGCAAGTCAGTCAGACACTTCGTGTTGCTTTTATGGTTAGGAATCTTGTTGGAGTATTTTTTTTTTACTATCACTACCTTTATATTAAATCAGTAGCAAGAGCTTTTTTAAGTCAGCCCAAGTAGACTTCAAACTTATACAACAGTTCAGAACCCGATAAGAATAACTAGGAGAATAATTTCACTAGGGGAACAGATAGTTTGTTGAGAAATTTTTTTAAAACTTTATGATTCTGGGATTAACTTTTATCACCTTCCCGATGAAGACCTAGAGACTTAAATTGAGGAATTTGGCTTGAAACAGGGGTGTCCAGGCCTTTCCACTTACTTGGCCATAGAACTACAATCACATAAATTGTATGGCCACAGCAGGCCAAAAGGGTCACTACGTTGACATGCCTGGCTTAAAACATTAAAAGAATGAAAAAATATTCTGCCCGGTGGCGCACCATAATCATCAATTATTTAAGCCGGTTTCACCGATATTGATGCTAATTGGACACCAAGGGAAGCCAACTTTGGAAGAATTACCCTAGTCAATAAAAGTTACTTTGGACTGAGTAGACAATTGAGAAGCAAGTTCCTGTCTCGACGAACAAAAACACGCTGTGCAAGTAATTATACGAAGGTATTATGAGCCTCTACAGTGTTTACCGAAGAAGATAGTGAGCTCTACGCAGGCAACAACATAGTCCAACGAGTTATAACCCAGCGGCGATGCCAATGGCAGAAGATGCTCCAGCCCGGAAGATATTTTTGTCGGAACCCACCTATGGAATCAGAGGAAGCGAGAGGCCTCCAATACCGTGTATATACTAAGTGAAGAGCAATTTGCGATCCCTTTCCATTTCTAATTGGCGGGTAAGGAGAGATTCAGTTGACGGGCTTTGTTGTTGGAAGGTCAATTTAGTTAAACAAACAGACATTTGTCTGTGTCCTATATATGAACGAATGAATAAAGGGAAGCGAAGTCATCGTTCACCGATAGGAAAACTATCATAACCTAGCCAGCAAAGCCATTCATCAGAACGTTTACGATGAGATGATTATATCGACGTGTCATATAAAAACTATCACTTTCATTTTGTGTTTGACGAAAACTAACACTTTCGTTTTGGGTCTGACGGAAACTAACCCTAAAACACTAAAACTAAATGTAATTTTGTGTCTGAAGAAAACGAAATAGCTTAAAGTGTTCCCAACAAATATTTTTAGCTACTCTCAATTTGAAATGCATTTGAGAACCAACCATCTTCTCAAATCTCAAACGTTCGTTTTCAATTTGAGGCGAAATAACCATTGATAGTGTTCTCAACCTAAAAGGCTCATTTTTAATATGGGATTTTCCCTGATTTTCAAATTGAGAACGGCAGAATTTTCCAACGTTTCTCAAACTGAGCGGAGTGGATCGAAATGGAATCCACATGCCCTCATTGAAATATTTTTTCAAAGATGCCAATCATGCAAAACAAATACCCATTTTAATAAAAAGCGAGTTTCCGTTTATGCAGTTAAATTTTACATAATATTTTTTTAATTAATATAGTTCAGCAAATAATCCTGTTATATAAACAACATTTGAGAAAAAGTTGAGAATAGATTTTTTCTCAAACGTTTGAGTTTGTGGTGCTCGATGTTTGTTGGGTTAGTTTTTGCCAGACACAAGTCGAAAGTGTAAGTTTTCGTACATAATTTTTATAGTGTTACTTTTCGTAAGAAATTTTGAAAGTATTAGTTTTCGCATGGCACGTCGATATGTGATCTCACGTCAAGAGATGGCTGTGATTCTCAATATCCGTCGATGCCTCTCTTGTGCGTTAAGCAAATCAGACATCCATTCCAGTTCGAAGGCATGCAGGTAGTCTCCTAATATTTGGCCCATTCTTAAAAAGCCTGTCTTAAAAAAAGTGTTTTTATCTTTTATTTGTTTGCCTAGAGCCAATGTACGGCTCAACCATTTTTATTTGTTAATCACCGCAAGCTGACGCCCGTCGACTCAGATGCTCGCTATTCCTTTTTATTTTTCTCTCAATTTGCTGTGCTTTTAAAGTTGCACGTTGAATTTGCGTGCGTCAGTTAAGGGTCGAATACATAAAGCTTTGTTAACCTCGCCTGACATTTATTACCTCAAAACTTTGCGTCCAACTTCAGAGGTATGCTACAATGAACGCCTTGACGCTTCTCTTTTATACATTTGTTACCACGCTTTTTTCTTTATTTATTTCTTTGCATTCAGAGTGTTTTGGTTAATTTATTAATTTAATAGAGAAAAAATGAAATAATTATTATTTCCTCCAACTTTTTATTCATTAATTAAAGCGAAGTCATCAGCATCTGATTGTCAAAGCAAGCAAAATTTGAGAGTTTGCCAAATTTTAACCTTGCTTCAACTTTGAGGTCTCCAATTTGCCATGCTACGTTTAAATACGTATACTGAACTTTTCTGTCAAAGTCAAAGTTTGAGGTAAAGCCAAAATAAAGCTTTATGTAACTGACCCATTACTTGCAAAACTGCTACTCACTTAATTTAGTCGCACTTAGTTAGCGCTGCTGTATATTTACAGGGTGATCCATGCAAAAGGATTTTCCAGAAGGGTTTAGTAGCTGAAAGTATCTGACAAAGCACTAACTTTTGGGTAACACCCCAAACCCTTCGTTTTGCCGGTAAAAAATCCCGTAAGTGTCATCAAATTTATATACCATTTTATAATTTTCAAAAATACCCTAGCGCAGAATTTGTTCGATACAAAATTTGACAATATGGCGTTATGGAAAAATATTTAGAAAATGGGTGTATTTGTATTGCCATACATTTCCTCAAATATACTAGATTTCAAACTTTAAATTCTACAACTAGCAATATAACGGTACGAGTTTCATTCGAATATTATACAGTGGTTTTTTATGCGCTTACAAACATTAAAAAAAAATCCGAATAAGCCTTAAAGTTTAGTAAACAACTATTTCATTTCTCGGAATTTTTAAAAAAGAAACCCCTGAAGATATCACCCTCTATTTGCTAGTTTTGTAGTCGTTATATAAAATAGCCAAATAAAATAGTCAATGTTTGGAGTGCAGTTAATTAAGTAAGTGGCTGCGATTCTACACATTTGCATACTTATTAGATGTTCATTTCCGTACAATTGATCTCTAGGCTGTCGCCTTGTGTACCTATTGGGGGAGTGGTATACCTAAGGTTTACCGGCACACTAATTCTACTAATTAGAACTTGAGGGTTGATGCTTTTTAAAATGATATTTCTATACAAATTTTTAATTATAGTAGCTCAGTGGCGTAGCCAGGATTTTGCCAAAAGGGGGTCACGATTTTTTTCCAGTGAAATTAAATTTTAATTTGTTCATTTTAATTTTTATTTAATTTTATTTAAATTTATTTTATTTTTTCATATTACTTAATTTTTTATTTAATTTTATTTTTTTGGTTGATATTATTTTGTCTTATTTTATTTTATTATTTTTTTATATTATTTTATTCAATTTAATTTAAAATTTGAGATTTGTCGTTTAAATTTGTATATGGATGAAATGGAATTGGAACACAAAATGTCTCTATTAGTGACTATTGTCTTTATTAGAGACTAGAGACAGCTTACAGAATTCAGAGGTTAATTTAATTTGTTTTATTTTACTTGAATTTTTTTTATTTCATTTTATTTTTTTTTTTATTTTTTTTGATTTTGTTATGTTTAGTTTTGTTTTATTTTATTTTTATTTTTACATTTTTTAGTTTATTTTATGATACCTTTCATGAACATGAAATGGTATTATAACTTTGGTCCGATGTTTGTAAATATGAGAAGAAGAAGAGATAGACCCATCAATAAGTATACCGAAATGATCAGGATGACGAGATGAGTTGATTTAGCCATGTCCGTCTGTCCGTCTGTCTGTTTGAACGCAAACTACTCCCTCAATTCTTGAGATATCTGGCTGAAATTTTGTATGTGGCCACCATTTTGTAATATAGGAATCATTTGTCGGACTGACAAGATCGGACCAGTATAACATATAGCCCCCATACAACCGATTGTTCAGATATAAGGTTTTTTGGCCAAAACTTCCGCAATTAAAAAGTTAGAAACGTAAAATTTTGCAACTCGAGTACTATCTATTTATGTAGTGTATATAGTGAAAATCAACCAGATCGGGCAAATGTAACATATAGCCCCCATACAACCGATTGTTCAGATATAAGGTTTTTTGGCCAAAACTTCTGCAATTAAAAAGTTAGGAACGTAAAATTTTGCAACTCGAGTACTTTCTATTTATGTAGTGTATATAGTGAAAATCAACAAGATCGGGCAAATGTAACATATAGCCCCCATACAACCGATTGTTCAGATATAAGGTTTTTTGGCCAAAACTTCTGCAATTAAAAAGTTAGGAACGTAAAATTTTGCAACTCAAGTACTTTCTATTTATGTAGTGTATATAGTGAAAATCAACCAGATCGGGCAAATGTAACATATAGCCCCCATACAACCGATTGTTCAGATATAAGGTTTTTTGGCCAAAACTTCTGCAATTAAAAAGTTAGGAACGTAAAATTTTGCAACTCGAGTACTTTCTATTTATGTAGTGTATATAGTGAAAATCAACCAGATCGGGCAAATGTAACATATAGCCCCCATACAACCGATTGTTCAGATATAAGGTTTTTTGGCCAAAATTAAAAAGTTAGGAACGTAAAATTTTGCAACTCGAGTACTTTCTATTTATGTAGTGTATATAGTGAAAATCAACCAGATCGGGCAAATGTAACATATAGCCCCCATACAACCGATTGTTCAGATATAAGGTTTTTTGGCCAAAACTTCTGCAATTAAAAAGTTAGGAAAGTAAAATTTTGCAAATCGAGTACTTTCTATTTATGTAGTGTATATAGTGAAAATCAACAATATCGGGCAAATGTAACATATAGCCCCCATACAACCGATTGTTCAGATATAAGGTTTTTTTGGCCAAAACTTCTGCAATTAAAAAGTTAGGAACATACAATTTTGCAACTTGAGTACTTTCAATTTATGTAGTGTGTGGAGGAAAATCAAGAAGATCGGGTAAATATAACATATATTTAGCCCCAGACAACCGGTTGTTCCGATATAAGGTTTTTTGGCCAATACTTCCGCATTTAAAAAGTTAGGAACGTAAAATATTTCACCTTTAGTACTTTCTACATATGTAATGTGTATAGTGTAAGTCAGTACAATTGAACACGTATATTATATAGCCTCCATACAATCGATTGTTCCGATAACTCGGATCCTATTATTTTGTAAGTTTTTTTTAAATTATAACAAAGATGTGTAATGTGTATAGTAAATATAGTTAAATTGAAACAGGCTGTACTGGGGATCGAACAGTGAAAATCGTGACGCTTATTCATGAAAGGTATATAGCCTTCGGCACAGCCGAAGACAGCTTTCCTTACTTGTTTATTCTATTTTTTGTACCTTTCATAAAATTGAATTGGTATTATAACTTTGGTCCGATGTATGAGAAGAAGAAGAGTTGGGCCCATCAATAAGTATACTGAAGTGATTAGGATGACGAGGTGAGTTCATTTAGCCATGTCCGTCCCTCAGTTTTTGAGATATCTGGCTGAAATGAGATGGGATAATTATTTCACATAGCTCCCATACAATCGATTATTCCGATAAACGGATTTTGGTAGATAACTTTTATAATTATTTATGTAGGAACGTGAAATTTCGTAACTATAGCTCTTTTAGAATGTGGAGTGTCGATGTTGAAAATTGGACCAATTTAACACATCGCCCCCATATAATATATAGTTCCGATAATTTCGGACGCTTCGTTACGCTTATTCATAAAAGGCACGGCCGAAGACAGCTTTCCTTACTTGTTTTTACTTTATTTTATTTTTTTTTTTTTTATATTGTGTATTTTTTACTTAATTTTTTTTTTTTATTTGCATATACATATGTATTTTTTAAATTTTTATCATATTTTATTTTATTTTATCTTATTACATTCTGACAAAGCAGGCGTATTTCCTTGCCGCTAGTAAAGTTTCTGTTATAATTGTGTAAATATAAAATTTATAGGTTTCTTATGTCTACAAGTTCTATTTCTAATAATAATGCAAACGCAAAGTTTTTGTTAGTCTAATTACTTTTTGTAACAGTAAAAGCACAACCAGCTTTGTCATAAATCTTCACTAATGAAGTCGTTCGTGGCAATTTATCGCACAACTTAAAAAACTTCCTGCCCTACCATCAGCTCATGCCCAATGGCGACATATTGTGTCAAAGCTGTCACTTTGTTCTTTGTTTACAAATATTTAGGAGTTGGGAAGCTTGTGCAGCTTTTGTGGTCATTTCCAAGAACTGCCATCGTCGATTGGATGATTTTAAGGCGCCTACAGAATAAATAGGAATTTGAATTTATGTTTAGTGATGTGTGGTTACGGGGTTTTAAAAGAACCGGTTCTACAGAGTTCGGTTCAGGTTTTAACCGCATCTTAACCTTTGTATCCATATTTTATCATCTTAAGATAATGGTTTGTGGTAAACTTAATTTTATAATTTAAAGAGATTTTTTTTTTCGAAATTGAAGCATCATCGGGAATAACGTTGAAATTGTTTCTCTTGTCTTTTGCGATAGAATTTAGGTCCCCCTAAAAGTCTTGTTTGAATTGTTTAAATATGTACCAATTTTTTCTACACTCGGTTGTCCGAGTAATCGGTTATTCGCGTCACCGCAATGCGCGGATCTTCTACTATGTATGTATGTATGTACATAGGTTTGCGCATATATTTGTAGGAAATAAAACTGCTCGTAAATTGGCAATCATTGAAATGCATTAACTATCCAACCAATACCAAAAGCTTTACCAAGATTGTTATGTTCATGTCATTCGTTGGGCGCTAATACACATTTGGTAACTGATCCTGACGACCAGTGCATTGTTCCTGGAATGAGCTTACATGCAACTGCACATAACTACTTACGTATGTATTTATAACAATAATAGGCAATAAATGTAAACAAGACACCATTTTTGCGCTGCTTTGACACCATCTTGGCAATTTTGTCAACACCTCAATGGTTAACAAATACAAAAACAGAAATTCATGTACGCAGACATGCAATCATGGCTTAAGTGCTGGTTAAAAAAAAATTGAAGATCACAGTCAACCACACCAACACTTTTTTCACATCGACTGCATGCTACCGGTTTTAAGCTCCACCTCAAGGTAGGCGTTGCTAATGAATAATTTGTGGGTAGGCGAAAAAAACTTTAGAGTTAATAAAAAGAAGGTACAAAACTCACTTAAGAAAACTGGTTTGACATCAGACAATGCCGGTAAGTTGTTGTTAGTTTGTTGGAACTCGTTTTAATCTTTTCTGGTAGTGGTATAACAAACATACCTACACGCTGAGAGGTATGCTCTATGAGAACATACAATAATTCAAAACACTTGTGAGTGGTTGTGTACTCCACACCAAATTCCAATATTCTTGTTAGAGCGCACCGCTGAAGCTTCAACTCAAGCTCAATCGTCAATTTTTACTACAAACTCATATGGGACATGTCATGTCAAAACGGAAAAAATTATACTTTTTCACCCCAATTTTTTTTCATAATATCTTAAATTATTTAAAACATCTAAAAAATATTGGGTTTGGGTACTGAACTCAATTCAATCAATTAAACTCATTCAAAATATCGTTCTATAGTCCAGGGTCAGGAATATAAACGAAAATTCCGCGGACCAAAGGTATGTATTTTGGTTATCCTAACTCTCTTTCTAATGGAGAGTGAAATTTCAATAGGGATTGAAAAAAAGGGGCCGAAAAACCGAAACGGAAATGGAAACTTTTAGTGTGTCTATCTCGGGAACGGTTGTAGCGATTTGGATGAAATTTTGCATTTAGATAGTAAGCTTAATTCTAATACTTTCCAATTGTGTGTTGCCAACTATCTCATTTTTTTTATTAATTGAGCAAGATATACAATATGAATATCAAATGAAAGTCATTTTGGCCGTGGACCAACGAAGATATTTTAATTTTATTTATTCCTTCGCATATCGATTAATTATGACATTTATATAGATAGTATGCTTTATTCTTAGACTTTCTACTTCGGAGTTGCAACTTCGGGTGGTTTACAGGGTGTCACCTATCAATTTTTTTTTAATATTGAGCATGATATGCCAATATGGGTATAAAATGTTAGGTATTTTCGGCCATATACAAACGAAGGTATTTTAGGCACCTATTTCTTAGGTTGTATATCGACCAATATCTCGGGGGAAAATTGACCTTGTCGCAGTTTTCAGGGTTGCCAGCTATATAAATTGTTTACAGCATTATCTATTATCGATTTTCTGTCTTCCTCGCTCGACTACTATGTAGTTTCGATTTCAAAAAAGTTTCGCATCTATTGACAATAATTTTGTGACTTTTCAGAAATTTATCTTCAGTAAGCAGTGTTATAATCTTTAGTCTAAGCTAATTATTTTGTTATTGCAAACTGTAAATTTGATTAATTTGTTTCTGAAACAAGTTTGTAGTTACATATGTATGTTGAAGAATAATCAAAACTCTCAAAAGCAAGTAAGGAAAAAGTTCGACGAAATTAAAAATTATTAAATGTGTAATTTGATGCGGAATGCCACCAGATTCATACACTTATACATACATACATGGAGTACAATCTCTCACTGATATTTAAGGTTAGTAGAGAGCACATTGGGCGTCCAAAATCGCCTAGGCGGTTTAAGTAAGTAGGCAAGTTAAGAGAGCATATTTATTAAGCGTTATTAATGGCATCCATTCTTGTTAAGAATTAGTTGTTGTTCACATTGCGCACATATTTGTTGCTACTGTTTGCGTTGGGGCGGATGATAGTGGGAACTAAAACGAACATTTGCCGACCGACGGATAAATTTTGTTTATATAGTCTATACATATATCTTATAAGCTGTGTGAAACAGTCAAATATATTCATTTAGTTTAAATATGTATGTTTGCGAAATTATTTAAAAATTTGTCAAAAATAATTATGCAATTAGTTCACAGCTGAACTAATAAATGGCTACTAAAATACAATATACGCTATATTTTGTGTAACAAAATTAAGTTAAGTTTTGAACTGAATCGCATATTTCTATCTCACATATTTCTACTGTGTGCGTCAATATTTTTTTTACTCACAAACCAGTGAAAATTTAAGACACATGCTATCTCTGAATGGCAAACCATGAATATTCGATGCCTTGGAAAATCGGTGATATCGATTAAGGAGTATACAAACTTACTTACTTACGGCGGCGATATCATTAGATACATTTTTTTCTTAATTTCGAGGAATTTTTCATTCACAGTTTCTCAAAGCTGACCTTTCATGCTTGTTTTTTTTCACTTATGTAAATCGATTAAAAAGTTACCGAATGTGTATCACGTAAACGCAAAAATATCAGTTGTTAGTTTGTTGACAGTTTTACTATAATTTTTATGTGATTGTTATATTATTTTTTTGTGTAGCTTTTATTATATTTTTTGTGAAATTTTTACTATATTTTTCGCGTCAAAAAATTGAGTAATTATGCGTAAATTTTTTGTGTAATTTTTACATTATTTTTTTGCGTAACTTTTACTATATTTTTTGTGTAATTTTTACTATATTTTTTCGTTATTTTTACTTTATTTTTTTGCGTAGTTTTTGCTTTTTTTTGCGTAACTTTTCCTATATTTTTGTTTGTAATTTTTGCTATATATCTTGCGTAATTTTTACTCTATTTTTTGTCTAATTTTTTCTTTATTTTTTTGCATAATTTTGCGAAGACTCCCATTTCTATGGAAGGCCCAAAAATTAACCTGATGAAAATTTTTATATTTCCGCATGAATACTTCCAGAGATATACAGTATGGAAAAGTACATTTGTGTAAAAGATTTCACGACTCTTTACCTACCCTTTTTTTAGAGTGAAAGATTAGCCATAAAGCTTTTAATTTCTAAAAAAGCTTTTTCCGTTCTTCTTATTCCTACAATTTTAAAATTAGCACCCTGCTTCCTGCTACTCCCGATATCCCGCTCTAATCTCGCATGCAATTGACCACAACAAAACGTATAGACCAAGATCCCAGAGCCTAAAAGCGTCACTTATTTTATAATGGATTAAACCAATACCGATCGATAGTCCTCCCCGAATCTAGAAAGAATGTGAAAATTTTAAAGCTGTACCTATGACAAGGGCCTAGGAATCGGGGGTCAAAGTCGCCAAAAAATTACCCTAACTTCACTTATTTTATAATGGATGATTTTGACATATTTGACGTAGATTACCACCGCGCGTCAGCATCAAGTGTTGTTACACCCATACCAGTGACAAGGCTCCAGCCAGACACCCCCAGTTCGCGGATTTTCCTATGGAAATTTATTCTATTTTACTAATTTCACGCATTTGGGCCACTTTGGCTGCTTTTAACTACCCAATATTTTCCCATTTTTTGTAGAACACTACCCTCAAGTAGTATCAGGAATTTTTAGACTTCGTCCCATGGAAAAAACTTCAGCCAGACACCTCAAAACTCGGGAAATTTCACTAATTTTTACTGCGCTTTCACATGTTTAAGCGGATTTGACCAACTTTGGCCTCTTTTAAATAACAGATCTTTACGCATGTGTCGTAAAATGCTACCCTTAAGTAGAATCAAGCATTTCTAGACATCATCCCATGGAAAAAACTTCAGCCAGACACCTGAAAGTTCGAGAACTTTTATTTTCCTATTAATTTGCTTTCTCTTGTTTGTCCCACTTTTACTAATTTTAAATGATAGATATTTTCAAATGTGTCGTAGGACACTACCCTTAAGTAGTTTCAGTAATTTTTAGACCTCGTCCCATGGCAAAAACTTCAGCCAGACACCTCAAAACTCGGGAAATTTCACTAATTTTTACTGCGCTTTCACATGTTTAAGTGGATTTGACAAACTTTGACTACTTTTAAATAGCAGATCTTCACACATGTGTCGTAAAATGCTATCCTTAAGTAGAATCAAGCATTTCCAGACATCATCCCATGGCAAAAACTTCAGCCAGACACCTAAAGGTTCGGGAACTTTTATTTTCCTATTAATTTGCTTTCTCTTGTTTGTCCCACTTTTACAACTTCTAAACGACGGATCTTTTCAGATGTTTCGTAGGACACTACCCTTAAGTAGTTTCAGTCATTTCTCTACTTCGCCCCATGGCAAAAACTTCAGCCAGACACCTCAAAGCTCGGGATTTTCACTAATTTTTACAGAGATTTCACTTGTTTCAGCAGGTTTCTCCAACTTTGTCCACGTTTAAACGGCGGATCTTTACACATGTGTCGTATAACACTACCCTTAAACAGTATCAGGCATTTCCGGACTTCATTACATGAAAAAAACTTAAGCCAAACAACCCAAAGCACGGGGACTTTTCATCATTTTTAATATGCTTTCACATGGTCAAATCGGTTTACCCAACTTTGGCTGCTTTTAAATGGTGGATCGTTAGAAATGTATCGTATAACACTACCATTAACTAATATTAGGCATTTTTAGACTTCGCCCCATGACAAAAACTTCAGCCAGACACCTCAAAGCTGAGGAAATTTCATAATTCTTGCTGCGAATTCACATGTTTAACTGCGTTGCTCTAACTTTGGCTGCTTTTAAAGGGCAGATAATTTCACATGTGTCATAGAAGACCACCCTTAAGTGGTATCAGGTACTTTTTGACTTCGCCCCATGTCAAAAACTTCAGCCAGACACCTCAAAACTGAGGAATTTTTATAATTCTTACTGCACTTTCACATGTTTAAGCGAGTTTGTCCAACTTTGGCTGTCTTTGAAAGGCAGATCTTTGCACATGTGTCGTGGAACACTATCTCCAAGTAGTATCAGGCATTTTTATACTTCATCCCATGGAAAAAACTTCAGCCAGACACCTCAAGCCTGAGGAATTTTCATAGTTCATACTGCTTTTTCACATGTTTAATCGGGTTGGTCCAACTTCGGCTGCTTTTAAAGAGCAGATCTTTTCACATGTGTCATAGAAGACCACCCTTAAGTGGTATAAGTTACTTTTAGATTTCGCCTCATGTCAAACACTTCAGCCAGACACCTCAAAACTGAGGAATTTTTATAATTCTTACTGCACTTTCACATGTTTAACCGAGTTTGTCCAACTTTGGCTATTTTTGAAAGGCAGATCTTTACACATGTGTCGTGGAACACTATCTCCAAGTAGTATCAGGTATTTTTAGACTTCATCCCATGGAAAAAACTGCAGCCAGACACCTCAAGGCTGAGGAATTTTCATAGTTCTTACTGCTTGGTCACATGTTTAATCGGGTTGGTCCAACTTCGGCTGCTTTTAAAGAGCAGATCTTTTCACATGTGTCATAGAAGACCCCCTTAAAGAAGTATCGGGTATTTTTATAATTCGCCCCATGTCAAAAACTACAGTCAGACACCTCAAAACTGAGGAATTTTCATAATTCTTACTGCGATTTCACAGGTTTAAGCGAGTTGGTCCAACTTTTGCTGTTCGTAAAGGGCATATCTACACACATGTGTCATTGAAGACCACCTTAAAGAAACATCGGGTATTTTTATACTTCGTCCCATGTCAAAAACTACAGCCAGACACCTCAAAACTGAGGAATTTTCATAATTCTTACTGCGATTTCACAGGTTTAAGTAAGTTCCCTGCAGCGAAACCTCAAACTAATCAGAAAAATACTAGTATACAACTAGAATTTTCCGGCTGAACCCATACTAGTCAGGAAATATCCATTCCATACTAGTATACAACTAGATTTTTCTGGATGAAATTATACCAGTTGAAAAAAACAAAATTCATTCGTTTCGTTTTCTCTTATAATTCATAGATGCTTTTTCGTGATAGGGTAAATACAAATAGCCATATTCATACTAGTCCAGGTTAAAAGCCTTTTTGACTAGTATATTCCATACTGGTCCTTTTTGGACTAGTTCATTTTTTGGAAATTATACTAGTCCAGGATGAACTAGTATGGAACTGATATCTTACAACTAGCATGAAACTGGTACTTCCTGACTAGTAAATAACTGGTATATTCTGGTCGAAATCTGACAATTGACATCTTGTAGGACATCAACACGTAAAAAATACCAGTTGCTTATATGGAAAAAAGACAGAACACCGGGCCCAACTAGTCAGTGTTCTGTCTTTGTTCCATATAAGCCCGGTGCACCAACTAGTAGTAAAGTAGTTTTCAACTAGTTGCTTTCGCTGCAGGGTAGCGACATAAGAGTGAAATTGTCTGAAATGCAACAAATTCCACATCTGAACACTTTGTATGGGCTGAACTGTTCTAATTTGCTTGATCATGTCCTATGGAGAGATCAATTGTGAAAAAAAACTCGAGCTTTGAGGTGTTTGGATGTAGTTTTTGTCATGGGAAGATCTACAAAAATGCCTGATACCACTTAAGAGTTGCGTTCTACGACACATGTGTAAATATTCGCCTTTTAAAAATAGTCAAAGTTGGACAAACCTGCTTAAACAATCGAAAGCACAGTAAGAATTATGAAAACTACCCAGATTTAAGGTGTCTGGTTAAAGTATTTGTCATAAGGCGAAGTCTAAAAGTACCTGGTACCACGTAAGGGTGGTCCTCTATGACACATTGAAAATATCTGCCCTTTAAAAGCAGCCAGAGGTAGACGAACCATCTCAAACATGTGAAAACGCAGTAAGAATTATAAAAATTTCTCAGTTTTGAGGTGTCTGGCTGTAGTTTTTGACATGGGCGAAGTATAAAAATACCCGATACTTCTTTAAGGTGATCTTCTATGACACATGTGTGAAGATATGCCCTTTACGAATAGCAAAAGTTGGACCAACTCGTTTAAACCTGTGAAATCGCAGTAAGAATTATGAAAATTCCTCAGTTTTGAGGTGTCTGACTGTAGTATTTGACATGGGGCGAAATATAAAAATAGCCGATCCTTCTTTAAGGGGGTCTTCTATGACACATGTGAAAAGATCTGCTCTTTAAAAGCAGCCGAAGTTGGACGAACTCGCTTAAACCTTTGAAATCGCAATAAGAATTATGAAAATTCCTCAGTTTTGAGGTGTCTGGCTGAAAATTTTGACATGGGGCAAAGTATAAAAAATACCCGATACTTCTTTAAGGTGATCTTCTATGACACATGTGTGAAGATATGCCCTTTACGAATAGCAAAAGTTGGACCAACTCGTTTAAACCTGTGAAATCGCAGTAAGAATTATGAAAATTCCTCAGTTTTGAGGTGTCTGACTGTAGTTTTTGACATGGGACGAAGTATAAAAATAGCCGATCCTTCTTTAAGGGGGTCTTCTATGACACATGTGAAAAGATCTGCTCTTTAAAAGCAGCCGAAGTTGGACGAACTCGCTTAAACCTTTGAAATCGCAGTAAGAATTATGAAAATTCCTCAGTTTTGAGGTGTCTGGCTGAAATTTTTGACATGGGGCAAAGTATAAAAAATACCCGATACTTCTTTAAGGTGGTCTTCTATGACACATGTGTGAAGATATGTCCTTTACGAACAGCAAAAGTTGGACCAACTCGCTTAAACCTGTGAAATCGCAGTAATAATTATGAAAATTCCTCAGTTTTGAGGTGTCTGACTATAGTTTTTGACATGAGGCGAAGTATAATAATAGCCGATCCTTCTTTAAGGGGGTCTTCTATGACACATGTGAAAAGATCTGCTCTTTAAAAGCAGCCGAAGTTGGACCAACCCGATTAAACATGTGAAAAAGCAGTATGAACTATGAAAATTCCTCAGGCTTGAGGTGTCTGGCTGAAGTTTTTTCCATGGGATGAAGTATAAAAATGCCTGATACTACTTGGAGATAGTGTTCCACGACACATGTGCAAAGATCTGCCTTTCAAAAACAGCCAAAGTTGGACAAATTCGCTTAAACATGTGAAAGTGCAGTAAGAATTATAAAAATTCCTCAGTTTTGAGGTGTCTGGCTGAAGTTTTTGACATGGGGCGAAGTCAAAAAGTACCTGATACCACTTAAGGGTGGTCTTCTATGACACATGTGAAATTATCTGCCCTTTAAAAGCAGCCAAAGTTAGAGCAACGCAGTTAAACATGTGAATTCGCAGCAAGAATTATGAAATTTCCTCAGCTTTGAGGTGTCTGGCTGAAGTTTTTGTCATGGGGCGAAGTCTAAAAATGCCTAATATTAGTTAATAGTAGTGTTATACGATACATTTGTAGCGATCCGCCATTTAAAAGCAGCCAAAGTTGGGTAAACCCATTTGACCATGTGAAAGTACAGTAAAAATGATGAAAAGTTCCCGTGCTTTGGGTTGTTTGGCTTGAGTTTTATTCATGGAATGAAGTCCGGAAATGCCTGATACTGTTTAAGGGTAGTGTTATACGACACATGTGTAAAGATCCGCCGTTTAAACGTGGACAAAGTTGGAGAAACCTGCTGAAACAAGTGAAATCTCTGTAAAAATTAGTGAAAATCCCGAGCATTGAGGTGTCTGGCTGAAGTTTTTGCCATGGGGCGAAGTCTAGAAATGACTGAAACTACTTAAGGGTAGTGTCCTGCGAAACATCTGAAAAGATCTGTCATTTAAAATTAGTAAAAGTGGGACAAACAAGAGAAAGCAAATTAATAGGAAAATAAAAGTTCTCGAACTTTCAGGAGTCTGGCTGAAGTTTTTTCCATGGGACGAAGTCTAAAAATTCCTGATACTACTTGAGGGTAGTGTTCTACAAAAAATGGGAAAATATTGGGTAGTTAAAAGCAGCCAAAGTGGCCCAAATGCGTGAAATTAGTAAAATAGAATAAATTTCTATAGGAAAATCCGCGAACTGGGGGTGTCTGGCTGAAGTTTTTGCCATGGGGCGAAGTATAGAAATGACTGAAACTACTTAAGGGTAGTGTCCTACGAAACATCTGAAAAGATCCGTCGTTTAGAAGTTGTAAAAGTGGGACAAACAAGAGAAAGCAAATTAATAGGAAAATAAAAGTTCCCGAACCTTTAGGTGTCTGGCTGAAGTTTTTGCCATGGGATGATGTCTGGAAATGCTTGATTCTACTTAAGGATAGCATTTTACGACACATGTGTGAAGATCTGCTATTTAAAAGTAGTCAAAGTTTGTCAAATCCACTTAAACATGTGAAAGCGCAGTAAAAATTAGTGAAATTTCCCGAGTTTTGAGGTGTCTGGCTGAAGTTTTTGCCATGGGACGAGGTCTAAAAATTACTGAAACTACTTAAGGGTAGTGTCCTACGACACATTTGAAAAGATCTATCATTTAAAATTAGTAAAAGTGGGACAAACAAGAGAAAGCAAATTAATAGGAAAATAAAAGTTCTCGAACTTTCAGGTGTCTGGCTGAAGTTTTTTCCATGGGATGATGTCTAGAAATGCTTGATTCTACTTAAGGGTAGCATTTTACGACACATGCGTAAAGATCTGTTATTTAAAAGAGGCCAAAGTTGGTCAAATCCGCTTAAACATGTGAAAGCGCAGTAAAAATTAGTGAAATTTCCCGAGTTTTGAGGTGTCTGGCTGAAGTTTTTTCCATGGGACGAAGTCTAAAAATTCCTGATACTACTTGAGGGTAGTGTTCTACAAAAAATGGGAAAATATTGGGTAGTTAAGAGCAGCCAAAGTGGCCCCAATGCGTGAAATTAGTAAAATAGAATAAATTTCTATAGGAAAATCCGCGAACTGGGGGTGTCTGGCTGGAGCCTTGTCACTGGTACGGGTCTAACAACACTTGATACTGACGCGGGGTGGTAATCTACGACAAATATGTGAAAATCATCCATTATAAAATAAGTGAAGTTAGGGTCATTTTTTGCCGACTTTGACCCCCGATTCCTAGGCCCTTGTCATAGGTACAGCTTTAAAATTTTCACATTCTTTCTAGATTCGGGGAGGACTATCGATCGGTATTGGTTTCATCCGTTATAAAATAAGTGACGCTTTTAGGCTCTGGGATCTCGCTCTAGTAATTTAAAATTGAACAGGCATCTCGCTATTAATTAGGGAGAACAGTAGCTGACAGATTCCGAATGTCGGCTAATTTGGCGTTGTAGAATGTTTTTTCTTTGTTATGTTTGCCCTGCTGTTTCGCTTTTTGTCGCACTTGCGTCGTTCTTTTTTACCTCCATCCAAGCTTTGTTTGTGTGTTTTTGATGTGTAAACATCTTAGCGCTGGGGGTCATCCAGAAAAAGTTACGTTCAATGTATTTTGTTATTGTAAATGTAAGATGTAAGAGTATGATGTATGTATGTACATATGTAAGTGGAAGAGCGGTGTATGTCGTGAATGTAGAATAGTTGAGAGCGCAATTCTTGCTTGACTGGTTGCTGATATCACTGAGATATGTGCTTGTGTATGTCCAAGTGCTTTGCTGGCGCTTTGTTAATCGTGTTTAAATACTAACAACAAATGATTTAATTTAGGTGGCTTGTTTTGTTTTTGTTGTACTATTATAAAAACAAATTAACTATCTCTTACCTATGCATAAGGCATAAAACTCGTGATTGTGTATGTTAATTTTGTTGGGATATAAGGAAATTAAATTAAAGAAAATCAAAGAAAAGTAATGGAGGGGAAAGAAAGGGAAAGAAAACAAAAGGTATGGAAGGGAAAAGAAAGTAGAGGAAGGAAAGTAAGGGAATGGGAAAGGAAAGGGAAGGAAATTAAAGGCAAGAAATGAAATTAAAGCAAAGGAAAGGGAAAAAGTAAAGGGAAGGAAAGGAAAGGGAAGTAAAGGAAAGGGAAAGAATGGTAAGGGAAGCAAAGGAAAAGATAGAATGGAAAGTTAAGGAAAGGAATGGCAAGGAAAGGAACGGAAACTAAAGGAGAGGAAAAGAAATGATAGGAAAGAAAAATAAAGGAGAGAAATGAAAAGAAAAATAAAGGGAAGGAAAGGAAAGGAAAAGCAAGGAAAGGAAAGGAAAGGAAAGGAAAGGAAAGGAAAGGAAAGGAAAGGAAAGGAAAGGAAGGTAAAGGAAAGTAAAGGAAAAGTAAAGGAAAGGAAAGGAAAGGAAAGGAAAGGAAATGAAATTAAAGGATAGGAAAGGAGGAGAAAGGAAATGAAATTAAAGGAAAGGAGAGAAAAGGAAAGGTAAGAGAACGAAAGAAAAGGTAGGGAAAGGAAAGAGGTAATTTTCGGTTAATTTTGGGATCATTTAGGGGTCATATATTAGGTCATTTTGAGATCGTAATGGGGTTGTTTTTGGGTCCTTTTGTGGACTTTTTGGGATATTTTTGGGGTTATTTTCGGATAATTTTGCTATCAATTTTGGATCATTATGGGGTCATAACGGCTCATTTTGCGATCATTTTAGGGTTATATCAGGGTCGTTTTACGATTATTTTGGGGTCGTATTGGGGTCGTTTTGGGGCCAAATTGCGAACATTTTGGTGACTTCACAAAGATAGATAAAATTACAAAAATTTGTGTTGCTGCTTTGAAGGTAATTCGATGCATAAGCTAGCACTCTTTTCGCATTTGTTTAAAAGGAAATCCGCCTCAAAATATTAATTTAATTAAACTTATAAGCGAATACACATGTTTACACATCAAACATCACGAGTACTTGGTACTCACGTCTTTTTTTTCTTATACATATTTCTTGTTGTATTGTTTCATATTAGTGGCACAGACTTTTTCTCTTGAATTTGAATCATCGGCGATAAGCGACCAACCGATCACTCGTCATTTATAATTTGCTTTTTCTGTTTCACGGCATTTTTTTCCGGCCGAGAGTTTATAGATTGCTAGTATTTTGTTTTGGGCTACCGTTTTTCAAACAATATTTTTTTTTTTTTTTTCTTGAGATCATTTTTTTCTTAATTCGCTTTAGCATTGCGTGTCACGAAGGCATACGCTGATTTGGATCGGTGTTTATTTGTATGTCTCATCGGTGTCCAAGTTGGCGTGTCGCTCCAATGATTTTTTAATGAATTATTGGTGCAATTGAAAATACGCACACAAATTGTTTTGTTGAATTGATTGACCGAGTGCTTGAGTGTGTAGTTCTTCAATGGCGCTTTTTAGTAATTTATGATTCAAAACATCGCACTAAAACTGACCGAGATTTTATCTAAAAAATGTTTCCAAAATTTATCGATCACTACCCACCAAAAAAGTAAAACGTTAAATCAAGTGACTTAAGCCTGTCGACCAAAATTATTTGGTTCAAATTTGTTTAGGTAAAGCTACCCATTTTTTGGATTATTAAAATAAATCAGTCAGGGGGCAACCCTAAAAACTACCCCCAAAATCAATAGGCTCCCGAGATAGTGGTCGCTATTACTTTCGTACTTAGAAAAGCCTTTAACAGCCGACGCGATTTTGGTCGCACAACATACTTATTACGCCAGTCGGATCTTTGTTGAGCCAATTGATAACACCGCGTAATCGCAGATCTGCCTACCTATACTTGGTCCTTCAATCGGAGTGGTGGTTTCCATTTTCCTCTGCGTGCACTGGCAGGTGCCGATACATGGCCTAGGCAGCGAAGCCGCTGGGTTTTATTTGCGGAACTATTCGACGTCTGCGTAAATCTCATACAGCTTTTAGTTAAATATTCTTCGACCCTCGCCGTCGAAAACGTTTAGGGGTTCATAGCCGCTTCATAAAATAACATATAAAAGAAATAGTACATGATGCCCCTGCGGGTTAGGGGTTTATGATATGCCCGACGTAGGCATACCGGTCGTAAGAGATAACTAATATGCAATATGACGTGCTAACTCGAATGTTAATATACGGATGTGATGCCTCTCATTACCCATCTTCTCCTTCCTTACAGATGGAGGGATGACACGACCTAGAAGGTTCCACTGGTCATACCAAATTGCTTCCGAGACAGTCCGGCAGTACCGCATGGGAGTACCGGGTTCATATCCGGCCTAGGATTTTGGAAAGGGTACACTTTCTTTTTTTTAATTTCGAGGACACCGTTTTCTCAAAACTGGTATTTTATGCTTGTTTTAAAAAAATATATATATACCTACATTTTTTGGTATGGGCAATCTCATATTACATACGTGATAGGTAAATTGTTCGAAAAGCTAAATCAATTTTCCAAAGCATTGGCCAGTTATTTCTCAAGCAAGAATTCTATTAAGGAAAATGTACAGAATCCTACAACTTTTATTAATAAATACTGTATTGTTTCGAAAGCTTAAATCGCATCAGCCGTTCCCTGGATATTGGCCGATATACGGAATGGAATAAATAAAATAATGTTAGGTGGCAACCCTTGCCGGAAATACTTTCTTTGGTATACAGCTGAAAATAACTTTCCTTTGATACCTATACTGGCTAGCCATCTTTCTCAATATTAAAAAGGGATTAAATAGGTGGCAACCCTTTAAGCCCCCGAAGTGTCAACAACCAAGGAGAAAGGTTTAGAATGAGGCAAACTATATACATATGTATATGCCAAACTTGATCCAAATTGCTTCCGCCATTCCCGTCGATATGCCATATTGGTCGATATGCTCCCACAAGAAATTTCAGCGAAAAACCTGCAGGCTTGGGCTGAACATCCTGAGTTATATTAAACAAATCATTTGATTAAACTCTTAGCCAAAGAGAAGATGGTTAAATTGGCACAACACCAAACATCCACAAATTAAAAGTTTCAATAAACTCTTGAAGCATTATCATTAATTATACTTTCTCCTTTCGTCTTATGGCAACAAATTTGCGGAATTCGAATATTAATAAGTTTCCGGTATGAGAAAGCTTAGCAATTGTCAACCCACAATAATAAGTACATAGTATTATTTAAGTAGGTACATAAGCCACAGAGTAGCTCACAATGCCCCTGCTTGCCAAGACGTCGCATTTCTCGTAGCCTTACTTTTGCCAATTGTTGCACGGCTCTAAATGGAAATGGAAATGTTCGATGTTTAAGCGCCGCGCTCGTTGTACAACATAACTCTGGTCTCATTCATAATCTGTGAACGCCATAGACACGGACGTACTATGTATCCACTAACAATGATTTACCAGAATGTGTAGCGCCTGCAAAGATTTCACCCACCTGCCCGCACTTCCCCTTTTAGCAGCACAACATTTTTGAATGTTCCATCCTCATGGAGTGCTTAATGAACTATTTGAGACTACAAATGCGTAAAAGAAGATAAAACAACAAAAAAAGGAGTACGAGGTAGGACCAAGAAAAACAGCAAGAGAAGGAGAAGCCACGACGTTCCATTGTTGGCGCACTGATTTCGCTGCGCGTCACTTCGCTTCAGTTAAGTTCATCGTATTTTTATGATTATTGTTTGTTTGACATGTTCGTCTAACCCGCTACGCGTAGCTCTCAACATTTCGATGGAGCATTTCCTAAAGAAATGGAGGTGGTGTATGCCATTCCTCCTCCCGCTTCATACGCGCTTCTTGACTTGAAGTCATGTCTGTGAATGGTTGCTGGAATGTAGTAGCCGCTATCTCAATGGTCAATGGTGTTGGTTGTTGAATTGTTGCGGTTTTTTGTAGTTGGTTGTCACTGTTGTTGTTGTTATTGCAGTTGCTATTGTTGTTGTTCTTTAGCTACTACACATTCACATTATTTATGCATATTGGCCAATTATAGCCATAATAGCCGAACCAGTCCGCATGGAATTCTCGGAATATACCAGGTATGAACGGTTGACTCTACTTCAACACAAACAAATATTTCTCTGTGGATATATAGTATACAACTGCCCTCGAACTAGTTCGAAAAAGTTCACTCTTGTCACTATGCTCCGAACTTATTCTATTGATCTATATGGCAGTTCCGGATCGGAATTTTGATCGGATCGGATCGGATCATTGATTGTAATAGATAGAAAAAACGACTGTAATATAGAGGTACGCAAGTTCGATTCTGTCACACATTTTTTACCCGGGTAAACTCCCACCAATAACACTACATGTATGACAAAATAAAATTTTTGTCTGGGTAGGTATTGGACCAAACCAATTCTTTTGGAGAGATTGAGACATAAGAAAAAGTTATTTCTCGATTTTTCGAAGTAAGCCTCCACAACTCAGTTGTGTGCATTCGATGTTCGAATTTGGACCCTTCGTAATTTTTGTGTCCTAATTGTTGTATATATAAAATTTGGAAGTATACTGCTTGCTTCCCTTGTTTGATTGGTGTAAAAATTCATAAAAGTAAAGCCTTGGTTAAACTGTTGAGGATTCCCGTACTAATTTTTTTTGTTGAATTGACCCTCAAGTGCAGCCCGCATCATCCTCGATTCTTTCAATCTTGATATCAGTTGTAAAGTAGTTTACAACTAGTTAGGTTCACTGCCGGGTTCATAATCTTTTGGATGATTGAGTCGCCCATATAGAGTGTACCTCTGAGTGAATGCACTGTGGGAACATTCAAATAAGTAATTGATAGATTGTAATAAAAGATGAAGTGTTCAAAAAAAAAGAACGAAAATTGCTGATCATTGCCATTTTAGTACATATTCGGATAAAGAGTTTGTTTCATAGAGCGCCATTTCTTTTAGCATTATTCGTAGTTAATGACCAAATATGTATAGGACTTTTAATGATTATAATTCTTATTTTTTTGTTTTAATTAAAGCAAAAAGTTGAAGCAGAAAAACACAAAAACTTCTTGCCTTGTAGTCCGGTCAAATTAAACTTTTGAAATAGCACAAATTCCCACAGAGCCAAATTTTTGTCAAATTTTACCGTCGTCGGTAATAAACCTTCAAAATAGAGGTATACGGAGTCAAAGGTCAAAATTTTGGCTTTTTGGATATACATTAGGGTGGTTCAGAATCGTATAGTGGCCTTTACACGATCAAACTGTGTGACAAACATTTGAGTGAGCGTGTAAACATAAGAAATTCGTGTGTGTCACACATGTGTGATGGTTTTCTAAAATTTTAGAAAACATGATGGTGTGACACACATGTGTGATAGTGTAAACGCTTGCATCATGCACGTAGTGTATTTTTTCAGGCGATAAGCAAAAATTGGAGGGTAATGACATCGCGGGCAAACAAAGAAATTTGGAAGGAGTTCTTCGAAGTATATCAAAGCTATCCAGAAATCTGGAAAATTAAAAGCGAAGAATACAAAAATAAAATAAAAAAGAATGCTGCCTATTTTGCTCTATTTCGTCTTCTTCTAAAATGTCAAATACAAGTGCTGCAACCATTGCGCGTGTCATGTTGCTTCGTTCACAAATAACAGAGAAATAAAGTATGACAACATGTGTGACCGTTTAGACGAAAGCAATTTTTTTTTTTTCATCACACCATGTTTGTCACACAGTGTGATCGTGTAAAGGCCCCTTATGGGAAAAGCTCAAGTTGAATGTATAGGCCAAGGGATCCCACCATTACTTTCAAGGTCATAGGTCACTTGTATGGCGGCGCTCAATTCAAAAAAAATTAATAGCGGATTTTTTCCACAGTTTCTAAAAAAATTACGAAATGTGTCAGGAGGCAAAACCCGTAATTTATTTGGATATTTGAAATACGTAACCGTTTTACGGGCACTAATTTGATTGAAGTATCTGTTATATCTGAAATAAAAAAGTCTTTAAATACCAGAAAATAGCTAATATTTGAGATTTTATAATAATTTTCCATTTTAGTAATCTGAACATGCTTAACATGTTTATTATCAAATATTTTTATTGAAGAAAACATAATTTTTAAATTCTGAATCCTTAAAAAATGCAATTAAAAAATTTCTAAAATTTACTTTTTCATAGAAATTTATGAAAATTAAACTATTCAATTCAATTGAGCGCCGCCTTCCATATGTTCCACATTGCTAAAATTTTGCATAGATTATTCTTTTGCTAGATGTAAAAAAATCGGAGGGTCCCCAGGTCTCTAAGAAAAGTTTTAGTTTTTTGAACCACCCTAATATACATATCTCGAAAACGGTAACTACCTGGTACTAAGTTGTAGACCTCAAAATTATCTACAAAAAGTGTCCAAGTATTTTTTCTCAAATAACCACCAGTCCTGAGATATCGCCCCATCGAGCGCCACCTGCCGGAATATTTTGATGAGGAATTGCATGGTCCCCGGGTACTCTCTAGCTTACTGGGACGTTACCAAAAATTGATCAGTGCGCCATCTAGCGCATATCTTGGTTCGTGCTCCACCTAGCGGATTTTTTTTCATTTTGGGAAAAGTCACATAACAATACTAGGCTAACTTTTAATACCACGATCAATAAAGGCAGAAAGCATTAAAAATCGATTTGATATCAATGATGAAATGACAATAGGAGTTGATGACTGATGATCTCAGCGCGCGAACAGGTACATACTCACCTGAGTGAAACAAAAAATGTATTACATAAATTATTGTTGTGTTGTTAGTTTTTATTTTTAGCATATTGATTAGTTTGCGTTTTTATTTGTCATGCAAATTAATTTTTGCTCATTTGTACAGACAATAAAAATGTTGACTAATTAAATTTTGATTGCAATTTGCATGCAAAGTGGCAAATAATGGCGTGGTCGGAGCATAAAATTGAATTTCTTGAATGTATAATTATTGGTGATACATATTAAATTCATTAAGAAACAAAGACAAAGTGAAATTTAAGAAATGAGACACAAAAAATGTGGAGAACGGTTAAGTAATAAAATGTAGCGCCTACTACAGACCACCTAGCGAATTATTGTCATTTTTGTGTTTTAAATACCAATTTAAGTGGGATTAAATGATTTTTGATTAGTAGCTTTTGCTTTCTTCGTTCTTTGGATTGTGATAGTTACAACAGTTTTTATTTGATTCGACGCTACATATTTCTTACAATGATAAGATCTTGGTGCATAATCAGTGGTTTGATCAGAACTCTTTATAGGTACGTACAAATGAAGGTGATGTGCGGATGCAAGTTTTAAGGTAAGACGTTCGAATCATTGAAACCGAAGTCGAAACGCGTTTTTTGATACCTCTCCCGACATTTTTGTGCGTGTTCCAGCAGTTTCGTGGGATTATATTTATTCAAATCCCAGGATTTCGGGATTTTCCGGTATTTCGAAAGCCCGGGATTTGACGAAGAAACGCCGCGGGAGGCCCGGGATTCGGTATCAGGGGACCCAGGGCTCGGTTCCTTTGACAAGTGACATAATCCCACAGTTATGTTCAGAATTGTTTTCGTTACTCCCCACCACACTCCCCTACTCCATGTTTCACATTCTCTGGAGAAACATTTGGGATTGACTACTTAAATTACCCAATTTGAAAACATTTTTGAAGAATATCATATTTCAGAATTTTTTCAAAAATACTTTATTTAAAAATAAGGCTCTATTTTAAATGCAACAATATACATTTCAAAATTTGGTTAACAAGTAAGGAAGTCTAAGTTGGGGTAAACCGAACTTTAAATACCCAGCAGTATTTTTCAGAACGTTCAATTTAGTATGTGATTTTCGAAGTTTTCTATATCAAAAGTTGGCGTGGTGGGGAAGCGATTTCATTCAATTTCATCAGGTATACTGCTTATAAGCAGGAGTGTAATGGGGGTGGTTGCTGTGCGACCTTGCCCAATCCCGACTCTTGCGTCCCCGTTCGTACACTCTGGGCAACATGAGCTATCTAGGCTCGCGGCAGAAAGAGAGGGAGCCCCGGTGGGGCCACTCTGACATACTTGGTTTAAGGGCTCACCGAGGTTTTTGCGTAGCGCCTGTTCACCATGAGGTGCGGCTGCAAGCGGGCGTCTGTCTTGAAGCAAGCGGCTCGCTATATAAATGTGTAAATATTTTCCAAAACCCCGAAACGGGTTGTGCGCTGGGTTTGGGACCCGCCACGTAAAAAACTTAATTCCAATGAAAACGAATTCAAAGCCTCGGATGAGAACCCCCTTTAATGTTGACGACCCGGCAAAACGAATAAGGCTTAATGATTTGGATAATAGGGCATGTACCGGGAATGTCCGGACCCTTTCAAGGGACGGTACCGCTGCCCGACTGGTTGATGTCCTCATAGGCGCAAATGCCGACATCACCGCCCTGCAGGAAATGCGATGGACGGGGCAAGGAAAGATGATCATCGGTTCTTGTGACGTATACTACAGTGGCCAGATACGCGGCAAAGCGCGTGGTGTAGGATTTGTGGTGGGAAAGAGACTTCGCCGTCAAGTACTAGCGTTCACTCCTGTGGACGAGCGTCTCGCTGCGATCCGCATCAGGGCGAGGTTTTTCAACATAACATTTATCTGCGCCTATGCGCCGACTGAGGAGACGGACGACGCAGAGAAGGACTCCTTCTACGATAAACTTGAACAAGCCTATGATCGCTGCCCCCTGCATGATATCAAAATCGTGCTCGGCGACTTTAATGCCAAGGTGGGCAAGGAAGGAGTCTTTGGTCCTACAGTTGGAAAATTCAGTCTCCACGATATGACATCCCCCAACGGCACTAGGTTGATTGACTTCGCCGCTTCCCGCAATATGGTCATCAGTAGTAGCAGGTTCCAGCATAAGCGAATACACCAAGCCACCTGGCTGTCCCCTGATCAAAGAACAAGACACCAGATTGATCATGTCATGATCGACGGCAGACACAGCTCCACCGTTCTAGACGTGCGTACCCTACGCGGTCCCAATATCGACTCGGACCATTATCTTGTTGCAGCCAAGATACGCACACGCCTCTGTGCAGCGAAGAAAGTACGCACAGTAACGGAAGGAAAGTTTGACGTCGAGAAGCTGCGCGTGACACAGACAGCTGATAATTTCTCCACTCGACTCTCACACCTGCTATCAGAGAGCAATCCTCGACCTAACGATGTAACCGAGCAATGGAAGCATATCTCTCAGTCATCACGTACCGCCGCTGAGGCCACTATATGGTTTCAGCGAGCCCGCAAGAACAACTGGTACGATGAGGAATGCACCGCAGCCTCGGTCAAAAAGGACGCTGCATACAGGTTGACGTTGCGAACGGGCGCAACCCGCAGTGTATGGCAACGCTATCGTGAGGCGAAGAAGGAAGATAGACGCCTTTTCAGAAAAAAGAAACGTGAGGCAGAAAGGCGTGAGTGTGAGGAGCTTGAGATGCTGGCTGACAGGAATGATGCCCGAAAATTGTATGAAAAGATCCGGCGGATGACGGAAGGTTTAAAGACCGGGGCAAGTTCCTGTAAGGACAATAACGGCGACCTGGTAACCGACGTTCAGAATGTACTTAAATTATGGAGGCAGCACTTCTCCTCACTGATAAATTGCGAGGGAGACGTCGAATCCGATACCCCAATCCCTGACGATGGAAAAGTCGTCCCACCACCTGACTATGATGAAGTGAGGATAGCAATATCCCGGCTCAAAAACAACAAATCGCCTGGGAAAGACGGACTACCCGCCGAGCTGTTCAAACACGGAGGCGAAGAGCTGGTAAAAAGCATGCATCAGCTCTTATGCAGAATATGGTCAGATGAGTGCATGCCTCCAGATTGGAATTTAAGTGTACTCTGCCCAATCCACAAGAAAGGCGATCCCGCTAACCCCACCAACTACCGCGGAATCAGTCGTTTTAATATCGCATATAAGGTTCTTTCTAGCGTATTGTGTGAAAGACTGAAGCCCATCGTAGACAAACTGATTGGACCTTATCAGTGTGGCTTTAGACCTGGTAATTCTACCATCGACCAGATTTTCACGATACGCCAAATCCTGGAGAAGACCCATGATAAAAGAATCGACACTCACCGTCTCTTTGTCGATTTTAAAGCCGCTTTTGACAGCGCAAAAAGGAGTTGCCTGTATGCTGCCATGCCTGAATTTAACTTCCCTGCAAAGCTTATACGGCTTTGCCAAATGACGTTGAGCAAAACCAACAGCTCCGTCAGAATCGGGAAGGACCTCTCTGAGCCATTTGAAACCAAACGAGTTTTCAGACAGGGTGACTCCCTTTCGTGCGATTTCTTTAACCTGATGCTGGAGAAGATAATTCGAGCAGCAGAGCTAAACCGCAATGGCACAATCTTTTACAAGAGCGTGTAATTGCTGGCTATGCCGATGATATTGATATCATTGGCCTTAACAGCCGCGCCGTAAGCGCTGCTTTCTCTGGGTTGGATAAGGAAGCGAAAAAAGTGGGTCTTGCGGTGAACGAGGACAAGACGAAGTATCTGCTGTCATCAAAGAAAGAATCGGCGCACCTGCGCCTTGGCAGCCAAGTCACCGCTGATAGCTACAAGTTTGAAACGGTGAGAGACTTCGTCTATTTGGGAACCAGCATTAACACTGAAAATAATATCAGTCTAGAAATCCAACGGAGAATCACCCTTGCCAACAAGTGTTACTTTGGACTAAGTAGGCAATTGAGAAGTAAAGTCCTCTCTCGACAAACAAAGATCACGCTCTATAAGTCTCTCATCATACCAGTCCTGATGAAGATGAGATGGCCCTTGGAGTATTTGAGAGAAAAGTTCTCCGGAAGATTTATGGTCCTTCCCGTGATGCCAACGGCGAGTATCGAAGGAAATTTAACGATGAGCTGCACGAGCTTTACGCAGACCTGACCATAGTTCAGCGGATTAAAGCCCAAAGGCTCCGCTGGCTGGGTCATGTTATGTGAATGGACAAAGAAGCACCAGCACAGAAAGTTTTCCTATCGACACCCGAATTCGGCAGCAGAGGAAGGGGGAGACCTCGACTGAGATGGAAACAACAGGTGGAGGATGACTTGAACTCCCTTGGGGTTTCCAATTGGGGTCAGTTATCGCTAAAAAGGAATGACTGGCGTGCTTTGATACGAAACGGCCTAAATCGCCTAGGCGGTTAAGCGTCATTATGACGCAAGCCAAGATTAGATTAGATACTGCTTATAATGCTAGTATGATTTCATGATTCTACCGTAATCAGTTTCAAAGCTATGAAGAGTCTCAAGGGTTATAAATAGGTAATTGCGACTAATGTTATACTACATCAATACTCAAACACAACTGGGTATACAATCAAGCCAAATAAAAGTTCAATGCACCCTGCTTTGCTGGTAATTCTTCCGTTTTCCAACAAAATTTCATTCGTAACAAAGTCCATCACCACCTTTTCACCTTACGCCGTGCATTGTAACTTCCTCTACACTACAATCTTGCCTACATAAGTACGGATACTTAAACAAACATATTCTTCCTTTTCCTTTTCCATCCGCATTGCTTTAAACATTATTTTACGGTTTCTAAGTGGTCGGTCGTTGAAAAATTTGTTACGCGTAATTTATACAATAAGCAAACTCTTAATTACGCGACTTTAAATGTTGTCGTTTTCGGTGTCGACAGGCAATTGTATGTGGCTACGGTACGGCAAAAGTGATTACTATGGTCGAGCATGAAACACACACGCGAATCGTAATTCTGCACATAGAGCACCAATGCAACCAAGAAAGAATGCAAGTAAATGGAATGCAGTTCAGAGCTTGTCAGCTCTGGTGGGGCAGTATCAGGATGAATAGGTGCTTGCATGTGGAGAAGTGAACAACGAATTAGTTTGTGTATGTTTTCGCTAGAACGAGGAGTACCTTAAAGTCCCTGCCCTTTGCGTAAGTTGCATTAAAATTTTGTATGGGTGAGTGCAGATTAGGGTAAGCAATATGAAGATATTTTATTCAATAACTGGCGCCAACCGTTAATTCCAAGGGAGCATTTTATCCAAGCTTTTTCTTCGAAAACCGGGTGTCAAAAGGAAAAAATTGCGATTCGTCTAGTCTGAATCCGGAATAAGTCGTAAAGGAATATTCGACATACTCCGGATTCAGACTAGACGAATGTCAGTTTTGTTTTCTTTATATGTGTTTAAAGGGACACCTTTTTCTTTGAGCATTTCCCATGAGTGTCGGACATATCCCCATTGTGTCCCTTCGGGTACGGTCAAAGAAGTATATTTTCCTATACCCCAAAGTATCTTACACAACTTAAAACTAACTTATCCCTACTATGTCTACAAAGAACTAGTTAGGATCAATTATACCCACTATAAACGAAAGGTAAGGAATGCGAATAACTCTTCTTAGAGGCCAGCTTCTTCCTTTTCGCGAGTTCTACTATTAATTCTAGTTTTTCTCGGTATTATTATTCTCGAGCTTGTTTCGAACTCGACGCTAGTCCGATTCCGAGTTCCAATTTTATTCCATTTCATATTTCTGTACGCCATCTTCCTCTTTCTCTTCCTTTTCCTTTTTTATATCGTCTTTTTCGTTCTCCCCCTATCCACCTATCCCTATCCCTATCCCTATCCCTATCCCTATCCCTATCCCTATCCCTATCCCTATCCCTATCCCTATCCCTATCCCTATCCCTATCCCTATCCCTATCCCTATCCCTATCCCTATCCCTATCCCTATCCCTATCCCTATCCCTATCCCTATCCCTATCCCTATCCCTATCCCTATCCCTATCCCTATCCCTATCCCTATCCCTATCCCTATCCCTATCCCTATCCCTATCCCTATCCCTATCCCTATCCCTATCCCTATCCCTATCCCTATCCCTATCCCTATCCCTATCCCTATCCCTATCCCTATCCCTATCCCTATCCCTATCCCTATCCCTATCCCTATCCCTATCCCTATCCCTATCCCTATCCCTATCCCTATCCCTATCCCTATCCCTATCCCTATCCCTATCCCTATCCCTATCCCTATCCCTATCCCTATCCCTATCCCTATCCCTATCCCTATCCCTATCCCTATCCCTATCCCTATCCCTATCCCTATCCCTATCCCTATCCCTATCCCTATCCCTATCCCTATCCCTATCCCTATCCCTATCCCTATCCATATCCCTATCCCTATCCCTATCCCTATCCCTATCCCTATCCCTATCCCTATCCCTATCCCTATCCCTATCCCTATGCCTATCCCTATCCCTATCCCTATCCCTATCCCTACACATATACATACGTACATACATATGTACTATAGTTTGACTTAACTAACCAACCTAGTGACGTTTTCGCGTGTATATTCTATATTACTTCCGAATAAAGAGTTATGGCCGTGCACTGAAATGCAAAACGTCAAACAGTGTGACTTCGTATTAACTTTACTAAAATATTTATTCATTACTTCTTCCATGTGCACGGCTCTGCCTATGGCGCTGCAACTTTAAGCGGCGGCTGGCTACGGTGCAAAAGGTGATACGCTGCAATTAACAATTCACTTGCACTACCAATTAATTTATGTACCTATGCACTTCTTGTTTGCTTAAAATTCATTAGATTAAGTAAATAATTTGTATTGAAAAAAAGTCCAATTAAATCGCAACACGTTTGGAAGTGGATATAAAAGTAGGCATGTAGTGTATGTACAAGTAAAAGTATGTACTACTACAAAAAAAGCTAGGATGGAAATTAGGTGATGGTTATATTTGCCTTAAGATCAATCGTCTTCAAACTTCTTCAAGATGAAGTAGAATGGTTTGCGTCTTCCTGAAACACTGCTTCTTTTAAGTGTCAAGTCTGTGAGATCCTTTCCTGAGATTCTCATTTTTCCATTTCATTTCCTTAATTCAATTTGTGCCTCAAGATCGCTACCCTCATGGAACTTATATGTACCCAAAGATACTTAGTAACTAATAACTGCAAACATGAAATTAATAAACCAGCTGCATGGCACCGCCTCTTACCTAAATGGCTACTCAGTATAACCGAAAGGGTTGTTACGAACTGATAACTGACTCATTACTAGCGATAATTGCTGCTTCATAATTCTCATTAATGCACAAAATTTGTAATTTCAATGTCGAATTTAGCATAATTGAGTAGCGTGTTTAAAAAGAAGTTGCGCGCATGCGCAAAGAGAAGCATAAAATTAGTACAAAAACATGAAAATATTATGTGCTGACGTGCCACCGTCGATTACGTCCCGATATAAACTACTTTTTACGAGATATATCTACATATCTCGACAGTTCGGAAAGTGATTCCTTTTTCAAACTCCCTTGACGAGTTCTTTTCGCGTGCTTTGGCCACCCCAACTACTAGTCCGGTTAAGTTAACTATTTTAAATAAATGTTCATTTACTGTGGGTAAAGTTCGTTTAAATGTCTGTTATTTAGGTCAAACATTTCAATTGGAATTAGAAACAAATTGTCGTTTTACAATAAAATATATTACCGTAATCGGATACGATCGGAATTTCAGAGCGCCACAAAATAATGCAAATACAAGACACAAATAACTCGGTGACAGAAAAAAGTGTTCAAATCACATTAGCTTTAACTGATATAATAGATTGACTACAAAGTTATGTATATACATTAGGGTGTTTCACTTTATTGTGTTTTACCCAAAAAATATGAAATATATTTTCATTCATTTTAAATAGGGAAAACTTGGTTATGGAAAGTGCAAAGAAAAGCATCCGTTGAAACTGGAACCGTGTCCGCAATTGTAGCCACAACCTTAACTATAACCGACGCCATAACTGTAACCACAAACATAAATCGTAACCACAACCATAAATCGTAACCGACGCCGTAACAGTAACCACAACCATAAATCATAGCCGTACCGTAACTTTAATCACAAATCGTAACCGTTATCGTAACTTTAATCACAAATCGTAACCGTTATCGTAACTTTGAACATAAATCGTAACCGCAACCGTAACTTTAACCATTAATCGAAGCTTTAACCATAACCGTAACTTTAACCATAAATCGAAACTTTAACCATAACCGTAGCTTTCACCATTAATTTACTTATGAAAATACCGACCATAAACCAAAGCACCCTAAAGCAGATCTATTTATAAGTAGTTTTTTTTCTTAAGTAAAAAAAACAAAAACAACGACAAATCATTAAACAAATCAAGTTAATGTCAAAGCCAAATAATTGCCACCAAAAATAGGCGCATAGATAAGAAAATTGGATGAATAATAAAAGCGATCCCCTTGGACATACAACCATTGAAATCAATAGGTTTTTACGTATGTATGTATGTGAGAAAAGTTTATCTCAAAATTAACAAATAGTTTATGAGCATCACAAACGCTGTGGCAGGTTAATCCCAGTGACCTGTCTGCCAACAGCCTTACAAATGCTCGCACTCACCAGCATAAAGTCATGTAACAACGCCCGCCTAGACAGCCCAGATTGTCTGCCAGTCAGCGTTTATATTTAAATTTGTAATTTCAATAAAAATTAATAGCCTTGTTAGTATCGTGTTAGCCACTAGGTATGTATGTGGTGTGATTGTGTATATAAGTACGGATATGTTCTTGGTTAAGTTAAAGGGCTGCCAAATGGCATGCCACAGCCAACATGGCATCGCACAAGCAATGTGTAAAGCAGCAGCAATGATTTTCAATTCGATTTGGTTGAGTTGCATCTGCTAGCAGGTACAGTGATGGATGATAAAATAGAGCGAGTTTTAATAACAGTACTTCGTCCTATTTAGTGGACAATCTGTTCATGCGAATTAGTATTAACCTCAAAACTCTTGTCGATAAGAGCTATTGCGATAGGCCATGTTATGAGACAAGCCGTGGTATGCGATATGCCATGTCATGTGATAGGATATGTTTTTGATGGAAAAATAAGGATACCCAACTTGATTAGCAGAGGAAAAGGAAGTCATTACTTAGTGCAAGTAGATTATGCACTGTTGTTTTCAACTAACCTCATTTATGGTCGGTAAAGCATAAAAATGAGACCGTGTATAACTGCGGCTCCATTTCATCGCCCATCACTGTATGCACTTCTTCATAACATGGTACCTGTGCCTTTATTTGTGAACAAGATAGTGCTGATAAGTATGCAACGACTACTACAACTTATAGAGTTCATTTATATTTGGTTGTACCAGCTACTGCAGCCACATAGTCGCACGTATGCACCTACCTGCTGGTACAAAACCCAAATAGACGAGACAATTTTCTTGCCATCATCGACGACAAAAACAACTCTATAAATGTAAATGTGTAATTTTAACTGAACGATTGGGCGATCATTTGATCGCCTACAGATGCTGCACATTTTACAAGCTTACAAAACAAACTCACATTCTTACATACCAACCGAGATCGGTTGATTTAGTTTACCGTCGCAAACAATAGCTGAAGCCACTAAATTAGATTTAGTGATCGCTTTACGGCAACACACGTAGGGGGTTCCCAATTAAAATCAGCTTAAATCCGTTTTATTGAGCGTGCATACAAGCTCGAGCTGTAAATAAAAGATTCAAATAAGAATTTGAGAATTAGAGGAACATGGCTAAAATGCAAATTGGTAAATGGAAATGAATGTATGCACCGAAGTGTTACACGGAAAAAATTTGTTAGACATGAGTGAAGTGTTCACTGGAGTTATATAACGATTAGAGGAAGATTGGAAACCTAGCCCTTTTCTTAATCCCTGAAGTGGGAATAAAAGTCTCTCTAATGTTATAGACGGTGTTGTGTCAACAACTGTTTCTACGACAACATCTCAAAACCCCAATTTGTCAAGTTACAAGGCGTTAGGATCAGCCCGCTCGGAATCAACCGGTTGGAACATAGACGTAGAGCTACTATTGACTGGGCTTAACCTTTTACATAATACTCATCGATATATAGCTCAACTAGAGACCTGTACTAAACAGCATTCCCTATAAAATCTTTAAAGCCTACATAGTTATACTCTTTTCTACTGATCAAAATACTTAAGATCAAACACCATATGGATTTTATTACCAGCCGTCAAGTACGTGGAAATCTAAAATCTCGCAGCGAATAGTGAACTTACGGAACTCATCCTGTTGGGGTGTAAGAGTAGGTCGCCTCCCCATTGGTGCACTCTGGGTAACGCATTCTCGAATCTATGTAAGAATATTCTTCTTGTCTTCTGTGAATAAGCCAAACAAAATATGCATTCACTAAACTGCAAGATGAATATTAGCGAATAATTCCACGGCACATATGCATACTTTTCTGAATATGAACGACAAGAAGAATACTCTTACGTAGATTCGAGAATTCATTGAGAATGATTCGCGAATACCCTCGTGAACGTGAATAGTGTGGATTTTTTGAACGAGAGTGAATAATTCCGAACCCTGAAAAGTCCCGACTTGCAATCTGCCCAGACTGAACGGCACATAAAAAAAATGAATCGCTCCTCAGAAGCCAAATATGTATCTTGACGGTAAAATGAATACGAGAAGGTATTTCGAGGGAAGATCACAGAAGGCTCTCGCAGCGTACTGTACCTGTAAGTGAGAGCTGGGGCTAGCACACATAATCCACGGTATGTACAACACAGTCATCCAACGTATGCTAACGTATGCTCGTACAGGGATGGCCGCAAATAGGACTTTCAGACTAATAGAAACCGAGATCTTGCAACACGGGCGACACGGACTATATAAGGTTAGTTATTGACGTCAGGGCGCAGAAGGTAGACTATCCTTAGAAGAAGGAATGTGAACAAAGTTTAGTCACTGGAAAAGATCTTACAATATCCACGGTCAGCTAGAATTGCCAAATGGAATATGAGCTACACCCTGAAGATATGCAAGTCAAGCAGTCATATCGACTTCCTGAGCCAAGCAGTGTCTTCCAAGCGGATATCTGTGCCATAGAAAGGGTAGCTAAATTGATGCGCGAGTTTAGTTCCAACGACCAATCGCCGCCCGGATAAAATATTGTCGTATGTCGTATGGGGCTCATATAACATACATACGTCAATTAGATAAGGGAAATATAATCTAAAGTGATAACATCTGATAGGGTGCTAGGTTCCGAACCTGTTGTTGTTGGTGTTATTCCTCCTGCCTGGTGTGCATAATATTTCCGAAGATCATCGCCAAGCTTTTCTTACGGGAGTCCGAGAAAACGGACAGATTCAAAGTGAAGTGACATGTCCCATGCATGGCATGTTTTCGACATGGTGATGTTGAGTCTGGATAAGTAATAGGGCTGGTACATTAGCGCAAATTCCAAATTAACTCCGTTTTTGGGAGTTAACTTGAGCATAATCTTCATTATAAATTCCCAAAAATGAAGAAGATTTGTGCAGATTTGAGAAACCGAAATTGCGATTTGGCCGCTACTGTCATCGATAATAAACAAAATAGCAAGAAAAACTACCAAAATGACGGACGGATGGCTAAATGTCGCCAAAAAATAAACAATTCTCAGCGACATCTAGTTTTATAAATACAACCAAAACACTAGATGGCGCCGAGATGGTGGATTGTTGTGTGTATCAGGGTAAAATTTGGATCTGATAAAAGAAGATTTATACGCGATAATCTCCGTGTGTGTATCTATAACATAAGAGTTTAACTTCTTATAATATCCAGATCTAAGTTGGACAAGAAACAAGAGTGCCTCGAGTCGCTCTTGGTAAGGTGTGCTATCTTTCAGACACTTCAGGTATTTGGTAGCTAAGAACGGGGTTTACAGGCCGAGACCTGACAAAGGTATCAATCGAATCAGAGTGGAAGTCGATTAAAACCCGTTATGGTTCCGCATATCAAACAGTAAAGTAATATAATACCGGATCTCGTTATAGGGCTTACGGATATGCGAACCTCGCTAAACTCTCTATTATTATCTCAACATGTATCTCTACTGAGACCCCGTACACATCAATGTTAATGGGAACGAAATTACTGATGAGATGGCCATAAAGAGCTCCAAAATTTAGATACATTAAGCAGACAAATTCGTACGCCCTGCATTGGGAAATCTTCGAAGGAGACTCGAGGAGCATGGAACCATGTATAGACAGAAAACGAACTAGCGTCCCTAACAAACTAATAAATATGGGGTAGGAGTCCTGAGTGGGGTCATAATAGGACATTTGGCTATCGCACAAATGCTTCGATTGCGTACACCAGCAAGCTCTTAGGATCAGGAGTCTATTAACCACTTTCTTTGTCTATGTCCAGGACTACAGATAGCGCCCCTCAGATTTTTTGGGATAACTTTTTTTTGACAGTTTGGCAATGGTGAGGGAAGTGGGTTTTTCGCTCCGTCCTCAGTTCATATGGAAAAGCAAAAACAAGCAACATACCTTAAAATTAACTCAACATATCTGATGTAGGATTTCCATTACTAGAGTGGGTTTCAATAAATTCATAATAACATGTTTTCAGAAATAAAAACTAGATAGGTATTACCACCACATTTTCTGGGTTTATACCTGAACTCAGTCCCAACTTTTTAACAGTGTAACTGTGCAGATGAAGATACATACGACCACTGTGTCAACAGTACAACGGCGAGTTTTTATAATGAATTTACTCATTGAAAAGAAAATAGTAAAAACTTAAGTGTGATAATAATTTTCAAATATAAAAGAATAAATAGCTGGACAAACAAAGGTGGACAACAAATCAAGTAAATCTATGAGGAAAACAATTGAAGCGTTGAACATAAATCTTTTGATCAAGGTATGAATAAAAGTCATAGGTATATGAACGAAAACATATCTCCACATTTCGTATATGTATGTATCGTTTACAGGTAATATATGTAGTTAAGTAGTTACTTAACAATACTTTTATCAAAGACAACCTGAAGACCAAAGAAACACAAAAGAAGGTCGATTAAATTAAAGTTAACGAATTGGGCAATTACATATATACAAGCAGACGTACATACGTACAAAGTACATTGAATATAGATATAGCACATATTTTTTCATAATTGACATTAAGCGTTAATGAATGGACGCGAGCAAGTAGGTATCCAGCATATTTTTCTAGCAATAAAAAAGACGAAAACCGCTTGCTGCTGCCCTTTATCACCGAGTTAACAATTAAATTGTAGTACCTATGCTACTTTGGCTGATCGATGTGATAATCGTTTTGGAATGCTCAGCGCAAGATTACATTGTCTCGGTTTCGGTTGCTTTTCTATTTTACTGATTTTTGACAAAATTTATTGCCGATTTTTTAGGTTATTTGAGAGTACTTAATAGAGTTGCAAAGTCATTCATAAAATATGTATCTGCCAAAAACGAAAAGAAAAAAAAAGAAAAAAATTAAATGTTGAATAGCCATAAAGTATTTCGATAGGACATTTATAGCCGATCGTACATGCTGCAAACCCCTCCCACAATGACAATAAAAATATTGAAAAAAAAAAAATAAAATGAAAATAAAGAAGCAAAAGACTGTAAAGATCAAAGAGCAAACCTCACTTGTGATGTGTAGGTCGGTAAATTTAAGGAAACAGTTTTGTAGAGCATGATTACCGTCGGAGCAGTGGGTTTTTTGACTTATTATCCGAACCTCAAAGTCATAGGTGCGTAATAGAGTAAATTATAGTTATTCTCTTATTGAGAGCAGTTCGAGTATTCAAGGTAACTTATCGGAAGAGCATGGTTCCAATCAGACGCCTGGGTTTACCAAAACGATCCCAAAACATTTTCGAAATGATCCCGAAAATGGTGCAGAAGTGATCCAAAACAGTTTCTAAATTTTCCGGAAATTATCCCCAAATAGTACCGAAATAATCCCGGAACAGTTTCGAAACGATCCCGAAAACGGTACTTTATGTTGAATAACCAATAACCGATCACTCGGCACTAAAATCTCTTTGAATAATGAATAAAACTATTTTTTTGCATTTGTACATATTTTATCGTAATTTAAATTTTGTAATAATGCCCATTCCTGACTGGTAGATAGATTGATTGAGGCAGATTACCAGGCGTCTTTTACATAAATATTTGGTAAGTGACTTAAATTATATAGAAATTATCATTCTGATTAGATCCGAGAATGGCAGGAAAAATCTTTCTTCTAACTAAAGCAGTAATATACATACTTTCCGAGACCGTTTGGACCTCTCATAGTTACGATATCCGAGTGCAGAAATTATGAGCAGTCTGTCTCGTGGAGCATCTCGAGGTCAATATTTGCTTGCGTTACAGTGAGCACATGTCTCCCTGCACAGAGTCGATATTTGGTCCTAGAGTGCCCACATACAGAATGTCACGAGCCAAAGAAGTAGTAATCAGTTTGATTTCCCGTTTTTGGATCAGGAGTACGCTTAATGGATCGATCGGATTACCTAAGGAGTGTTAAGTTAGTATAATCCTGTTTAACCCACATTCATGAAAAAAAATTCCGGTTAAAGAGGCCGTTACATGTGAATCCTGGATACTGAATTTTCCTATTGAACCAACAAACACCCCTTGCTTGCCCAACCTGGTAGAAGGAGTCCTTTTGCGTTGTTTGTCTTCTCTGTCGGCGATAGGACGGAGACAAACTATATATTGAAGAACCTTATTTATTTTCGGATAAGGAGAGGAGCCCAGGAGTATGAACGACAGTATTTGGCGGTGCCACCTCCGTCCCATCACGACCAGCTCGCCTTTTTTTTCTTCTTTTTCGCGGGACTATACATTGCGAGGAACGATTGATTTCATGACTCGCATCGCTTGGCTACTTCGAGTACTCGAGTGGTATTATGTGTTCATTGGAAATATTTTACAACTTGAGACAACTTGAAGGCTCTTTAAAAACATTTTCGCAAGCTTCATAGCTCTCGAGCTTCGGGTTCCTAATGCGTTCACATAATAAGCCCTCTCTTCGTGCCGAACACTGCTTTAGAAAAAGTTTCGGACAAGGTTTTGCTTCTTGAGGTCTGCTTTCAGGGGCTATTGAAAACTTAACTTCCCGGGCGGTTTTTTTTTAATGAGTCGGTTTTTCGGGTGTCGTTTACCGTTTTGCATACCTACATACGTGTTGTATGCCTAAATGTGTCTATTACAGTAGCGGCAACAACAATCACCTGCAAATCGTTTATTATCTAACCCAAAAAATCTTTCGAAGACAATCGCTGCGCTAGAGATTACTTTTGATATCGTGGCGCAAAGCATCTATGTGCATCCCACAGCTTGTTTGCTAGTGTCACTACTTTACTTCGTTGGTGGCATGAAAGTAGTACAAATGCATACCTAAGGCTACCGTCCACCTCCGTTCCGCTGTCGACTTTTCTTTGTTAGCACTTCGAACATGCAGACAGCGTCTGCAGCCAACAATTAATTTCGCCAAGTACGAGTATTTTCGGTAGACGGGGGTTAAGAAAAGTGTGCCTTGGAAAGTTGAAATTGAAAGAGAAAAAAAAAAACAAACTAAAGAAATTTATAGGACGAGCGCGAAGGTTGCGCGTGTATAAAAGGAATTTTTCCGATGTTTTTTATAATTTTTTTTTGTATTTGTTGTTTGTATATCTCATGTGGCACACTTGACTAACTACTGTAAGAAATCGGGTGATCTGAACCGCCACCAGCCGTTGCGCGCGACTTAAATTTATTGCTCTTGCGGCGACACTGATTGTCGCTTTTTACGAGTAGGTACTTAGGTTTTGTTGTTGTTGCCGGTGCAGCTGCGGTGTTGGCAATTAAAATGTCAATCCTGTAAAGTTCGCATACTGACAAGTCGTTTTTGCGGTTGTGGGTGCTTTCGAGTTTTTGTCAAAGTATTTTTTTTATTTTTATGATTTAATTAAATTTGCTTAAAATTTACCCCCATATTCATAAAAAATAAAAAAACTGATATAATTCAAAATTTGTATGGAAATGTCATTTTAAAAAGCTTTATAAACTTATTTTATTATTTACTAGCGGACCCGGCAGACGTTGTCCTGCCCAAACATTAACTTGTTTTCATTTATAAAATGTGACTGGCCCTCCTCATTTCAGCTCCACAACTTTGTTCCCGACCACCCCACCTTTATCCTTTCCATATGCTTTTCTCTTTTCATATTGTTTTTCTATTTGTCATCCATATCCCTATCTTTTTCTCAATCCCACTCCCAAAATGATTTAAAATTACTCCTCTTTAAAACTCTCCTCAACACCTTTAATTTAGACCTATTTGGCCCACGTGTTGATCAATATCTAGAAACTTTGGTCTTATATGGGAAAAATACTAAAACATCTTAAATCACTTGTCACCACCTTTCATTTAATACTCATATCGCACTAATACCATCGAGGGCTCCTCCTGGTTGACATTTTAATCAATACCTCGAAAACAGGGACTCATATTGGACTGAAAACTACTCCATTTTATAACACTTATCAATACCTTTCATTTGATGCCCATATTGAGCGAACACTTAATAAGTTTACCCTGGTTCACATTTTGAGCGATATCTCCAAAATCTTTTCAAATGCCTTTATTTTTTATCGTATAACCATCTCGAGCTGATACAAAATCTCGCTGCCAAATTTAATTTTATTATGTCCAGCCGTTATCAAAATAAATGCTAGCATAGATGAAGCAAAGTCCAAAAGAAACCTGCGTCCTTACCCTTTCGTTTGATACCAATTTGTGTGAATATTCGAAAGTTGACGCGCAACCACATTTCGACCGACAATTCTGTTATCGATAAATATATCGAAATGAACCAAAGTCCAAATGAAAGCTGTGGTCTTCCCCATTCGTTTGATACCAATTTTGTGCGAGTATTCCAAAGTTTACTTGACCGATAACTCTGTTATCGATAAATATATCGAAATTAGTGGTCTTCCCTTGTCGTTAGATAGTAATTTTGTGTGAATATTCCAAAGCTTACCCGAAACTACATCTTGACCGATAAATCTGTTATCGATAAATATATCGAAATGAATGGTCTTCCCCTGTCGTTAGATACCAATTTTGTGCGAGTATTCCAAAGTTTACCCGAAACCACGTTTTGACCGATAACTCTGTTATCGATAAATATATCGAAATGAATCATAGTCCAAATGAAAGCTGTGGTCTTTCCCTTTCGTTTGGTACTAATTTTGTGCGAATATTCCAAAGTTTACCCGAAAACACATCTTGACCGATAACTCTGTTATCGATAAATATATCGAAATTTCATGATACCTGTTACCGATTCTATACACCTAAAAATTTGTCAGCAAAATTTCGTAAAGATCGGGGCACTGGTTCAGACGTTAAAGAACCGCAAACATCCGTAGTCACTCACAAACTTACGTTTTTATATATTAGTAAGATATTCAGGATACCCGATCATTCCAGATACGAATCTCAAATGCTACGAACTACATTAGGATGGACACCATACGAGCTCCGGAACTTTAGGTCATACCTGGTAACTGTCACGCCGTTATTTTGCCATGAGCGGGAATTTTCCAACCTGGCATGGTTTATAGAGAGGTGGGTTTCGGGTCAGATGAGCAACTTTTGAGGGTTACGGGCTTAGAGCATACCCGAGTTGAAATAAGCCTGTTATAACAAGCGACTAAAATCGACGACGGAACTTGTCAGCTTGTTTTGCTACTGTTCATAGAGCGTGGCTTAGGTATAATTTACGTGAACATCATCTGTCTAGCATTGTAGATGTGTGCCCTTTATTAGGCGATCAATCGTAACTGTTATTAGACAATTATCAAGCTTTTATTAACTGTTAAGTTATGTTGCCAACGAGAAAGTTATTTTTCGAAAATAAGCACGATTTATGTATGCGGGAGGAAGAAGGCAACAACAATACCAATAATGACAGCAAAATCTAGCCAATAATAACAAAGTTAAAACGTCAATATAAACGTTAAAACAAGCATTTAATGACAGTCAATGATGACGAATAGCGCAATGACCTTCCTTAACTGCATCACTGCTGCAGGTCGCCACCATTTTTAGCGCATCTAATCGACATCACTCATCACAATACAAAACAAACATTTAGGCTTGACTTACGTTAGATCTCAAGTTGAGAACTATGGGGTTTCTCAAACCTCAAGCGTTATATCTCAGCACCGTAACAACTTGAGAATGATAGTGTTCTCAAAAAAACGGGCAATTTTTTATATGAAAAAAACGCAGTTTCTCAAGTTGCGAAAGGGATAATTCTCAACTTGTACTCAAATGGGGTTCTCTAATTGGACTCGAAGGCATGAATGCGACTCTGAAAATAAATACCGAAAAAAATAAACCATGATATTTATAATTAAAAACGGCATGAATGCGACTCTGAAAATAAATACCGAAAAAAATAAACCATGATATTTATAATTAAAAACGCCATGAAATTCAATTCTTGAGAACTATTAAATTACATATATAAAGATGTCAAAGGTTAGAGAGTACTTGGAGAACGATGTCGGGTATCAACTTGAAAACTATTAAATTATCAAAATATCTCAAATCTGGAGAATAGTTGGAGAATGATGTTGGATATTCACTTGAGAACTACAAAGTTATCAAAATATCTCTAAGGTTGGGGAAAAGTTGGAGAAGTGTCTTGGATTCAACTTGAGAACTATACAGTTTTTCAAAGGTTTGAGAAAAAGTTGAGCCATGTTTGCTGGGTAATGTCATTGCAGCAGAGTTGCATTGAATTGGCGTTGGTGCGCATTCGATTTGGAATTGTAATGGCAATTGTCGACGCAGCTGGTAATTTTTAATTAACGCATATAATCACTTAATGAGCGCCGCGCAGCAACGAGAGCTGCATAAGATCGCAGCAGCAGTCAAACTTCAAGAGGAAGAGAAACTGCAGTAGTTGCTGTGGCTGCAAATTTTTTTTTACAAAAAAAAAAAAAACTGTTGCACGAAGCGTTACCATCATCTCCTCAACGCCTTTGGGGTTTCAGTGTTACAGCACCTCAACGTCTAATCGTGAGCAGTGCTTTGCATTTTGATTTGAGTTTTCTTGCGCTGCTTCACATTGGATTCCTCTTATCTGGTACAATAGTTTTGACTTCTAAGGAGGCCAGTGCCGTCTCTTGGGAGATGATTTTCGATACGATAAAATACCACTTCTGAAACACGCTACCACTGTTTTTTGTAATTGGTAGGTATATATGGATACGTTTGGACAAATCATCTGTGACAATTGCCTTGGGCTCCCTCACCATCCTTGGACGACCATTATATTTGCATTCGCAGCCGTCGCGTCATGGGGGGTAGGTACTCTCCTCGCCTACGGGAGGTGCTGGTATCGATTTACGGGACAGCTATCATCGTAAATTAGAAAGCTTAGATTCTGTATGCTAGTGGGCGGCTCTTGTTAATGGTCGAAAAGGTTGTGATTGTTGTAGTTGTTGTTAACGACAAAAATATTTCCCGAAGATTTTGGGGAGTGATGTCGAAATTGATAGTCCTTTGTTGGACATGAACTCGGTACGCTCCGGTACTCCTTTGCGGTACTGTCTGACTGTCTCGGAAGCAATTTAGTATAACCCGTGGAACCTTCTAGGTCGTGTCATCCCTCCATCCGTAAGAAAGGAGAAGATGGGTAATGAGAGGTGAGAGGCATCATATCCGTAGATCCACCATCGAGAAAGCATTCCATTATCTATGTGCATATGTATTAGTCGCCTCTTAAGACCGGTATGCTGCCTCGGGCATATTCTAAACTTCTAATCCGCAGCGGCAGGTCCTCTGGTAAAGTTTTGCTATGGAATGTCATGATTAAAAGCTCGGCCTTAAGCTGTCAATCTAGACTACTAACTAGACTCAAAGAGAAGCCAGTGTTTATAAATTGATTTCTATGTAATTGCGTTTGCATCTATCGTCTCTGTCATATGTGCCTCAGTAGTGTGAAAGCAATCCGCCATTGCCCTGCGACAAAGCATTGATTACTGATGCAAGGCGCAACGATGAGGCAGGCAATTAGGTTGCTGATTTGTCATTAATTGGATAAATTTGCACTTTAAATGTGCAGATAACATGCACACGACTGCATAATGATGATGACGATGATGTGTGCAGCAGTAATAGATATAGTTACGAAAGCGACTCAGAGAGATTAAAATAACATCTGTTGGAATAAGGTATGTTAATCTCGGGATTTCGGGATTTTCACAGAGATTTTTTTATATTATACATTTAAAAATATCCTTTATAATTTTAAAAATTTACTTAAAAACAATTTAATTCTTGAAAAAATTTATTCCTAGTTAGGTTACCTTTTAATTTGCCCAAAAACTACTTTGAAAATACATTTTTTTGTTATATATTTTAAGGTTAGATAATTTATAAAACCATTTTTTTGGGGCTGAATGCAGTTCACAAAAAAAGCTCATGCAATTTTTTGTATTTTTGCCCTGCATTCAGTGTCTATGATCAGATTCAAGAAATTTCATTAATAATACCTGGGATTGTAAAATCAGATCCCAAAAAACCCGGTATTGTGAAAATTCCAAAAAATTGGAAGCTACCCAACAAACATCGAGCACCAAAAACTCAATCGTTCGAGAAAACATCTATTCTCAACTTTTTCTCAAATGTTCTTTATATAACAGGATTATTGGTTGAACTATATTAATTAAAAAAGTATTAAGTAAAACTTAACTGCCTAAATGGAAACTCGCTTTTTATGGGTATTTGTTTTGCATGATTGGCTTCTCTGAATAAATATTTCAATGAGGGGATTCCATTTCGATCCACTCCGCTCAGTTTATGAAACGTTAGAAAATTCTGCCGTTCTCAATTTGAAAATCAGGGAAAATCCCATATTAAAAATGAGCCTTTTAGGTTGAGAACGCTATCAACGGTTATTTCGCCTCAAATTGAAAACGAACGTTTGAGATTTGAGAAGATGATTGGTCCTCAAATGCATCTCAAATTGAGATTAGCTAAAAATGTTTGTTGGGTAACTAACGAAATGTGCAATTCAGAAAAAGCGAGGCGTTTGGAGCCGATTATGATATTTTTATAAATTTTTTAAAGTGTGTGTAGCACAGCCCACTTTTAAGGGAGGCATTTTTGAAAATTCCGACCAGTCGAATGATGAAATTTGGCACAACGCATACTAGTGTCGTTGTGAGTATACCTGATAAAATCGCCCTCTAACCACGCAAACTTTCGATATCGAAAATTTCTAAAGTCACCAAAACTGACCCCCCAGTCATTCTATTATAATTTTTTTTATAAATATTATAAAGTGAGTGTGACACCGCCCACTTTTAAGAGAGGCATTTTAGCAAAGATTAGATTAGATTAGATTTATTTATTCATTTTTTCTTATAATGTACATAGTATAACAGCATATAGTTTACATCAGTTAATGAATTATGAATAAGAAAAAAGGTAAGGCATTCTGTAAAAAATAATATAATAGTTTCGAATGCCATTTCCAAATTTAATTCAAAAACAAGTAAGGAAGTCTAAGTTCGGGTGAAACCGAACATTACATACCCAGCTGTGCACATAAAGTGCGCGTGATCGTTCACCGATTTTTCTTATTTACTGTGGTAGTACTCTACATAAACATAACATGCCTGGTACCTAGTTTCGTAAATCTATCTCACACCGTTTTGAAGTTGTTAGCAGTCGAATTTAAAAATTGCTTGACTCATAAGTGGGCGGTGCCACGCCCACTTTCCAAAATTTAGAAAAAATTATGTAAAGAATATGAAAGTTGATGTATGTACCAAATTATATTATTATAGCGAAATCAGTTAATTAGATATGGACTTTTCAATACTTCCACCTCCTTTCAATATAACTTTTATGAAAAAGTAGGCGTGGTCGCGAAGCGATTTCGTTTATTTTCCATAGCTGAATTTACCACAACAATAGTATGTCCTCTACGAAATTTCGTTATACTAGCATAAACTGTTCTGAAGTTATTAAGAGTCAAAATTTTAAAATTTCTTCAAATATACGTGGGCGGTACCACGCCCCCTTTTCAAAAATTTTTATAAAATCGGCCTTAGAACATCTAAATCAATACATATTGCAAATTTTATCATTGTAGCTGCTTCTAATATTGAATTAACCCATTTTATACGTTTTTCGAAATTTTCGATATCGAAAAAGGGGCGTGGTTATGGTCCGATTTTACCTATTTTCAATAGCAATCTATTCTGAACCCAAATAAGTACGCATGCCAAATTTGGTGAAGATATCTCATTATTTGCTCAAGTTATCGTGTTAACGGACAGACGGACGGACGGACGGACGGACAGACGGACGGACATAGCTCAATCAAATTTTTTTTCGATCCTGATCATATTGATATATGGAAGTCTATATCTATCTCGATTCCTTTATACCTGTACAACCAACCGTTATCCTAACAAAGTTATAATACCCTGTGTACAAGTACAGCTGGGTATAATAATATACATATTTACTTAGAGTATTGTGTGGGGTGAAAACAGTACTAAGAAATTACAAATTCAATATTCAAAGAAAAGAACTTTTACAATTACAATTTCAATATTCAAAGAAAATAACTTTTAGATCTCAGGTTCACTAAATACTAGGTCTCAGCAAAACCTTGATATCAGTATATGAAAACTCTAGGATATAAGATTTAACACTTTGTAAAAATTTAGGCAAATTCCTAATGAGGCGTATATTATCAGGCAGATCATTGAACAACTTGCAAGATACTATGGTAAAGAAGTTACTTAAATGAGCTGTACGATATGCCAGAATAGCGACTAAGCCCTGGGCGTTGGTCCTCAGGCAGTAGTTTTCTGACTCCAGACTATGTAAATAACCACATAGAATAACAAATATTTTTAATGTCTTATTGGCAAGATTCTCATGCTTTTAAATAACTCCATAGAATGGTGAAACCGATTGACATGACATTTTTCTAATAATACATTTCTGCACAGTTAAAAGAGGCTGAATTTTATTAAGAGATGCACCACCCCAACAGCTAATCCCATATTGAAGTTTTGAGTCGACTAGCGCGTAGTATAGAGTTCTCAGCGTAGTGTTTGAACAAACATTTCTAAGGTTATAAAAGTGACGAACTGTAAATTGCAAATAAGATTTCAAGTGGGAGGTATGAGAAGACCAAGATAAACTTTGGTCAAGAGATACACGCAAATTTTGAAAGTCCGTCACCTTATCAATGGTGAAACACACATCGCTACTATGAGCATTGAAGTTGTAGGATCTCAAAGGACAAGTCAGGTCATGTAGGGTGAAACTACTGCAGTTTTTGGAATGAAACACAACGTCTACATCAGGCACACCCTTCGCTTGAAGATTAAAAAAAATCATCTGAGTTTTTTTTACTTACTAGGAGTTTATGCTTAGCGAACCAAGTCCTTAGCAGATGCACATCGTGATTGACACCCGCCACCAAATCCAAAAAACTCATTGACCCATACGCAATCGCAAGGTCGTCGGCGAAAGCGGTAACCTTCCCAAAAAATGGTAGTGAAAAAGTTGAGTTTAGGTCAATTAAAAATAACAGTGGACCTAACACAGACCCCTGTGGAACTCCCACATTAATTGAAGATGCGCTGCTCATACATTTACCCTATGTCTGTTAAGTAGCTGTTAAACCAGCTATAAATAAACCCACGAAAACCGACGTTATGCAGCTTGGCTAACAAAATTTGACGATCTATCATGTCAAAAGCTTTAGTAATGTCTACAAACATACCAGCGCAGTTCTTTTTATTATCTAAGTCGCCATTAATATATGAACAAAATTATAGCAAGGCATCCTGGTGGCAAGGCGACTGGTCGTAACTTTTTAACTGATTAGGGTAGAGCGATGAAATTTGGCACAAAGCATACTAGTGTTGTTGGGAGTGTACTTAACAAATTGAAAAAAGCGCTCTTCAACCACACCCACTTTCGATATCGAAAATATAAAAGTCACCTTAACTTAAAAAGTGGGCGTGGCACCGGGCATTGTTAAGGGGACATTTTTGATAATTCAACCGGTCATAACTTTAAAACTGATTATAGTAGAATGATGAAATTTAGCAGGTTTCATGGAGGTATAGAAAAGATTCCTTATGAAATAGCTGGCTATTTAATGTTTGGTTCACCCGAACTTATACTTCTTTACTTGTTTTATTTCAAACTACAGCTAATAGTGACAAAGAAAAATTAATTAATTTTTTTTTAATTTCTGAATTTTCGCAGTAAATTTTTTAAAAATTTTCTAACAATCCTTAAACAGAATTTTGAAATGGAGCCTTATTGAGATGGGGCGTTTGTGAAAAATATTTTTAACTGGGGCGATCTTCTACTCAGCAGTCGAAATTTTCAATTCTTTTTTATAATCCCAGGACTTTCGGGTCCTCAAAAAGCACTAAACAGCGCCTTTACTATTACAAATCACAATTTTTCTAGCTGCCCTTTGCATTTTCCTCACTACATTTTTTTTTCGAACTTATAAGTTTTATTATAATACTTGTTAAAAGAGCAATACAGACAGAAAATTGAGTATTCTATTGCATTGGAATGCACTTGGCCGAAAAAAATCATCTACAATTAATTTGAACAAGATAACAACTCGTTAAAAGAAAAATCTTAATTCTTAGAAAACTAATTGCCGAATCGTGTAATGAATGACTCTTCACAATGGATAAATCCCAACGAACGAGATCAAATGTGAATGAAAAATAAAGTCACTAAATGAGATATTAAAAGACAATAAGAATGAAAAGGGATTTTTATAAGCGTTAAAATTAGTGACAGAATACTTAATAATAGAGTCAAAACTCACATACTCAGTGAATCAATTAAAAAATATATAAAAAGGAAAAATCTTTTCATTAAAAACTTGAAAAAATGCAGCTAATAATAATGAATTGCCATTGAGTACCATGTTGTAATGCGCTTAAGGCTGCGAAATAATAATTTTCCCAGGAATTGTGCAGGTTGCGGCACCCGCTGTGCTTTTGTGGTGTGCAGCAGCCCTCGTAGCTGCAATGGAATGTGTAGAGAAAATTTTTTAAACATTTTCAAATTAATTGAAATGTGTTAAAGCAGCTCTATTGTTGGCACGTATGTATCAATGAAAGGTCATAGTTCAAGCATGGTACAAGTGCGCCTTTGACGATGACTTTGACTTCGTCTTGACCGGCCAAAGCGATGAATGGATTTCGTGACAATGCACACATTGATCTGCTCATTGAACGCTGCGAAAATTCCTTCATTCATCTATTCATTCATTCATGTTTGATCTTTTGT